>OX387659.1:2820539-3420539 GCA_947568875.1 Fissipunctia ypsillon | reverse complement strand
TTACAGAATTATAATCATCAAAATCAGTAATACAACTCTATAAGTTTGTATAATCCTAATTGTCAAGATTTCATGAAATAGTCATTCAATAGAATTACCTGGTCGTAAAGAGTTGTATTTGTGACTTTAATTATTATAATTCTGTACATACATACTTTTTACGGTCGCGAATCACATTTTGATCTTCCCGGGAAATTTGAATTTCCCGGGCTACCTGGCGCTCTCACCTTAACCCAGTCTAATGCAGTAAGTCTTTTTCTATTATACCTACGTGGCCATCTGCTGTCATCTCTATGATATCAGTACAGACTTAACATGGACCCCTAAATTACTGTTGAGTACCTACTGTAGCGAAAAAAAAAAATAAAAAGACGGAAGATTCACTTTTCTGCTACGACACGTTTAATTTTGTTTTTAAAATAAAAATAGAAAATAACATTAAAAGGTAGAAAAAATTAATATTATTGTATCAAAAAGTCGCAGGTTGACTTGTGTGAAGGGAATAAAATAGAGAACTTTGTACGCGAATAACGAACGAGAAAATAAACGTACTATCTAGTCGATTGCAATCACTAATTAGTAACGCTACCAAAACATATCGTTATAAAAAAATTAGAGAACCAAGGTATCTCGCATTTTACATATTTGAAAATAAAATTAAATAGTTAATGAATTAAAAAAATCTGCAGTGGATTACTATCTACACTATTAAATTTGTACGTAAAATATCATAAAAAAAACCGTGGCATAAGTAATTGCGTCCGGCGAGGTGACGTAGACTGTAGGTTGTCGCAGGTTCAGGAACTGGCGTTGTTTGTGAAACCTTCAGCGGTCAAAATGCGACCCAACTCTCGACGTTGGCCGAGGACGTCCAGCATAATTTTAGGCCAAAACCTGGAGGCCGAAAGGCGGCCTGTTCAAAGCTGTTCAATCCAGAAAAAATAAAGATGAATGCTTAGAATAATACTTAATATACCATTCTCAATATAGTTTTGCCATAAGGTATTAATAGGACGGCAGGAATAGTGGTTCACTTGAAAAAAACTCGTTAATTTTCCACAAACAGGGTCCGTATCAATTGATTCAACTTTTGCAACTAAGAAAAAAATGGGGACCCATCTGTCAGAAGAAAAATAATTCGAATCACGAAATAAAAAGATAAAAATCGACCAGGCTCAAATACAAACGAAAAAAAAGGTTGATTATAAAGAACCAAAAAGTTTTGACATGCAGTATTATGCTGCATTACCCCCTTTCCAACAAAAAAAAGAAAAAATACATACAACAGAAATGTGGCAACCCTAAAACAAAGTGAGAAAATTAATTTTCTCGTTCAATCGTTTATAAAATAAACGATTGAACGAGAAAATTAATTAACCTACCTATTGCAATCTAGAACCTAGAAGATACTTAAAATACATATAATAGACGACATCGAAGTGCAGCAGATACAGAATAAAATCGAAAAGCGCCCTCCAACTTAGACGTTATCAGCGCGATCTCCAGATGCGTCCACTAAATCTAAGTAACCTAGAGACTTAAAAGCAAAAGATTAAAAACTAACAATCCTAAGGACAACGACTAAAAACCTTATAGAGACTAATTACAACTATATGTACCTAACTAACCTAAATATGAAAGGAACCCTGAAAAAATTAAGAACATGAAACAACCTTGGCGAAAGATAATATCCTCAGTCAAAGACGATGCAAAATCAGTCAAAGACGATACGACATCAGTCAAAGACGATACGACATCAGCCAAAGATGATGTAACATCAGTCAAAAAAAGACAAAAGTGATATCAGTCAACAATAGTGACATCAGTCAACAAAAGTGACATCAGATCAACAAAAGTGACATCAGTCAAAAAAAGTGACATCTGTCAACAAAAGTGACATCAGTCAACAAAAGTGACATCTGTCAACAAAAGTGACATCAGTCAACAAAAGTGACATCAGTCAAAAAAAGCGACATCAGTCAAAAAAGGCGACATCAGTCAAAAAAGGCGACATCAGTCAAAAAAGGCGACATCAGTCAAAAAAGGCGACATCAGTCAAAAAAGGCGACATCAGTCAAAAAAAGGCGACATCAGTCAACACAAACTTCTGTCGAAAGAGACTTCAGTCGAAACATGTCGACAGAAGTCAAAGAAAGTCTGTAGGACTAAGTGGTCCTAGTGATATTACTAGTAACACAGCCAAGAAATTAAGCGAGCTCATACGCTCGGGTAAATAAGGGGTAAAGCAATAGAGGGATTAATAGCGATGTTAACACAAAAACTCAGCAATGAGTGAAAGGTAAGACGCGAGTTGAGTCCGACTTTCAGCTAAATTAACGCTTTGAGTCTGACAATCCCGCCTTAACCTCAGCAAAGGAAGAAAGATTCGATGCCTGTCGAGCCCGACTTTCAGCTAAATGGATGCTTCGAGTCTGACCATAAGCACAGGTTGAATCTATAAAGACTTCCCTGCTAAATCATTGGAGTTACCAACTGCATTAATCAAATAGAAACGTTAACAATATTATGATTAATTGCTCCATTGAAAAACCAGAATGATCGAGACTGTTAAACCACTTGCGTTTTATCGAAAAAATTTATCGACAATGGTACATCACTTCACACAAGAGGTAAGCTGTAAATAAGACGTAATCAAAAAGTTCCACTTGTGACAACTAGATGTCGCTGTGGATGGTTTTAGAAATGGTAGTTTGTCGAAATATTTACGAAATTTAAAAATGAGTTTTTTTGTTTACGTAAATATTTTGTAATTCTTGGTTACAAAGGATAGAAATTTATGTAAAACTAATATTCCAATTGAATTCGTGTAAATCGGACAACGCGTTTTGAAGTTGTGAGAAATTATTTAAGGATATCTTTTATATGATATGTTCCGGATTGGGCAGAATCATAATCTTGAAGGACATAGGTGGTTCTAGAAATAACTCTAGTCACACGACACTTAATAAAGCGAGGAGCAAGCTTTCCCGAAAAATAATCTGCTCCAGAGGATCTAGCAAAGTTACGTCTCCATACCGTGTCACCAACGTTAAGAGTAATAGCCGTGCGGTTCGTATTATAAGCCCGAGAATTACGGAGGAAAGCCATAGAAAGATTATCAGCTACTTTCGCATAAACCTCAACAAGAGAGGAAAGATTCGACGCGTGCTGAGCCCGACTTTCGGCTAAATTAGTGCTTCGAGTCTGACTATTCGCATGAGAAGAATTCATAAAGACCTCTCTGCCGAACATGAGAAAATTTGGAGTAAAACCTGTAGCTAAATTAATACAAGAGTTGAGATAGAGTTTGACTTTTGGAAGCATTTTCGCCCAATTTCTTTGATTTTCTCCGACTAAAATACTTAAAAACATGTAACCACGCTCTGGTTGTAACGTTCAACAGTGTTGAGTTGAGGAGTATAGTAAGGAGTGTAAGTAGGTGAATCGATGTGAAAAGAACTAAGGAAGTTTAAAAATATATTACTACGAAAAACAGTAGCATTGTCACAGAGAATAGCACGTGGTACACCAAAATTGAAAAATAATTCAGATTCCAGAGCTCTAATAACAGAACCAGCGTCAACCTTCTTAAGGGGAAATAACCAGACATATTTCGAAAAAACGTCTACCATGGACAGAATATACTTAAAACCATAGTAAGCAACAGGCAAAGGTCCAATGACATTGTTAGAAATTACCTGTAGGGGCAATGAAACATCTTTCGGACAAATCATTTGGCCTCGTGGTTGAGTGTTTGCAATTTTATGAGCCTTACAAACCTCACATTGCCTCAAAGTTTCAGAAACATCACGAAACATGTTTGGCCAATAAAAAAATCTCCTTGATCTTAAGGTAGGATTTGTGACACCAGGATGTATAGAAGGAAAGTTGTTGTTTGTATATAGGACAAATAGTTTAATATGAAAACGGGATAGTTTAATCAAAATTGTAGGGATATAAGAATAAACATCTACGAAAAATAAAAGCTCAAAAAGGGAATTAGTGAAATAAAAATGTTCAGAGCTACATTTTTTGAGTTAATGTTTAACAAAACCAAAATGTATGAAAATATGTCAAATATTATTGTTTAATAAGATAAAGGGATAATTTAATACTAATAGGAGGGAAACCAGATGAAAATAGAAGCGAAAAAATGTTTTAGGCTGTATGATCATGTTGTCTGTGCTTTTGTTGAAAAAATGTTTTGTGCTTTTGTGTCAAAGGCATAGAATTAGAAAGTATTACATAACAAAGTTCCTAGGACAAATTGGAAAGGAAGAATTCAACAAAATAAAATGCGGAGTAACCCTGAATGAAATAAGTAGACGCCTGCAAATAAAAAGACTTCCACATCAGAGTGTCACACACATTGAATTCCTCCATCTGCTATATTAAATCATGAAAAAAACCAAAACAGAATAAAACAATCCACGAGCATGTTTACCAGTAGTTGGAAAAAGTTATTTAGTGAGTAATATGGCTGGTGGATGAATAGAAAGACACGCATTCAGCAAGCTAAACGGTCAGGCTAGGAGTCAAAGAAAGATAGGAACCTATTAGAAAAACAAAACGTGAAAGAGGACGCTTTGGGCTAATAGAATACCAAAAAAAACGAAACCAAGCACACAACCGCATAAAAAAGCTTACCTTTGAAACACGACGCCTATACATTCACACACCAAGCATTCTCTACAGGGAACTACAAATACAGGCATTAAAATAAAACTCGGGATTAAAATATATTTGTTGGGAAGAAATGAAAGAGTTATTAATTTAGTATTATTATGGAATTAAAGTACAATCACACACAACATCCAACATTAAAAGGTGATCATCAATGGTATCATTGTATTGTAATGCATATTCTGCTCCATCCATGACACTGGAAAAAGGACAAAAGGAAAAAAATATGGATTATATTTGCTCGAAGAGCATCACACACAAAATAACAGAAAAAAATATATTAAGTAACCATCAAAATTACTTACTTTAGTTCGGGCGCCATTTTGTAGCGAAAAAAATAAATAAAAAGACGTAAGATTCACTTTTCTGCTACGACACGTTTAATTTTGTTTTTAAAATAAACATAGAAAATAACATTAAAAGGTAGAAAAAATGAATATTATTGTATCAAAAAGTTGCAGGTTGACTTGTGTGAAGGGAATAAAATAGAGAACTTTGGTCCGATAGGTACGCGAATAACGAACGAGAAAATAAACGTACTACCTAGTCGATTGCAATCTCTAGTAAGTAACGTTTATTTTCTCGTTCGTTATTCGCGTAAAAAAAATAAAAAGACGGAAAATTCACTTTTCTGCTACGACACGTTTAATTTTGTTTTTAAAATAAAAATAGAAAATAACATTAAAAGGTAAAAAAAATGAATATTATTGTATCAAAAAGTTGCAGGTTGACTTGTGTGAAGGGAATAAAATAGAGAACTTTGGTCCGATAGGTACGCGAATAACGAACGAGAAAATAAACGTACTACCTAGTCGATTGCAATCTCTAGTAAGTAACGTTTATTTTCTCGTTCGTTATTCGCGTACCTATCGGACCAAAGTTCTCTATTTTATTCCCTTCACACAAGTCAACCTGCAACTTTTTGATACAATAATATTAATTTTTTTTTACCTTTTAATGTTATTTTCTATTTTTATTTTAAAAACAAAATTAAACGTGTCGTAGCAGAAAAGTGAATTTTCCGTCTTTTTATTTTTTTTTTTTCGCTACACTACATACAATTAAAACAAACATGTTAGGCCGATAATAGGTGATTTCAGTTTGTTTTTTAATTTATTACAATATTAATGTTGTTCAGTCAATGACCAAAAGCATCTAAAATGTTAATAGAATACGGTTGCTAATTTTTTGAAAACGTAGGTACCAGGGGCGAAGCCTTCATACAACCCGATTCCTATCGGCTTCCCTTCGGAACGACCACTCTTCTTAATGTTTACTATTGCCAAATAATACGGTACACGTGTGTGTGTAACTGTGTATCACATCACATTACATAATGATATTTAATACCAGTTTAATACATCATAAGATTAAAAACCTACAGTTTTTGTCTGTGTTTTTGAGAACTGAACAATTTTTTCTTCGGCTTCCCTCTAATGATGATTGTATCTGTGCCACTGGTAGGTACTACCAAATTTTTACGTTAATTATTTTTAGGTTTTAGGTAAATTTTTTAGAGTACCTGAGATCAAAGGCTGGATTGGAAAGTACATACAGAGGAATTAAGCAAATATTCCAAAAAATTTTGATGTCCTAATATTGATTCCGTCATTATAAAGTCAAAGCATTGCCATCCAACGCGGCAACGCTGCCAGCCTTTTGGGCACTTTTCCCACTGACAGCGATGCGGACTAATTTTATGATGCCCAATGAGCTCTCCCTTTTATTTTTATTTTTTTTCTCTTTTCTTTATATACTTGTTCATAATATATTATATATTTTAGTGTAGTGTTAGATAATGTATATTGTATTTAAGATTTGTTTTGACTTGATTGAAATAAAGACTTACGGATATTGCAAAAAAAGTCAAAATTAAATAATTTAATTCAAACAGGAACTTTTATGGCACTTTTATACATACATTTATGAGATTGCGGTCTTCGTTAAAACAAACCCTATCCGATACTAACACCCGAAGTCGACGGGGTCATAACAGATTATGTATGTGAAAGAAAGTCCAATACAGCAGTGGCCCCTGGTGGCGTCAGCGTAGTTTGCTACGCTGACGACACGCTGGTTCTGGCGCAGGGGAGGTCGCACCAGGCGGCGGCCGAATTAGCGGCACGCGGGGTTGCGACAATCGTAGAGAGGATCCGGCAATTGGGACTCGAGGTGGCCTTGCACAAGTCCGAGTCCATGTGTTTTCATGGTCCTCGGAACGCGCCACCATCGGGTTCCCAAATAACGGTAGGAGGGGTTCTCATCGGTGTCGAGTCGACGATGAAGTACCTGGGACTCGTCCTCGACAGCCGGTGGAATTTCGTGGAGCATTTCCGACGTTTGGCTCCCAGACTGGAGCGGGCCGGGGCTGCCTTGGGGCGGCTCCTGCCCAATCTGGGGGGTCCAAACGCCTCCTGCCGGAGGCTCTACGCGGGGGTCGTGCGGTCCATGGCCCTTTACGGAGCTCCGGTGTGGGCGCGTTCCGTGAGGCGACGACCGGTACGTCGATTGAACGCGTCCCAGAGGGTCATGGCCATCCGGTTAGCCCGGGGATACCGCACGGTCTCCGGGGAGGCGGCGAACCTCCTTGCCGGATTACCGCCATGGGATCTGGAGGCAAAAGTCCTCGCGCACATGTGGGAGTGGCGCGAGGAGGCAGGACGCCGGGGCGTAACTCTGTTGCCGCGAGAAATCGTGGCACGGCGGACAGAGCTCCGGCAGGATCTCATGGCGGCATGGAGAGTGCGATTGTCGCAACCCAGCGCTGGGCACGCCACAATTGCGGCGATAAGTCCCCTCTTTGAGGAGTGGCTGGAGAGGCGCCACGGCGTCCTCACCTTCCGCCTGACGCAGGTCCTCACCGGACATGGGTGCTTCGGGAGGTACCTGTTCCGGATAAGGCGGGAGGAAACGCCCGGGTGTCACCACTGTGTGGATCGCCCGGAGGACACGGTGGAGCATACGGTGGAGGTCTGCCCGGCTTGGGCGGAGCACCGCCGTGTCCTCGCGGAAGCGATCGGCGGCGGCGATCTCTCGCGTCCGGCCCTGGTCCAGGCCATGGTACGGAGCGAGAGTGCATGGGAAGCCATTACCTCCTTCTGCGAAGCAGTAATGCTCGTGAAGGAGGAGGCGGGACGCGTGAGGGAGAGGCAAGCTTTGCACCCTCACGCCCCTAGTCGCCGCAGGAGACGCCCTGGGCGTCGGGAATTGGCAGCCGATTCCCGGCCACCGTAGGCGCGGGCTTGCGGACGGCGAGCAATGGGTAGCTCGCCGTCTGGTAAGGACCAGGCCCGAGTCGACGGCGCGTCGTGTTCCACGCGCGCCTCAAAGAGATGTCAGCACTATTGACGGGGTCCGCTAGGGCCGATGCCAGCTAGGGTTGCGGGATGTTCGAAAGAGTTACCGTGGCCCCGGCACAGGCAACAGAAGGAACACGGGTGGGTTTTAGTCAGTAAAAGTCTGACACGCCCTCCCGCTCCGCCCAGAGCGGGAGAAGTCATTTGATGATTTCCCATCCACAAAAAAAAAAAAAAAAAAAAAAAAAAAATACAGCAGTGGCACTGATGCATTAAAGTCTGTTGTGCATGCAATCACATTCTGCCAACATTATAGAATTAAATGTTATCTTATTTAAAAAAAGAATTAAAGACCTTTCTACTTCAAAAAAGTTATTATAACATTTCCGAGTTTTTAACAGACAAAGTATTGATATATTTTTAAATTTTAAATTTACATTTTATTTTGACATTTAATTTAATTTTTGGATTCGGATTTTTATAAGTATTTTTTTTACTGTTGTATAATTTTTGTGTTTTTTAACTTTAATGCTATTAAGATTTGCACACCAGACACCTGGTACAATGTGGCGGAAAACCAGGTATATTTGTCAACGTATTGTAGATACTCGCACTCTTGCAAATAAATAATATTCTTATTTTTTTTTAGCAGATAATAATAATTCAATTAATTATTAATAATGCAGTTCAATTAATAATCTTCTTGACATAACTTTTACTCAATTTCTTTATTTTGACGAAGTTTAACAATTTAAGACATTCACGATTAGGATGACCTTGTTCTGAAAAACCTCAAAAAAGGTATTCTCTAAAAATAGCACTTTGTTAACATAACATACCACAATTCGCCAAAGGGTAGAAATCTAATTACATACATAATACATTTCGTCAGTTAAATATTCAATTTTGTTATTTGCTTAGAAAAAACTGGCAAACTGCGTGTCGGACTACGCGCAATGAAGGGTTCCGTAGTTGTTTTGGCCATGAAGACAGGGGGGCCAGGCAGGGCTTCTTCAATAAGGCTAATTTTGAAAACTTTATGATGATTTATTTTTAATTACATTATCAATTTATGTACACTCGGTCCTGCTTTTGGTAACACACTGGCGCAGGCGTTGCACGGGGCAGCCCGCGGGCAGGCGGACTTTCCTCGAGCCTGTCGCGAGCAAGCAACTCTCCAGTTGAGCAACAGATGTCGCTCTCTCTCGTCTGTCGATCGTGGATGTATGGAAATCCATTAGATGGTGCTGCTTGACGCAACATACCGGCCGCCTTGGAAGATCCGTCTTCCAACTAAACAGGAGTTACGCTGGCTTCTTTTGTGGAAACCGGCAGCGGACAAATTTTCGAGGAAGCACGCCTGATTGTGCCCGTAGATGTTCGGATTTCTGCCACTCTCGAAACGCCATCATTCCCTGGAAATAGACGAATAATCCTACCCATTCTCCACTTGAATGGTGGCAGGTTATCTTCTTTGATGACGACAAGACTATCTTTAGCGATGTCATCTTTATTTTGTGCCCACTTCGTTCTGCGTTGCAGCTCAGACACATATTCTTTTGACCACCGCTCCCAAAAATGTTGTCGCAGCTGTTCCAGCCGATGGTAGCGACAGCCAGTCGTAGATGTCGTCGTGAAGTCCTCACTGGCAGGCGCAGTCAACGGTCGGCCGATTAGGAAATGAGCAGGTGTGAGTGGAAGGTAATCATTTGGATCTGCGGACATAGGTGACATAGGACGGGAGTTCAGGACGGCCTCAATCTGTGTCAATACCGTACTAAACTCCTCGTAAGTTAACTTAGCATTACCTACGACACGTCTCAAGTGATACTTACACGACTTCACTCCTGCCTCCCATAAACCACCAAAGTGAGGCGCATAAGGCGGAATGAAACTAAATTTAATGTTATGACTACTAGCAAAATCAATTATTTCGTTTGATTTTTCAAATATAGCTGAAAGCTCCCTCTCAGCTCCAACAAAATTCCTACCGTTATCGGAAAAAACTTGACACGGCTTACCGCGTCGTGATATGAATCGTTTGAATGCCAATAGATAATCCTGAGTGGACAAAGAACTAACTAATTCTAAATGCACAGCTCTGGTAGCAAAACAAACGTATAAACAAATATATCCTTTAATAAGTTGTGAACCTCTGCGATTCAATATAGATATTGGCCCGGCATAATCAACACCACATCGCATGAATGGAAATCCAGCTTCTAAACGTTCGGCAGGGAGATCACCCATGTGTGGAGTTAACGTATTTCCTTTCATGCGAATGCAGGTTACACATTTATGAACCACTAGCCTTGCTAAATTACGTGCTCCCAGCACCCACCATCTATCACGCATGGTAGCCACAAGAAGCTGAGGTCCAGCATGAAGTAAACGTTTGTGTTCGTACGAACACAATAACCAAGTAAAGCGATGTTTACGGCATAACAACACTGGATGTTTCTTATCGTAATCAAAATTTGAGTTACTAAGTCTACCACCAACACGAATGATATTATCCTTATCTAAAAATATACTTAAACCTAATGTTTTATTGCTAGACTTATTGTTTAAATGCACCTTTTCTTTAAGGTTAATATATTCCTTACTGAATGATTGTGATTGAACTAAACGTGTCAACAAAAGTAACGAACTATTAATCTCGCTCACGGTCAATGAACCGGTTATGCGACCTTGACCGACGCGCGATGCACGTAAGTTAGAAATGTAACGTAAAACATATGCGACTGTTCTTTGCAAACGATTAAAACAAGAAAACCTTTCGAAATCAATTATAATATCAGTTTCTACATTTAACAAATTTGTAGTTTTAGAACCTTTTAATTCCGGTAACTTACTCTGAATAAACTCAATATCATTAGTATTTGTTGTCAACCAACTTGAAGTCGGTTCACGAAGAAAGGTCGGACCACACCACCATAAACTAGTGTGTTCTTCCTTTAACGAATCAAAGAGAACACCTCTTGATAATGTGTCAGCGGGATTATCCTTACTTTTAACATGCAACCAAGTAGTGTTGCTTGTCAATTCGTTGATTTGCACAACCCTATTCTGAACAAATGTTTTTAGTAAATGTGGTGATGTCCGAAGCCAGCCTTGAACTATGGTGGAGTCAGTCCAGAAATAGACCTTATCGAATTTCAGCCTAAGAGAGTTTATGATTTTGTTATACAATTTAGCTCCAACTAAAGCTCCACATAGTTCAAGTCGTGGAATACTTAACGCTTTAATTGGTGCGACTTTACTCTTAGCACATAATAATCGACTAGTAACCTGCGACTCATCAATATCAGAGTGTGAGCGTATGTACGCACATGCACCATAGGCAGACTGAGAAGCATCGGTAAAAATATGTAACTCTTTATTTAAAGCATTAGTACACATGACATAACGCGGCACTAATATTTCAGACAAATATTGTAACGAATGAATAAAATTATACCAGACACATGCAATTTGACTTGGGACTTCATCATCCCAACTTATCTTAGCAAGCCATAATTTTTGTAATAAAACTTTAGCCGTGGTAACAGCCGGTGCCAATAATCCTAGTGGGTCGTAAATCTGTGCAATGACTGACATAATTAAACGTTTAGTTATCTTCGTATCACTATAACCTTTATCTACACTTGTTGAAAAATTAAATAAATCGTTCTTGTTAGACCAACCAACACCCAGGGTTTTAGACTGACAATTTTCACCAATACATAAATCCTTAGTACTTTCTGAAGTAACATCAAAATTAAAAGTCCATTTCCTTAAGGGGAAACAACCGCTTTGTAGAATTGCGGACGTTTTATTGCAAATATCTAACAACATGTCGCGCTGATCATGCCCCGTCAAAAGATCGTCGACATAAAAATCGTCATTGATAACGCTAGCGATGACGTCATCCTTACATTCCTTTGCCAACTGTTTCAAGCAACGGTTGCTTAGGTACGGTGCTGATGCAGTGCCATACGTCACTGTGTTGAGACGATAAACTTGAATTGGCATGCTGTTATCAGTTCGCCACAATATTAGTTGTAAGTTACGTTGTTTAGGATGGATTAAAGTTTGTCTAAAGAATTTTTCAATATCTGCGCAAGCAACATATTGATATTGCCGGAAACGAAGCAATATTGAGAAGATATCATTTTGTAACCTAGGGCCCACGTATTGAATATCATTCAACGAATGATTATTAGAAGTTGTCGCGCTTGCATCGAAAACGACACGTAATTTGGTTGTTACGCTACTTTCACGATATACCCCATGGTGTGGTACGATATAATACGGTTTAATTGAACCATTAAAATCCTCAAAACATGTCATGTGACTTAATTGCTCATACTCGTGCATAAATTCACAATACAATTTTTTATACTGTGGTAAACGATCTAGTTTCCTCTCTAAAGATAAAAAACGCTGTTTAGCAGAATTATATGAATCACCCAAACAATCAGGTGATTTTTTAAATGGCATTCTTACAGAAAACCTACCGTGCTGATCGCGTTCGGTAGTCTGCAAGAACAGCTCTTCACAAAAACGATCCTCCTCAGTAATAACGGGAGGGATATGTATTTCTTCGATTTCCCAGAACTTTCGTAATTGAGAATCAACTAACGTCAAGTTGCACTGGACATCTGTCGTGCTAGACGCTAATAAACGATTATTATTATAAACTGGACCGGATATAATCCAACCTACCATTGAATCTTGTAAGTACGGACCGGTGTGAAGTTTTATTTTATTATCTTTTAGCAAATCCCAAAAGACATCCGCGCCTATTAATAAATCTATGTCACTCGGTACATAAAATGTGGGATCTGCAAGTAGAATATTGCTAGGTATGCTAAGAGCATCACTATTAACGTGTGTCGAAGGCAACTTCGAAATGATACTAGGCAACACTAAACAATGTAAGGTTATATTAAAATCATCTACCTTAGAACGAATATTAATATCGCACTTGTGACTGGACTGTGAAACGGTTTGTCCAACACCACAAACACGTATAGTGGACTGTATGATAGGTATTTTCAAACGTTTACATAAGCTTTGAGCTATAAAACAATTTTGACTGCCGCTGTCAAGCAGAGCGCGAACTGTGATAATTGTTATCAAAATCAGCAATCTCAACTAACGCCGTAGACAGCAAGACAGTCTGTAACGATTTAGCATTCTCTATGAACGCGTTACAACTCCGATTATCAATATTGTCAGCTGTTTTACTAACGCAGTGTAATACAGACGACTGTGGTAACGTATTATTGATAACGGAACGTTGTGGCGACGTATTTGGAATAACGCAATTATTGTCAACATGAATCAACGCATTATGTTTTTGTTGACATAATTTACAAGGACCGAAAGTACAATTTTCAAGTGTGTGAGTGTTTGTACGTAAACAGTTTTGACAAACGTTTTTTGACTGGACTAAATTTAATCTTTCTTTTATCAACATATTTAAAAACTTAACGCATGAATACAGTGCATGTTTACCACTACACAGCGGGCATATCAAGTTATGTTTATTTGTTTTACGTTTACTTCCTGCCGAGACCTTATTATTATTCACACTCGCATAACTAAGTGTAGTTTGAGAATTAGACAGTTTTTTATGATCCGCTGACTGTTTACCCTCATGTTTACTCTGTGAATGCGACTGGTTATTTTTACTATTACCTGAATTAATCATGTCTAACATGTCAGACCTATTGTTTAAAAACGTTAATAAGTCTTCTAGTTTTAAAGCTTTAGAGGTTTTGTTAGACTCCGAGATAAGTGAGCTTCTGTAGTTCTCCCACTCGCGTTCAGTAGCCGAATCAAGTTTACTGACAACTAAATAAATTGTAAGCATATCCTCGAGTGAAGATTCTGGTTCTTTAAGAGAATTTAGGGCTCTCAGATTACGTAAAACGCAATCTACTAGCGTTCTGATCTGTGCCGGACATTCCTTACCCAGTGAAGGTGCCGCAAACAAAGCCTTCACATGGTTGTGTATCAATAGCCTATTATTTTGAAACCTAGCTTCAAGTAGGTCCCACGCATTACTATAGTTAGGTGCAGTAAACTCTAACGAACTGATAACATGTAACGCAGATCCGCTGAGAGACGACTTTAGGTATTGAAATTTCTGTATAGGATCTAAGTCATCGCGATCATGTATCATTGAAACATACGAGTTCCTAAATTCTAACCATTTATCGAAGGAACCGTCAAAGACAGGTAACTTTATTTGCGGTAATTTAATAGACACAGATTTCCCGGAAATGCACTGAGAATTATTTAATCCGTTTTGTTCACAGTCGCCTATCATGTGCTTTGCTATAGCTACAATTGAATAATATTGGCACTCAAACGAATCTCTGTAATCTAAATGTGACAATAATTCTTTTTCATCCACAATTCTTTCTATTTTAGATTGCACGTCGTTAAACTCGCCAAAGAAAATGGCTACGGAATCAATACGCATTTGCACTTGAGTTTTAGTCACAGAATCTAAACATGTTCTATCTAATTTATTAACATAATTTGCGAATAATGTTAATCTACCTTTAATAACACCACGTTGTTTTTTAAGATCAGATAACTGACTATCTAAACGAGAAATAGTTTCATCATCACTCATTTTGGTAGTTTACGAAAGTAGGTACTCACAGTTTGCGTGTTCAGTCGTGTTTTCTCGCCTGAAGACGGCCTCAGCAATGCCAGTAGATCTGATTTCGATCAGTCCTGAAAACGTTTAGGTACGATATTAACACAAGGCGAAGATACAGGGGAAGGAGGGAAAAGGGTAACTGGATAACCTGACCGTTGCTGGCTGCTGCACCAATGGCTTCTGCTCAGTAATCTGTGGCTGGGCTTCCAAATCTCCTCAACGTACTTCTAATTGGAAGTTCCACTCGCTTCCTCACTTCTTCAACCCGGCTCGTCACGCGGCTGATATCTTCTATGTGGCTCGAAGGTCCAATGTTTTGGCCATGAAGACAGGGGGGCCAGGCAGGGCTTCTTCAATAAGGCTAATTTTGAAAACTTTATGATGATTTATTTTTAATTACATTATCAATTTATGTACACTCGGTCCTGCTTTTGGTAACACACTGGCGCAGGCGTTGCACGGGGCAGCCCGCGGGCAGGCGGACTTTCCTCGAGCCTGTCGCGAGCAAGCAACTCTCCAGTTGAGCAACAGATGTCGCTCTCTCTCGTCTGTCGATCGTGGATGTATGGAAATCCATTAGATGGTGCTGCTTGACGCAACAGTAGTTGAAATGAAGAAAGAAGAGACAGAATTATCCTAAGAACAAACTTAACATTGTAGTTGCAAAACATGTTTTCCCATACTTTCCAACTGCAAATGTAAATTTGTACGCACACTTGTTATTGATTTTCTTGTAATCTATAAGTACAGAACTATTTTAAGTATTTTTCCCAAATTTTAGGCTCAGTAGTTTCGGAGATAATTTAACCCTTAAGACGCAATAAATGCCAATGGCCTTGAGTGCATAGTTTGCGTGTTATATGCTGAGCTCACGCAACTCGTCGTACGTCCACCCAGTAATAGGACTCGCCCATCAAGGAGCGCTGACCCAAATTAGACGTATTATTAATTTGTTATACATAAAACAAAAAGTATTTTAATAAAACACGTATATTTAAAGATAAATCCGCTTGATAGTTTCCGGGTGTTTCTCAGTTTTTTAACTGCGTTAGACATAACTATACAAATTAATTACACTAAACATTTACATATTAAGTTATTAGGAAAATGCTCTAATTTAACATATATTTTTTTTCAAATTAATATATTTTTTTAAAATTTCTACTCGTTTAGACGTGATAATCAGTTTAAAATCATTAAAAGTCGGTTATCGTAGCCTTAAATTTTCTCCGAAACTACTGGGCTTAAAATTATATATTCAAGTTTCGTGCACTTCCTTAAATAACTTTAAAACTATTTATTTTAAAATAATAAACAAAATCTATTCGAGACCCCCAAAGTAAGCCCTTTCATTTGTTATGTCACACGGAATAGTTTGCAATTTTTTTTTTTTTAATTTTACTTATTTGCCTCCCAAAAGTGACCCCCATATTAAAAATCATTTATTTACGTTACACATCCATGTTTGGGTCATCGAAATTCATATGTTTACCAAATTTCAACTTAATAGGTCTATTAGATTCTGCGCAAATTGGCTGTGACAAACGGACAGACAGACAGACACACGAATGATCCTATAAGTGATCCGTTTTTTCTTTTTGAGGAACGGAACTCTAAAAAAAACAATCTATTTATTCGTACCGAAGGGAATTTAACATAACACTACATCACGCCAATATTCCCCGAAGGTTTAGGCAGAGGAGGTGTGTGGAAACTAGGCCAGTCGTCAACGTCAACACATCAATCGATGAAACTTTCTTACCGAAGCAAATTTTTGATGAAATATGTATCACAAAGAGTGAAGTTATGCCAAATAACGAACATAAATAACATACATAGCTATACAAAGAGATCCCCAACGTATATAAGATGATCCGGTGTTGTGCAACGTATCTACTAATGCAATATTAATGAGTATTGCGCTCAGTGTGACGGTGACGATGCACTAGCCAAATGAGGGTTAGAATAACGAGCAGAACGGGATATAGAGGTTACATTATTTGAACAGAAAAAAGTTCTTTGCAACATTAGAATTAGTGCATTGGAGATAACAATAAAAATGCTATCGAACGTAATAATAAATCAATGCCAAATCGTGAGTTGCTAAACATTATAATTAATGAATAACCTTTTTCCACAGTTTTTTATAACACCACACAGTAGGAATCGGTTTAATTTTGACAGTTCAACAACATTCATTGCGTTATTTACGTTGTTGAGCAGAAAAAATCTAACATTTATGAAGCAATGGATTAGCAATATGCTTTAAAATCATTCAGATTGTGATTGATAGTGTGTTACGCAATTAGGGTACTGTTTATAATTTTCTGTGAAACCTTTTAATGGTGGAGCAGTAGCTAATCAATTAGTTTGTCGCGTGGTTGATTTCAGCACGGAACAAATCACAACGCTCTTATTACTTCATAATTAGCCTTTTGCCCAGCAGTGGGAAAATCAAGGTTGATAAAATAAATTAGATATTTGACAGATGTATAATATTGGTGACATGTTTGTAACCAACCCACGATTCAGGAAAAGGTAAAGGTAAAGAAACAACGTAAGTTTAAAATTAATGGTGTGGCGGCACATCTACATCGCCACATTGAAACGCATCACACTGACGTCACGCAAAATCCTGCATCGCGCAATCAGAGTTTACCGCGCGACTAGCATATATACAACATCCCGACATCAACCGTCGGGTAGTAGCCCACCAGACACAACACCCGTCTGGTCGGAGGATCCTCCCTAAACTATGGAGGATGAGTGAACTTTACACCCTGTTCCTCATGCCTCAATAATGGTTTGAATGTAACTTCTATCTTCTGACGCAACCTCTACAATAATGTGTGGCAAGTCATTAATAACACCATAGCAAGCATTGTCAGGCGATCGCTATCTCCTCTCAAATTACTTGCATATAAAATTAATTGTTATTTGAACAAAGTCTCGTTAATTTACTTTAAATTAGTTCCTTTATTGCGAAAGTAATTAATGTTTGCTACTAACGATCGGAGCTTTATAACGTCATTGGTGGAAGGGATGTTTAGATATTGGTAAAAACAGTTAAGTTGATTTTAGATGCAATTGAGTATTATCTAGGTAATAAGCATTATCGAAACTTTATGAAAGACAGAAACTTTTACAGATTTAGATTCTAAAATGTTAAATTGTTCTTCACATGAGGCTGAGTAAAATATAATTCTTCAAATCAGCCACTTCCTAGTTGTCAAAAAATTACCACAAATAACTACAATACCGAAATAAAATAATTTTGTTACAAACACAATCCGCTGAAAATATTTAACCAACAACGGATGCTTTGAGAGTCAAAGCATTCCAACAGGATTAATAAATAAATAAAATGTTATAATGAGAATTTAATCAGGAAAATCCTTAACATGCACTGTCACAAAGAGTTAACAATAGTACCGTTTCCGCTGCTTCACCCGCCTCTGTACATTTGTGTGCATAAAGTATTAAATAAATAGCAGAGCGTTGGTATGTCAAAGTTAAATCCAAATCATTTATTTCAAATAGGCACATAAAAGGCACTTTTGAACGTCAAAGTCAAAATCTACAAAAAAAAAGAGGTTATAGTCGCCCCTTCCAAATGGTAGTTTCGTTCGTATGGCGAAGAATGGGCAAGAAACTCCACCGTAAGCCGCCGTTCGCGCGAATGTAAAAATATCGCGGCGATTTTTTTTTTGCAACGCTCTGCTTAGCGCCGAGAGTTGAAAATCGAATAGTTTGTTTTTTAAAAAGTATGTAGGAATATAGTATCCAGATAAATATAGAAAATCACTCTTTCTTTCGATGAGTCATGTTTGATTGAGCAGCCGGGTAGTACCAATATTTAGTAGTAAATTAGCTGATTGGTATGCCCCATCCTGGATCTACTGTTACTATGGCAACAGAAACTAAAGTTGGGCGTAGGTGTATAACTATTTCTATCGTTTTCCAAAACAAGCGACCCGCCTCTGCCTCGCACGTTCTTTAAATGTATGATAATGTAGAGGTATAAGGAACAGGGTGTAAAGTTCACTCAATCTCTATGAAAAGGGAGGATCCTCCGACCAGACGGGTGTTGTGTCTGGTGGGCTACTGCCCGACGGTTGATGTCGGGATGTTGTATATATGCTAGTCGCGCGGTAAACTTTGATTGCGCGATGTAGGATTTTTGCGTGACGTCATTGTGATGCGTTCCATTGTGGCGATGTAGATATGCCGCCACAATAGTGTAATCTATACAAGTAAATAAAATTGAACTGTCTGTTTATAATGTCAAAATAACAGTTTCTTAATAAATGCATATGAAAACATATACGGTACTTATAACAAAAAAACTATTTTTTAAATTTTTGTCTGTCTATCTGACTGTTTGTTCCGGCTAATATCCGAAACGGTTAGACCGATTTTGACGGAACTTTTACTAGCAGATAGCTGATATTATAAGGAGTAAGTGAGGCTACTTTTATTGTAGAAAATGAATAAGAAAATTAAACCCTTGAAATTATGAACAAAAAATCGGATTTGAAAAATTATTTTTGCATTTGATAGCCTAATTCTCGAGGATAGTTAGAGGTTTTTCAACAGCACTCTACAATCCCAGGAGCCGAGCAAAAAAAAAGACAGAAAGAACGCTAAGCGAAAACGAAGTAATAGTGCGGGCGGGCGATGCAACGGGGTGGGTCGGGGGACGAGGAAGTTTTATTAAAATTTGGCTGTATTTTAATATATTGTGTATCTTACGATTTCCACACGTACGAAGTTGCGGAGCATAGCTAATATATTAATATTAAACTACCATGGGGAAGGTTGCTATGAATGGACCACTTAACTTTACGACAATATATCTCAAAAAATATAAGTGATAAAATGAAAGCAGCTTATTATTTTTATTTCGTAGGACCTTTATTTATAATAATCAAACGCACAAACAATTCGGGCTTACACTTTTTGGTATAAACGAAGAAAACTAAATCTTGGGCTGTTACCTTCTTTGGACCATGGGCACCTTCATTGAACCACCAGGTTGCTATCAATGGACTTAGAGAAATTTGTTCTAGAGGTCCAATCAAGGTAACTTATTATAATTATCAATATGATTAAATTATGGCATACGAGAAGAGACAAACAAACAAACTGTACTTATAGGCTACTTAGTTACTAATTAAATTCATTTGGCACATATAATGTGATCAACAAGTCATCAAAATTAAGATATAATATAAAGTCTCATATTTTCTTCTTAATATAATTTTCACAGATACCAAAATAAACATAATAGAACCTAACCTTCATTTTCTAATTCTGGAGGGAGGTCACTTTCGGAACCCGGTATTTGGACGTGTTCTTTGGCTTTTTGGTTTACTCCATCTAACCTTCGTTTAAGTGTTGCTTTCGGGACTCCGTATATTCTGCTTGCTTCATTTAAACCAGTTTTTTGTTTCCTTACTGATTATAAAGCAAGGTTCATACTTGTTTCATTCCATGCAAAGTACATATTTTCTTTTATTCGGCGACATTCTGAAATTTTAAATTTATAATGATTTTTCAAGAGTTTTTTTCTATAATTAGTGAAAAACTCAGAGCCCATTCCCATAATTATGACCAAAAATATACAATAAAAAGTTGCTATGATTGGACCGGTCCAACGGTGGAACTCCCTTGAGGTCCATTGATGGCAACAAGGTACTCGTTAAGAAAAGAAAATCTCAAATATAAATGGACATGATTAGACAAAATTGAATACAACACATGGAATCACAATTAAATTATCTAATATTTCACAACAATGCACGCAAACAAATATTAATAGAATGATACTTACATCAAATTGTTTAGAGTCAAATAATGAATTTTGACCGCCGCAAACACAACCACACGCGTCACTCCTCGCCACGTGCCGCAGCATTACTGAGGTAAGAGGGGGGTGCAACTGAGCCGGCACGGACTCTTTTCGACTAGTTTGGGTGTTGCTAGCTTCGACAGTTTTGGAAATACCTTGGTGGTCCAATGAAAGAGCTAGTCAAATGATCGCAACTTTCCTATATATTATAACGTTACAAGAGTAAAGGAAGACTAAAGAAAAGAAGGATGGACTGTGTGAAAGATGATATGACTAGAAAGGGAGTGACTACCGAGATGAGAACTAATGGAGAAGTAGGGAAGAAAAAGACATGTTGGGTCGACCATAAATAAAATGGGGTAAGGGCAGGAGAATGATGACGTATTATTACGTTATTATACACCTTTCAAAATAAATTCTTTAAGCTATGGTGAAAACCGTATTGAAATCCATCCAGTTTAGAAGATCTAAGCGGTCACACAGCCAGTCACGAAAAGCGTCTTTGTTTAATATTATAGATAAGCAATATTAAACTGTTTCTGATAAAGGTGTAACTAAAGTCAGACACAAATAAAATAAAATAATTTTAATTTATAACACACATAAAAAAGTGTCTAGCTTGAATTCTAAAACAGCCATACAAAATTAACCAAGAAGTTTGTTATTTAAATAAAAAGGTCAGTAAGTTGGTGCGTAAAGAATGAAAACAAGTACTTAGGTATGTTGGATTATGGCACTCACTCATGAGAAAAAAAAACGCAAGGTCCAATCATACCAGAGACAAATAGTTTGCAGCGTCCGTCATCATTTCATGCTCTGCAGCAAAATAATGGTATAAGTAACCACAGTAGACGCTAGAGAAACCAGGAGGGTATACTCAATGGTAAAGAAACGTATGGCGTGAAACTTGATAGGTCTGGTGATCAGCAGGCTGCGAAAGTTAACCAGCGTCGTCGTCAGGCTGGCAGCTGTGAACAAGATAAAGATTACTCATGATTAGGTAGATTATGTGGTATTTTTTTTTATCGTTCTTCGCTGGTTGAAGAAATTAATAAGAGAGTGGTGGGTGATGAATATGCTGTGTTGATGGATAGAGCGAAATAGGGAGACCAAAGAAAAGATGGGTTAATTCTGTGCGAACATATTTAAATTAAAAGCAAGAAGAAGGAAAATATTTAATACATAATACAATGAAAACAACTACAATCACGTGACATCCGCTGGAAAAAAGCGCTTTGTTTTCTATAAAACAAAGCGCTTTTTGATGATGTTCATGAAACTAACAAAAATAATAAAATACTATTGTAAAACAAATATATGTCACCTTAGTTACCAATATAAAAATACTTACAATTATTCTTATTAACAAGCAAAAGATCAATGATCTCCAGAATCCGCTCGCTCTGTCTGTAGGTACTCTCGCACCGGTACACCTTGATAACGGCGACCATTGCCCAGTTCATCAATCTGATGAGGCTGCATATTGATGGTAAGCGGCACACGCCGTTTGGTGCTACCTGTAGGAGTATACACCATAAACACTAGGAAACTAAAATGTTTTAGAGGCATTCTATTGAAAAGTGCGTATTCTTAGCCTTTTCACCCGACTGCGAAGACGCTCCATATTCATTATTATTATAAACTCTTACCATGGATCCAGTGAGAAGTCTGATGGCCACGTTCAACAAGTTGATCATATTGACAAGAAGATTTATGCAATATATTAAAACCTACAAAATGAGAAGGAGTATTGATGAGACTGTTAAGATACATACAATTAAGTTTAAGCTATAAAGCTGCGCATTGAAAATGTTTGCTTTTCTTGCGGTGAAACATGATATTTTTTTATTATTAATTCATTTAATTCAGGTAAGACCCATATAAACAATAAAATGAAATTTAAAATTTCACAATACTGCCACAGAATTAAAATAAAAATTAAATAAAAATTCATATAAAAACAATACAAACCAGTCATTTTATTTATTTGTATAGTTTTTAAACATTTATTTTACTATTTACACAATTTGAAACCTAACAATCTTAAAATAATAATAATAATATAAAGAGTCTCGACCAACATCTGAGGAGGCTCTCGTTAGGCAGCTGGATTAAGGGCTTGATCCAGAAAGCGGTACTTCTCGATACGGCACGTATCGTTAGGAGGTTCCTCTCTCAGGAGCCCTGACCACCGGTGGCTTGGATCCTATTCCCGATACCGGTGGGCTACTATTTTTTATATTTTTAAATATTTTTATAAAAATATTTAAAAATGTAAGATATATGTATAAAAATGGAATAAAGGATATAATATGTACAAGTATATAAAAAAGAAGGGGAAATAATCAGAGGGCATCAAAAAATTCATCCGCATCGCTGTCAACAGGAAAAGTGCCCAGAAGGCTGGCAGCATTGCCACGTTGTATGGCAATGCTGATTCTTTGGCCAAAAAATAGGCCAGCCCTCTGGTCACGTGTGGAGTCGACCAACCGCCTGGCGATGTCTCGAAAAACTAAGTGGGCACTCGGACCCCATGGCCCTGGTGTTTCAACCCCAAACGGCTCGAATATATAAGTCCCAATAAGATTGGAGTATTTGCGCCGTTTGAGGTTTTCCGCGTCCGCAGCAGCCGCTCCAGCACAGCCTGCCGTGCTAGGAAGATGGGATGGCGCAAGGGTGTCGACACACGTTGCATCCCACACCAAAGGCCTACCTACCTTCCAAGGCATTATGGTCATTCCGTCTGGTCTCTTCCCATCGTCGCGTGCTAAGTCATTGGGTTCTTAAACAGCTGGCACCCCGGCGGTGACAAGAGCACGACGGATGATGATGTCATTGATGCTGGCGTGCCGTGCTATCCGGCCTGCGCTCTTACTGCAGGATAGGCCATATTGTCCGAGGCAGTCGACACCGTCACCCCATTGGCAGCGATGCGGAGCCACGCAAGAAGCGCCCAGACGCAGACAAGTAGCGAGCCGGAAGGTGGTGTAGTGCCTGAAGCCAGAGGCCCGACTCCCACTCCCCCACAGCCAGCAGGCGGGCACGCTCAGCAGTATTGGTGGTCGTATTAATTAGATTATTCCGTACCAACCTACAATACAATACAATAGTAATTTATTTCTCTCAAAAAGGTACAATATTGGTTTATAGTATCTAAGTTACATACAGACCTGTAGAGCGGTTCATCCTAATGCCTCTGGGAAGATGGGTTCAAGGGCCGATCTGTATCCGGGCAAGCCACTTTCCAGGCGTTCACTGCGTCAGTCAAACACGGCACTTCTGAGTCAACCAAGGAGGGGGCTAAAATTTTCTCGGTCAACTTTTCTGTGCTAATAGACAAGATACAAGTTCGACCACTATACTCATACGAGTACTTGTTAGGCCACAGTGCGCGGGCTGCGGCTGACAATATCAACACTGCATTGGGCGCTGGAAGTACGTACATGCGACGGTGTCCCGATGGTTTGACCGTTTTAAATCAGGAGACAGGAGCCTTGAAAGTCAGCCACGCTCACGACGACCACCCGCAGTAAATGATGACGATTTACGCTGCGAACTGCAGTCGAATCCGGATGCTACCACTACACTAAATTAGCGGAAGCACTTAACTGCAGTCACCACGCCCGCGCCATGGAATACCATCTGCATGAGCTTGGGTATCGAAAAGTTTTGGCTCTGTGGGTATCGCACATCCTTACAGACGCCAGTCGTGCAGTCCGTGTCGCTATCTGTCATTCACTTTTGCTGCAACCCCGATGTGAAGAGTTTTTGTCTGATCTGGTTACTCGAGATGAATCATGGATTCATTACGAGAACGATACACGTCGTGCTTGGCTGTTTCGAGAAGAAACGCCACCAACTCAACCGAAGCTGAGTCAAATGTACCGCTTAAAAGTTCTGCTTTACTATTTCTGGGACGCGCAAGGCATGCTGTTTTATGAACTATTACACAATGAAACTATAAACGCTGACAAATATTCAACCCAGCTCACCAAACTATCTGCTGCTATTAAGAAAAAACGACGAAGACGAGTCAATGTAGTTTTACTATACGATAACGCTCGACCTCACGTCGCATTTGCCGTTCGCCAACAGTTGGAGAACTTGGTCTGGGAGACGATACACCATCCACCTTATTCCCCAGACCTCGCCCCATCAGACTATCATTTGTTTAGAGCCCTGAAACAACATTTGCGGGGTAAACAGTTTAATGATTTCTCGGATGTAGAGGCGGAGTTGAACAACTTTTTCGAGGCACAGCCATCAGATTTTTGGGTGAAAGGCATCGAAACTTTGCTAGATCGTTGGCAAGAAGTCTTAGATGCTAATGGTGATTACATCATTGACTAAGCTTTTAGTATTGTAATAATAATAAAAAATATAATAATTGTCGGCACGGTTGACATCTGTCGGGCATGCCACCGTCCCGGAGATTCAATCCGACACATTATTTCTGGCTGTTCTAGTCTGGCTAACGGAGACTACTTACATAAGCACAACCTTGTAGCCAGAATTATCCACCAGCAACTTGCTCTGAAATACAGCCTTGTGGAATCGGAAGTGCCGTACTATAGGTATGTGCCCGACCCAGTTCTCGAAAATGGCAATATCACGTTGTATTGGGATCGATCTATCATCACTGACAGGACTATTGTTGCCAATAAGCCAGACATAGTGGTGATAGATCGAATAGAGCGTCGCACGTTTATTATTGATATAGCGGTTCAGCATGACGAGAACCTCGTGAAAGCTGAAAAAGATAAGCAGATTAAGTATCTTGATCTGGCTCGCGAGGTTGTCGACATGTGAGATGTGGATACAGCAGTCATTTTGCTGATGGTCATGATGGCAAATGGCATAATATAAAGAGTCTCGCCCAACATCTGAGGAGGCTCTCGTTAGGCAGCTGGATCAAGGGCTTGATTCAGAAAGCGGTAGTTCTCGATACGGCACGTATCGTTAGGAGGTTCCTCTCTCAGGAGCCCTGACCACCGGTAGATTGGACCCTATTCCCGATACCGGTGGGCTACTATTTTTTATAATGTTTTCTTTTTTAATGTGTTTATAAAAAATATTTAAACATGTAAATAATATGTTTGTAAATGAAATAAAAGAATAAAAAATATAAAACCTAAACCAAGTGTCTCATTACTTTTGTGCCAACCTGATATAATGTAGGAGCAGTCAAATCGCTCCGCGATCATCACCAGGACAGTATTGGAGCTGGCCCGCACCCTGCGCACGATACATTTTTACCTGCCCCAAGCCCGACATATGGGTGCATGTCAGGCTTGCCAGTGCTGCATGAAAGGCCCGTCCAACCTGTTGGCAACAACGGTAAGAAGACGGTTGCCGCTGCCCCGCACTCTACTCGCTATCGAGGTCGCCATCTTGCGCTGCATAAATACAGTCAATGCGGACGCTCGCAAACATTCCTGATGCCCACAGACTACTCGTATAAAAAGATGTGCAGTAGGCTCGAAACAAGGTGATCTTCACATCCTTGGAGCAACAAGCAAACCTGCGGGTAATCATATTCGTTCTTACTGACAGCGCCCTCCTTTCCCGCTCAATATCCGCGTCGTCATTCAGGTCGGACGTCACAATATGGCCCTGATACTTAAAGGTATGTGCCCGCTCCAAGGGCACCCCACATAGCCTTACTGTTGGAACCTCCGCCGGACACTTAGAGCCCGCATTGAAAACCACAAGCTCGCTCTTTTTGACGTTACGAGTATACTTTAGGCCATGTGTATGAGTGTACGTTTTGCACATGCTTATTAGTTCTCTCTATTGACGCGTTCAGCAGCATCATATATACACTAATGATTATGCGTTTAAACCAAATCTGAATCAGTGACACAATTAAATTAAAGTTGCTCACCCGAAAGCCAAACTTGGAGTTAATGTAATCGGTTTGCTCAAGCAGAAGAAGGTAACATCTATTGAATCCAATGACTTCTATGAACCGGCCATGGCTGAGGGTTTTCAAAGATTCCAAACGAATGTTTCCAGTCCCTGTTCTCAAAGCCCAGGTTCTTTTATCGTCATCATAAATGGATATCGTACTATTGGGCGAAGTGTAGTAGCCCTGTTGAGAAGAAAGGTGTTTTAATCGAAGTTGTTTAACTGTTCTGCAGGTAAGGTTTTCTCTTCAGACAAGAGTTCAGTGTTAATAAAAAATATAGAAATACGGAGTATACCCAGTTGTACACACCTAACACAGACTGTGTCACAATAGTATTATGATCGGTAATATATTATAAATAGATTTAAAAACTTTCACTCTAGAAGTGATTAAAAACAGCGAGTTAAATAAATATTTACGTAAGCAACGATAAAAACTCAAGTAAATGTAATTAATTACCTGAAGGAGATCTTTCATCAGTTTTAGACGATATTCCAATTGTATAACATGAGACAAACCATCAAGTACCGTAAGCATATTCAGAAAGAAATAAAAATAATCCAAAGAGTACAAAGTTGGAGCAATCCAACCGAAGCCTTCGATCCAGCTGGCATAGTCAATAATAGAAGTCACAGTAAAAATAACCATACAAAATCCAACGGTTCTTAAGATAATCCTTCGAATTTCATCATAGTAAGTCATGCCTAAAATCTGATCAATATGCTCGAAGCACTTAAAATATTTCAAAAGGAGATCTCTTCCATATTTGTAAACATAAACCAAGTCGATAGTATATTCAAAGTATCCAATCAAATAAGACATTTGAATGGTGTCAGAAAACGTAAAATTCGTATTGTTTCTGATGATATCCAACCTTTCAATCTTGTTGAGTAAGAAGAAAAAATTCACAAATCCGAAAATCAAAACGTAGATGATACTCCTGGTTAGCGACCATGCCACTTTCAACTGATTCTCTGAGCGGTAGATGCAAGATAGATTGAAAACTCTTAACAGCCAATTTAGAGGTACCAATGTATAGAAGGTATCCTTTGTCTTTTTACTATTGACTTTTATTTTCATATTGTCTCCGTTGTAAGGGTTGACGTTAAATGGCTTCTGGACTTTCAGTGAAATTAATTTTACAGTCAGAGGGGCCAGTCAGGGGGGAGGCAGGGGTCACTTTTAACTATCAGCTTGATTACATACATTCGTTCAATTAATTTTTTTGTTCGTTTAATTTCGTTCGTTTGTTCTACGTTGTTGGTACCGTTTTGTTCAGACGTTCTAATAATACTGCGGAAATACTACCAATAACTTAGTTGTCCATTCAAAACAGATAGATAGATACGGGTTCGCTGTGCGTGTATTTTTTTTTTGTAATTTAGAAATTGATGTCAATGTCAATAATTTAGCTTCAAGAAGCTAGTTGACGGCGAAATGACATTTTTCGAGAAATTCACTATTTTATCGTTTTGAATTTAAAGACGTTATTTTTATGTTTCAAAACCAAATTTCTCGATTCCTCGAATAATGTCAGGAGGTATTGGCACTTAACCGTCGTAGTGCTGCTTAGTTTGTTGCAAACTGGTATTAATTTCCCAATTTTTGATATGTAAATTTTATAAAATAGGTACATTTTAAGCTAGTACTGAAATTACAGAGGCTAGTGCCTTGAAGTAGCCCGAAATAAGACTTCTTAGTGGAAAGAAGAAGTGGCAACAATCTCCCCAGCACACAAAAAAGCTGAGGCTGATGGTGTACCAAGGTATACCGCCGTTTGCCCGAATTTTATTTATCCTAATATCATTTGCCATAATAGTCAACAGCCATAATATTATACGACGTAATATTCATTTGCCCTACTCTTATTTGCTATATTAGTCACGTGCTAGAAGCTTTGTTTCCCATAAAGTCACTTACCATAACATCATTTGTCATAATCATTGTAAGCCCTATTATCACATGCCCTAATTATCACATGTCCTAATTATCACATGCCCTAATTATCACATGCCATAATTATCATATGCCATAACATCTTCTGCCATCGACATTGGGTATGTAACGGTTGTTATATCAGGAGAAACTGGATGCAATCGGGACTTTAGGGCACTCCGACTCGGATAGGTTAGGTTAGAAGGAGATGGCGGGGTCGTGTGAGCCATCCCCTTCGTGATTATTTTTTTATAAACCACACAGAAGTAGGAGCCCCGCCAAGCGGGGCTCCGTCGACCAAGCCCACCATCAACCATGCATAGAATATTTTAAGGTTTGGCTAGGTTTATTCGTACGCTTCGCTCGCTTCGCTCGCTCAAACGACCCCGCCATCCCCTTCGTGGTTATTTTTTTATAAACCACCCAGAAATAGTTTGGTTAGGTGCCATTTTATGGCGTTTAAATATTATGTCTAATAATCATTATGGCGTTTAAATATTATGTTTGATATGGCACTTAAAAATATGAAAAACAATACGTATGGCACTCGTATCTTATGGTATCTAAGTTTCGGGCAATTAACAGTATGTCATATGTCTTTTAGGCCAAACAAAACATTCGGGCAAATGAAATTCGGGAATATGATGATTATGGTATATAATCTTCGGGTAAACAATAGACAACCGTGTACCAATAATATAATATACTTACAAGTTTTCGTTTACGCCTCTATTCCTAGACAACTGAACCTAGGCAGACTTTACCTATTATAATCTTCGATGGCTATATATATATAATGCTTTAGTATCGCTTATCCACCTCTGTCCACCTGGCTTTACGTCACGCATATTAAAATATTTAATCCATATACCAGCAACATACAATTTATTATTCCATTATTATCTTGTTCCGTAATGAAAATTATTTCATTGCCATCCATCCATGTTATATTTTTAAAAGCAATTGAATGCCAAGTCATGACAAAACTTGGCATTTGGTTTATTATTTTATGTAAGTACCTAATTTGGAGTTTTTGGCAAAGTCTTAACATAACGAATCATTGAGCTCCTTAACTTTTATGTTGAGCTGTACGATTACTGACAGATGCTTGCACTGACTGGACAGGTCCACTCAATCTGTGTGGTTCTTTCCTCAAAAGACCATTTCAGACACCAACCTACATGGTATTCACATGATCTGACCAAGATTATGTCTGGACTTAAGAGACTGTGACCTCTGAGTTTGTTTCGGCCTTTCTTCTCAGAGTAGTCAGATAGGAAACGCCGGCCTCATCTAGTTTAAAAAAAAATGTTTGACGTGTAAAAGTGTTTGTATAAACCTAATTACAGTTTAGAGGCATGAGGAACAGGGTGTAAAGTTCACTCATCCTCCATAGAAAAGGGAGGATCCTCCGACCAGACGGGTGTTGTGTCTGGTGGGCTACTGCCCGACGGTTGATGTCGGGATGTTGTATATATGCTAGTCGCGCGGTAAACTCTGATTGCGCGATGTAGGATTTTGCGTGACGTCAGTGTGACGCGTTCCATTGTGGCGATGTAGATATGCCGCCACATCACTCCCGTCCGGAGACCGGAGGTCGATAGTGGGCAGAGTCGTGTATCTTGCGATGCTTGCCAGGGCCAGTTGAGGTTCCAGTGAGTCGGAACCGGGTGCCGCATAGTTCACGGTGAGTCGGAACTGTCTGCGGAGATGCCCCCAGTGAGTGGGGGTGGCGCTGCGTTATGCTCCAGTCCGTCGGATGTGGTACAGCGCCGGGTTGAGGCTGACTGCTGGCGTCGACCAGGAGAGGTTTGAAGGGCTCTGCTTGTTTGACCGGCCGAGAGTGCAGTGTGCTGTGCCAAGGTTGCTGATGAGGCTGAGGGTGATGACCAGGTATGCGCGGTCGCTGCATGCTGGTGGTCAGGATACCCGTTGAAGCCGTGGGTGCTGGCTGGCTGTGTGACTCGCCGCTCGAAAGTTCGAGGAAGTGATGCTGATGACGTCACGCTGTAGTAGTTGCACGAAGGCTGCGCTGACGTTCATGTTCGGGGTCACCAGTTTAGAGGCATGAGGAACAGGGTGTAAAGTTCACTCATCCTCCATAGAAAAGGGAGGATCCTCCGACCAGACGGGTGTTGTGTCTGGTGGGCTACTGCCCGACGGTTGATGTCGGGATGTTGTATATATGCTAGTCGCGCGGTAAACTCTGATTGCGTGATGTAGGATTTTGCGTGACGTCAGTGTGACGCGTTCCATTGTGGCGATGTAGATATGCCGCCACAACAGAAAAAAAAAACGACCTTATTCTCTAGGCAGTAGTGTAAAGTTCCTAACTACACCCATAATATGTCGCCATGCAGCTGCGCATGTGGGCTGGCGACCAATAGACCATCGAGGGAGTCTATTATTTATTATATACAGGCTGTCTTAGAAAAAACTAACTTTTGTAGATGCATAAAAAATATATATAAACTTATATACAGAGTGTAAGGGACAGCCCTCCACAAACTAACAGGGTGCATTCAGCTCCATATTTTGAAACATATTCCACCGGAAATATTCTCAGGAAAATTTTAATTTTTTTAAATCGTATTTTTAATTACTAGGTATTCCTTTATTTCAATGTAAAATTACATTCTCTGTACGCAGCACGCCATTTATGTAAATAAAACAGCTAAAAAAAAAACAGCAATGGGTGTTAAAATACTCGGTGGCCGAACGCTCACTGCGCTGCCGTTCGCTACGTGCGTTTTGCCACGGAAAGATACATTGCGTTTGAGGTAATAAGACAAATCAGGTTTATTGGATTCCCGTAACGTTCGTGAAATAATTTCATGTACCGGTCATCTTAGTATGATATACTGAAGTCACCCCATCAGTCTGCAGAGGGCTCTTCCTTTCACCCTGTATACACATTATATCATATTACAAAATCAGAAACTGAAGACACGGGAAAATTACTTTTTGAAAATAACATTATTCAAATGTCATCCTTCGCGGCTCTGGCACTCTTCAAACGATCTCTAACATTCATGTTAACGCGCCTCAGAAGTTGAGTAGAAATGTTCTTGATTTCTTGTCTAAAGTTTTCCTTCAATTCTGATACGGTTGATGGATTACTGTTGATTTGATCATTTGTGGATTACAATAAATATTGAACATCACGCTGCGATCCTTGGGAGCAGAGCAAAAAGAAAAAAAGTCAGAAAGAACGCTAAGCGAAAAGGAAGTAATAGTGCGGGCGGGCGGACGAGGGAGATTAAAATTAAAATGTGGCTGTTATTTTAGTATAATGTGTATCTTACGACTTCCTCGCAAACGGAGTCGCGGGGCATAGAGTATACTAATAATATTATAAATTCGAAAGTAACTCTGTCTGTCTGTCTGTTATCTTTTCAAGCTTAGACCACTGAACCGATTTCGATAACATTTCAAAAATATTCAATGTAAAGTTTTGACTTCGTTACTATTTAAGATTATGTACCAGCTCTTGCCCGTGGCTTCACCCGCGTGAAGTTCGGAAATTATCCCACGGGAACGTTTTACGAAGATTTGGCTATCCGTGTGCTAGGTGTTACGCGTAAGCGCGAAGACCGAGTGGACGGATTTTAATTAAATAAAGGCTAAATATTACCTCAAGATACGGATTATGACCACATTTCCAATCCCTTAAATCTCTTTAAAAGAAGTAGCCTATGTCCTACATAGACTACTTTAGGTTTTAAGTTAGCGATATGTTTATTTATGTTTTGGTAAGAAAAAAAGAATGTTTGAAAAATCATCCCCAAGGGGTCAAATAGTTATATATATTGATATTATTTTTATTATTACATTGATTTTAAAATTAAAATGTACTAATATTTTTTTGTACCTCTTTTTAAGGGATTAGAAATATGGTCATAGTTCGTATCTACGTACATTTAGCATTTATTTAATTAAAATCGGTTCACTCGGTGTTGGTGCTCGAGGTATCCCCTTGGTAAAACTGGTCAGACTTGTGAGCTTCTACCGGTAACGACTGTCAAAGATCTATGAATCACAGCCAGGACCAACGGCTTAACGTGCTTTCCGAGGCACAGAGGGGTCTCGATATGTAATGGAAGGTCACCCATCTACGAATACTAGGTATCTACATAATATTGAATGAATTACTTCATTGACATTTCCTCGTACCTCCTAAGAATTACAATTTCCCCATACTGTCCCCATATTTTAATAAAATTATCGAAGGGCGTTCCCCTTATCCGGTAATCTATACAAATAAATAAAATTGAAGTGTCTGTTTGTAATGTCAAAATAATAGCTTTTTACTAAATGCATATGAAAGTACACACGGTACTTATAACAAAAAAAAACAAAACTATTTTTGAAATGTTTGTCTGTCAGTTTGTTCCGGCTAATCTCCGAAACGGCTGGACCTGTTTTGACGGGACTTTCACTGGCCGACAGCTGATGCTGTAAAGAGTAACTTAGGCTACTTTTTTTTAGAAAAAGTAGGGTTCCGCACAAAAAAATTAAAACCCATGTTATTTAAGCTATTTTGCGCTAATCTCTGGAACTACCAGTCGGATTTGCAAAATTATTTTTGCATTTGGTAGCCCAATTTTCTAAGATGATTATAGGCTATTTCGTATCACGCTGCGATCCTTAGGAGCCGAGCAAAAAGAAAAAAAAAGTGCGAAAGAACGCTAACCGAAAACAGTAATAGCGAGGGGGTGGGGACAAGGGAGTTTCAATAAAATGTGTCTGTTATTTTAGTATATTGTGTAACTCACAACAACCACGCAAAGTTGCGGGGCATAGCTAGTACATACTAAAAGCAATGTAAGTACCTATAGCGCTAGTCCTTTAATTATCGGTAGCGTTCATACATTCTCAAAAAAAAAAAAAATTATTAAGGATAATTTTTGTAGTAAGTAGGTATGTAAATATCATGGACACTATAGTACCTATGTATTACTGGTTAGGGAACGCCCTTTGCTAATTAATATACTGTATTTGAACAACACTCTAATTGCGTAACACACTATCAATCACAATCTGAATGATTTTGAAGCATATTGCTAATCCATTGCTTCATAATTATGTTCGAAAAATTTGTCTGCTCAACAACGTAAATAACGCAATGAATGTTGTTGAACTGTCAAAATGAAACCGATTGTTACTACTCGTATAAGTGTGTTACGCAATTGCCCTTCATTTATTTATATTACAAGCCACTACGACACATTGAACAGGACAACTAGATCGGTCGTTACGTCACAGTGAGAACAATTTCTTATGCAAACAAATCCGTGTCGAAAGCTAGTGTTGTAGAATAAATCTGTTCCGTCTTCACAAACAGACCGAAATTCGGTTAGGTATGTCCTTTATCCGACAGAATCCGGATAATACATGTACATTTGTCTTCTCTTGTTTATTGAGACAATATTTGCAAACAGCTACTAGTAGGTAGTTTGGCTGCGTTTGTTTGAAGAAATAATGTACCTGTGCAAGAATATGATATGATGATGAATTCATAATTAGTATTATATTTAAAGTTCTGAATGCATCTCATAAAAAAAGTTGACTTATATTATGATTATCAAAATATTTGTAACCGAAAAAACCGAGTATTTCGTAAGTAGTCGGTTTTTTTAGTTACATTTTAGAATGAAATGAATATTATGTAGTGCTTTTGCTCTTATAAGGAAACCGTTTGGCTTGGTATGGGCATGTGATGAGGAGGGAGGAAACGCATGTGACTAAAAGAGTGATGAATATAAATGTTGATGGATGGAGAGGGAGAGGAAGGCCAAAGAAAAGATAGATGGATTGTGTGAGGAATTATATGAAAGTGAAGGGAGTGCATGATAGCGTGAATTTTGACAGGGGAGAGTGGAAAGAGAAAACGTGTTGCACCGACCCCAAGTGACATGGGACAAGGGCAGGAAGATGATGATGACGATGCTTTAGCTCTTATAAGTGCAAGAAGGAAATGAGAAAAAGCTGCTTCATTTTTTTTTCTAGACATGTTTGAACGAAACGTTTTTGAGAAAAAGGTTAATGGATCACATCACAGAGCACAGAAACCCCTTGGCAGCCGCTGCTAGAGGCACTGTTAACACTTTCCATACAACCCAAGCATGTCACCGCTTACTCGCAAGTGACGTATACAAATTGACAGCTTTGAATGGCTCCGTTACACAAGATGTGCGCTCAGCGTATTTCCAGCGCCACGATTTTTACTAGTCTAGACACTGCCGGCGCGGCAATTCTAATAAAACTACGTACCATTATCCTGGGGTGCAGAATCTGAACGGTTAGTTAGTCAGCGTTGAACTGGAAACTCGAGATAATTATTATAATGGATATAAAATAAGCATACTAAGCTAAAAATAAAAGTGTTATCTTTCTCTTTTACGCAAAGAGCGAAAGGGACGTTTTAGACTTGTCAATATAGTTAGCAGTCAGTTATCTTCTAAATCTGACAGAACATTTAGTTTAGAATCGCACTAGAGTAGGTATAATGAAGGAGAGCACTAAAGAAGGATATTTGAAAATTAACCCCTTTGTGGCGACATCTACAACGTCAAATGCGAACTACGCATCAAAGACCTGACGTCATACTAATCCTGCATCGCGCAAGCAGAGTTTATCGCGCGGCCTGTAGACATATACAAGGTGTAACATAAATAACGCACAACCTCTTAAGAGGTCCTTGTACTCATCAATATGAACAACTTTTACTATGGGACCAAACCTGAAATCGCGAAAAAAAAATCTGGAGCTCCTAACATTTATGCTCGCTTAACTCGTCAAAATGTAGGGAATAGCTGATTTTTTTTCGCGATTTCTGGTTTGCTCCCATAGTAAAAGTTGTTCATAATGATGAGTACAATGATCCCTTAAAAGGTTGCGCGTTATTTATATTACATCTTGTATACAACATAAAATCCCGAGATCAACCGTCGGGCAGTAGCCCACAACACCCATCTGGTCGGAGGATCCTCCCTTCTCTATGGACGATGAGTGAACTTTACACCCTGTCCCTCATACCTCTATACCCTAAACGGGTTAAAAATGGAATTAGATTTTCTATGGAAGTTTGTAATTTTTTTGGGAAATCCCATCGGGTACACAGTGTGTCAAAAATATTCATTCAATGTTATTAATTACACCTTTGTAATGTGTAAAATAATGGAAAATAAATTAACGTCTCTGACGTCACTAAGTTATTAAGTTTCACTGGAAGTTCACGTTGCGAGAGGAGTAAATAGTACCTTTATTATTAATTCTGCCAAACGATAAAATATCGAATGTTCGTAATAAAAATATAAATTGTTTGTTATGGAAATGTTTGTATTAAGTTCCTGCTCTTTGCCTTGTATGTCACGAATTGTTGTACATAAACATTTATATAATGTGTATATATCTACATGAACTCACGCCTTCTTCCCATGGGGGTAGGCAGAAACTATAGAACGCCACCTCCTACGGTCTGGTGCGTAGAAGGTACTCGTAACGGCGTGCGTGTATGGTCAGATGTATGAACGAAGCAAAAGGAGTACGTAAGGATCGTAACAACCTTTTATTGTAAAAGTTAAAATAATTATATATGTAACAGTAATGTTTATGGGTCCATAATGCCAATAAAATAAATAAATAACTTCTTCAACATTTTCTACAAAACACGTAAAAACGGGCATCTCGTAAACCTTGAGTTAGTCATAAAATTAAAATAAATATAGCCACAAAACTCTAGAGACTGTATAAACCGGAGATTACCAGTGAGAACCGCTGAAAACCGGCGGAATCCGGTTAATATAATTACGCAGAAACTTGGAGATCAAGTCGGCTTATGTGATGTAAGTTAGCGAAAGTATTCCATCGGTGTTTTGAATATAATAGAGAGCAAAGTTTGTTGTGTTAGACTTTACAAAATATACATGAGCTCTAAAAATAATATATCTTTAGGTGGACTGCAAACAGGCGGCTCACCTTACGGTTAGTTTTCACCGCTGCTTATCTTTAACTAGCGTGAAATTTCTTGTTGTATCATAAGATATATCATATGATACTCGGCAATTCTGTAGCTTCCCATTAGTGAAAGAATTTTCGGAATCGGATCAGTAGTTCCGAAGATTACCCCCAACATACAAACTCACAAATTTTACCTCTTTATAATATTACTAGCTGTTGCCTATAGCTTCGCCCGCGTGAATGTCAATACTTTCCAATTTGAATCGGAGTTTATTCACATTTTTCTTGGGTTTTAATTTTTTTGCGCGGAGCCCTAACTATTTTTCTAAAATAAAAGTAGATTAAGTTCGACTGAGGAGCTCGGGGTTAAGTAATAACAGCCGCACGGGTCAATCCATCAGGTTAAGCTACGCTTGTCGGGGTTGGTCCGTGGATGGGTGACCATCTTTAGATAACGAGACTCCTCCATGCCTCGGAAAGCACGTTAAGCCGTTGGTCCCGGCTGTCATTCGTGGATCTTTGACAGTCGTTACGGGTCGTCAGAAGCCCGAAGGTCTGACAACCACTCTTACCAAGGGGTATCGTATTACCCAGTAACTGGGTTGTGGAGGTCAGATAGGCAGTCACTCCATGTAAAATACTGGTATTCATCTGCATCCGGTTAGACTGAAAGCCGACCCCAACATAGTTGGGAACCGGCTAGGCAGATTGATTGATTGAAAAGTAGCCTAAGTTACTCCCTACAACATCTATCTGCCAGTGAAAGTCCCGTCAAAATCGATCCAGCCTTTTCGGACATTAGACGGACAAACAGATAGACGGACAAAAATAAAAAATAAATGTTTTTTTACTTAAGTATTTAGTAAAAAGCTGTTATTTTGATATTACAAACTGACACTACAATTTTATTTATTTTTATAGATATAGATTAGTGTAGATACCAGAGGCACCGCAGGTGCATCACGCAAATGGGCCTGGGTCATCTTGGACACAAAGTTGAAATGCCATAAGTACACCGACAGTCGGTTTACTACTCAATATTGTATTTTTTCAATATGAAAATTAACTCCTCTCCGTGTAGTTTCCAAAAAACTCTACAAAAGTAAACCAGTAGGCCCTTGCTACTGATGGTCTTTAAATATAAAGATCATCAGTAAAATAAAAAAAAGCAAAGAAAAAGAAAAAAAAAGCAGAAAAATATTTCTGCTTTTGGTTCTTGGCCACTTATCCACTTCCCTATAAGTCTAACTCACAGATCTTTTGTCTTACCCGCACCAATCATCGTCCCGCTTCTTCAATCTGCCCAGAATATAACATGCTTATTAAACATGATCCTTGTAATGTATGACACAGGCTGTGATGCAGTGCCCCACAACACCGGGCAATGTGCCAGTTCATATAAATACGAGATAAAATCCTACTTGTTTTGCATAGAGGTGGCTAGGAATTCAGCGGACAGTGTCGAAATCAAAATCAAAAGTCATGTATTCAAACTAGGCTGAGAATTAACATTTTTTGGACGTTAAAATTACATTAGACAGTCCCCCAAAACGCCCGCCCTTCACCACTTCCTAGTGCTTTAGCAGGGAAGAAAAAGTGGCGCAGCCACCTCCCCAGCAGCACATGACAGCTGTCTGTTAAGACGCAAATAGACGCCAACGGCCTTGAGTGGTTGGGGCGACATAGCTTGGGTGTTCTGTGCTGAGCTCACGCGACGCGTCGTAAGTCCACCCAGTAATAGGACCGCCCATTAAGGAGCGCTGTCCCAAATTAGACGCAATATTAAAAAACGTATACTTAAAGAGTTAAATTATCTTTAAAATGGTGAAGGTTTCATAAAAATACGCTTGATAGTTTTTATCACAAAAAAAAACTTTTTTACATAGTGATTTATTCCGAAAGTACTGAAGCGAGTCCCTAGTTACAAAAAGAAACCTCAGGCTGGTCTATTGACCTAACGAAATCTAGCATTTAAATTGATATATCTAGATTTTTCAGCACGTCACGTACCTTTGAGTGCAAGTTGGCAAAACTCCATTTATAAAAATAACGAACTTGCTACTTATTTTACCACAATATATCTTCGATTAAATAGGCTTTTGAAGAACTGGATCTGCCAAAGTTAGATCCAAGGCTAAGTCTCGGTCTAGAGTACAAGGACCCACTATAAAATTACAAAATTACGGTTATATGCCTACTTTTTCGAGCTTATAAAGGTACTTACGATTCTTTTCGAAAATCACTATTTAGAACAATTTTGATGCCATCTAATAACTTTAGGTTATTATTAATACCTAAACTATATTAATTATGACTCTAAGTTAATAAAAAAATACTATTGATTTAAGCTTCCCTTCTAAACGGTTGAGCTGAATGGTGCTGATCCATGCGTCATCTTCATGAACGGGCGCCGTCAGTTGGGGCTGGTCATCTCTTAGCTGCCACGGCTTTTTTAAATTATTTTATTTTTGAATTGTTTTTTGTTTCTGTTTGCTACTTTGGATGCTTTTAACGAGTAACATTTTTGTAACGATTTAAATGAGTGTCCATGGAGTTTCTTGCCCGTTCTTCTCCATAGGTACGTACTACGCTTTGAATGGGTAACTAACTAGCTTCATATTTCTGACTGACCGACTCCTTGACAGTTCAAAAGTGCCTATAAATGGTTTAATTGAAATAAATGCTTTGAGTTTGAGTTTTGGTGACGCGTCATCGCGAATAGATGGTAAAACAATAACGTGGTCGACTGGTATACCTTGGACTGTCAGCTACACCAATCTTGTTAGTTTATTTTTTTTTGCCGTGGTATGAGCCATTCTCGTACAGCTCGAGCCGACACGAAAATAGAAAATCAGCGGGAAAATAAACGAAATAAATCACGTCAAATCACCCGCTTATTCCATAGCCCAACACGAATAACTTCTTACATTGTAATCTCCATTCCGAAATCGTTTTTGCTTTTAAGTCTCAATTTTCGCGTATAAACTTACAATTGGAGCAAATTTTATTCATGCTATTTCAGTGCTTTGCATTTTCGGAATATGTTTTCAGGCTCTACAAATGGGTTTGGGAGCAAAAAGCGCAAACAACGTTGGAATGGGGGCAGGATTGTTCTGTTCAACGATATAGCTTACTTCAAATGTTTCGCTGGTTGAGATGTTGCTATGGGAAATACTGGTGAGCAGAAAAAGACGGTTTTTGATGAATGAAGGAAAATTTTCCTACGGCACCCCTTTGAATTAGTTTTTGTGAGGGGATTGTTTTGTGAAATATAATTCCCATGTATTTCTGTCGTCAAGCAATATTGCTGCGAGGAACGGATGCTGGTAAAAACAAAGTCAAATGAGACATAGCAATTTCATTATAAGTAAGCAATGCATAGGCGAATCCCTTGGCTTTCTCACTCTCGGAACAATGTTTATTACAGATGCCTATATGTGTAACTAGTTAAAATTTGGTAGCCATTATCAAGCGATGGGCAGTTTTTCTGTTTTGCCAACATGCCCCTGAATGAATTAGTCTTATCAAATTGGTCCAATGGATTTTAAATGCTGGTGACATGTACTATCAACATAAAGCTATCAATATCACCGAGTAAAAAAGAAAACATACAACCGAATTGATTACCTCTTCCTTTTTGAAGTCGGTTAAGAATATAAGGAAACACCCATTGTAAAACAAAAACTTGCAACAAACTGTTCATAAGAGAAGAGGAAAAAATATAACAACAAAAAACATAATTTACTTATTAAAGAAAATTGTGAAAGCCGGGACTACCGTCATAATATCCTTATTTACTCAACATCAATACCCTTGAGCTATAGATTACTTAAATCATGAGGCTGGGCCATTACTGACGTCATCATAACGAGAGGATCCCACGGGAAATTACAAAACCGTGTAAGCTTCCACTTTGAGTGATAAAAAAGACAACTGTTTGGTTGGTATGGGTAGGTTTTTTTTATTTTTGCTTCGTAGTGATGATGCGAAGTTTATCAAGGAAAACAATCATATAGAGTGCGATTTACGGGTTATTTATATTTTTAGTTGAAAAATGTATGGGGATGTGTATAACCTGTATAACCGCCTTCAGGGATCGAGTCATAATCAATAGGTATATTTTTCTGTAAATAAACTTCGTGTCAATCACTCGACGTTATAAAGAGTCGACGCATCTTAATTGACATTACAATAACCATTCCGTTGAGCTCCTTAAGTTCTGAGTTGAGCTGTACGATTACTGACAGATGCGTGCACTGACTGGACAGGTCCACTCAATCTGTGTGGCACTATCCTCAAAAGACCATTTTAGACACCAATCTACATGGTATTCACATGATCTGACCAAGATTATGTCTGGACCTTAAAAAAAACTGTGACCTCTGAGTTTGTTTCGGCCTTTCTTCTCAGAGTAGTCAAATAAGAAACGCCGGCCTCATCTACTTAAAAAAAAAAAATGTTTGACGTGTAAAAGTGTTTGTACAAACCTAGTTACAGAAATAAATATTTAACAGTCTATTAAATGAATAAATCATATTATTTTAACTTGTTTCTCATTGTCGTTCAGTGATATCGTCTTTTCAGGATTTCGGAATGCTTATTGTCTTAAGCCAAGCACTGTAATTTATTTTATCACTACCGCTCACAAAAAGGGTGAAGGAAAACATATCCTAGAACCAAAAATTCGAAGACATGTGACATCCACCAACCCGCACTGGACTCGCGTGGTGGATTATGGCCCACTCCCTCTTACAGAGAGAAGGCCTGTGCGCCAGCGGTGGGAACATTATAGGCTGATTATACTTATGCTATTGTAATAAGAATGACATTCGAATTTCTTAAAGTTAAGCATCATCAGACTTATAAACTCTAGGGACAATGTTATAAAATTTCCATTTCCATTCTACGCCCAAATTAAATTTTTACGACTCGTCGACTTTCTCGAGTCTATACGACTTCCTGTTTTCAACGGGATCGAATTTCAGATGGTCGTATAATGAAGACGATTTTCTTTATCGGATGTAGTACGAAGAAAAGCTGGGTGTAAGTGGCTAGTTGGGGTTATGGTGCATGGGAGGTACTAGTATAACACTTTGAATGTCCATCCTACATAAAACAATGCATTGTGATTGTTTCAGAATGCGTATAGAGACAACCCTCGATATGTGAACTAAAAATATGCTCATAGTTCTGTTACTGCAACATGCGACGAAAAACTACTTCTTCCTCGAAATAAGAACGTAGGACGTGCTTAAACGCCAGGGTCGCGGGGTGTTCGAAAGAGTTACTATGGTCCCGGCTCAGGCAACTGAAGGAACACGGGTGGGTTTTAATCAGTAAAAGTCTGATGATTTCCCATAAAAAAAGGGTTTGTCTACGTGAAAGTGAACGCTAGCCTCGCCGCGTCTGCCAACATCGGGGACTTATTGTATTATCTATTAAAGTTAAACAATAATTTACCTCTAGATAGCGGCACAGTTACCATTGCAAATTACTTAATATCTCCCGCGTTGGTGACTGTGCATTCATACCCACGAATCTTCCACCATTCTTAACCTTATCAGCTAACCTTAGTCACTGCAGCAACAGAAAACGTATGCAAGCAAGCACTGCCGGCGGAAGTTGCAGTTACAGCTGTTACTGTTACCCGCTAGATGGCGCAAATATAGTCTTTATATTACTACGCGTTCATTCATAAAACTGAGTATTATACGATTTGAAAACTTCCGGATATTTCTTTTCAAGTACTTAGATAAATACTTACGTAATAAGTTTTTGTATGCGGTTTAAGGTGCGAAAGTGTTATTTTGCGAGAAGACTAAATAAGATGTAACATAATTAACGCACAACCTCTTGAGGGGTCATTGTACTTATCATTATGAACAACTTTTACTATGGGACCAAACTTGAAATCGCGAAAAAAAATCAGCTGTTCCCTAGATTTTGACGAGTTATGCGAACATAAATGTAGGAAGCAGCTGATTTTTTTCGCGATTTCAGGTTTGGTCCCATAGTAAAAGTTGTTCATAATGATGAGTACAATGACCCCTTAAGAGGTTGTGCGTTATTTATGTTACACCTTGTATACACAGAGGTAAATACAGAAGTAGGAACTAAGATGAGTTTATATTAAATATTATTATATACCGATGTACCTACTTAATAAAACGGTAACTATTATAATTTCAATTGATTCTTTAAGTACCTACTTATTTGAACTATTGATTTTGGTTGAACACTACCTACTCTACAAAGAAGGAAATAAATTTTTGGTAAAACATAGTCTTTAAAAAGTAGGTACGTATGTAGGTATCCCTACCTAAACTTTACCTAATTATTTACATTGTTTTCCAATAAGTAGGTACCTACATAACCTACATCGTAAAGTAAAAACATTTTTACGAAGTAAAATAAACTTGTTCATAACTTCCGCACAAAATCGACACATTCTAAACTCAGCCATACAAAAATAGAATAATAAGTACCCAGTTACAAGTAGATAACTACTTACACGGAAATATTCCCGCAAAGTACTTTGCGGGAATATTTCCGCGTAAGTACATAGTAGGAATCGAATAATACTTCGCTGATTTTATGAATGAACGGCGTTGGGCTGCCACGTGCAAGTGAACGTTAAAGTTTGACTATTGCCTGCTAGATGGCGATAATGCAAGTAACGGCGCGGCGTAATATCTGATATTCGGCGAGTCTCCTCAAGCTACCTACGCATACATTCGTAACTACAAGGGAATAATTTAATTCTTAAGCGTAGGTTACTTCCTTCATTCTTACAATATTTATTTTACTCTGCATTCTTGCTGCGGTAGTATTCCTTCCAATCGAATTATTCTTTTAAATATTTCCGAATTATTCCGAATACTTCCGAAGTTTTGCGATGCTAGTTATGACCAGGTCTTAGAATTAAAAAAAAAACTTTAATTCGGACCTTGATCCATATTGTGTTAGTATGATACAGACTTATATACTATGTTAGTTCAAAGATATTGTTATAATTTTTTTAATTCATATATCTGTTGCACTCACCTGTCGCATCTGGTACATGCACATGTACATGCAACCAATGCGCCATGAATTGGTCGTTTCATAAAGTGTTCGGTTATTTCATTAAATGGTTGTATTCCATGAAATGGCCAGCTAAAATTGACCATATCGTTTAAACTTCAAGGTTTAATGATATGGCAGTCGACGTTTGGCCATATCATTAATGCATGAGTATCTGTCGTGGTCCGATCGTAAAAATGGCCATATCGTGACGAAAGCAATATATTTATTGACATTCACAACTGACCACTGGGCATATCGCAAAGTAGTTACATTTCACGCCGCTAATGGCACCCCGACCAAATGGGTTAGGCTAGATTACAAGCGTGACCAACCACCCGCGAGCCGAGCGAGCACTACATCCCAGTTGGTTGCAGTTGCTTAGGAATTATTTGAGTAGGAATATATGCACAACAAAAACAAAGCGACATCAACGCCTCTACCGGTGGGTAATCCAACTATGTTTGGCCACATCATGACGAGGTATTAACAGTTAAATGTTGAGTATTCAATAATCTGGTCAGACCACATCATGATGTGACCAGCGTTCGATGTTCTATTTAATGAAATACAACCATTTCATGAAATGGTCGAACACTTCATGAAATGATAATTTCTAAGATCTGGCCACGACATATATGTATGTACATAGGTAAGGTGGTGAGAGTTGACTGGCTAAATTTAGGAGTAGGTACTAAAATAGCCCTTTGTCTGAAACTTGTGTGGCACAACAAGCATTAGATAATTACAGTCCCATCTTCGTGAGAGTTTCAGCTGAAAGACTGAGGACTACCTCAGTCTCTCAGCTGAAACTCATACTAATGAGTTTATCGTATATGGTGTTAGTTATTATAATTAAACTGTGAAGTACATGGCTATTCGAATGTTTGTTGTGATTGTGTAACCTGAGTGTTTTTGGGTAGAGAATTTCATATGCTTTAAAATAAATGCTGTGGAAATGCGTTCCTTGCGAAGCATCTGTGGTGTGACTCTAAATGATAGACTGAGGAATGATGTGATAAGGCAACGGTGCGGTTTAAAAGAAGATGTAGTGACAAAAATTGAAAAGAGTATGCTTAGATGGTTTGGTCATGTTGAGAGGATGAATGAAAGTCGACTAACAAAAGGTATTTACACGGCAGATGTGAGTGGAAACGCCGGGAGGGGACGCCCTAGGAAGACATAATAGTGATCTTATTGGTGATGTTCTTCAGAAAGGTCGGGTGCGTAGTACTCGCAACCGGCGTGCGTGTATGACCAGATGTATGAACGTAAACGAGGCAAAAGGAGTATGTAAGGATGTAACAGGTGGCGTTCTGTAGTTTCTGCCTACCCCCATGGGAAGAAGGTGTGAGTTTATGTATGTATATATGTAATTTCATATGCTAACAAAATTTATAAGACGAGGTGGTCGGTATAATTAGCCAGGTCTTAAATTACTTAGCTGACGATGATTTTCCGGATTCTATCAACCTCGGTTTTGCCAAACACATATACAACAAAAAGAATTAAGTCACCATAAGTTTTGAACTACTGTTGTTTTAATTAGGAAACAGTGCGTTAGAAATTAAACTCATTCACTTGTTATTCTGCTTATTATAGATCTTAGAAAATATTTAGCAGACACAGTTAGTTTTCTTCCAAGTTATGCCACAGCAAAAGGTTCCCCTGGAGCCTATAAAGTACCTACTTTAGCACGACGGCTAACATGAGACCACAGATTTGCTGATTAAAGTACCTACTTTAATCAGCAAATCTGTGGTCTCATGTTAGCCGTCGTGCTTGGTCTACCAAAATAACAGCAAGCAATCGTACGAGTGAATAAAATATTTGATTTGAACTATGTCGGAGCCAGCTTCCAGTCTAACATGATTTGACATGGACCCACTGCCTATCTGACCTCCACAACTCAGTTACTGGGTAACACGATACCCCTTGGTAAGACTGGGTAAAACGACCGGGACTATCGTGGCACGAAGAGGGTCTCGATATGTAATGGATGGTCACCCATCCACGAACCGAGCGGGGCAAGCGTTACTGAACCTTCGATCGACCCTTGCGGCTGTTATCATTTAGCCACGGGTCAGAAGTTTTGAGAATGGATTAAAAATTACTTTTTGGAGGAAGAGGTATTTTACTTCAATCATTGTGAAAGGTTTCACTCATCCGACACCAAGAAGCAAAGTTAATTTATCAAAATCAAAAAATATTTTATTTCACATAAACCTACATGGACACGTAAACACAACAACTATGAATTCAGCACAATATGATTCTAGACTCACAAGAATGAAAGGAGAAATCCAAACTCCATAGAAACTTGGGCCTGGCGTTACAGGGCTGGAACTTGGCTATAAATTAGAGCATTTAGGAAGGACTCACGAGCCCAATTTTCACGTCTCCCAGCAACGGCCAAATTGGTAAAATCAGATATTGTTTACATTTTAGGTTATTTTTATTATTTGAGTTATTTACGTAAGAAATTAGATTTTTGAGGCTGTTTCCTACGTAAATCTGGAACGCACGTGCGCTGTGCTGCAGCGGCTGCAGCCTATCATGAATCCGCTTAGGGGGTGACTTCAGATTTAGGAACGGCGCGACCCATTCCTGTACAATTGAAAGAATCATTTCATCTTCCCCTTCCTATTGTATTGCAGCGATCTGTCTATTCCGCAATGAATGCACTGGCTCATGATGTCGTTATTAACCAGTCGTGAACAGAATAAAATAGATCCGGTTTTCCAGCAAAGGACAGCAGGGGTGGCAAGGTACGGTGTCCAATGTTCAAACGAGAGTCAGTCAGAACGCAATGAATTACGGAGTCCAGTATTCGAGCAGAGGTCTTATGAAATAATAAATCCCGAGAAATACGGAAAAGCGAATGACATTAAAATGACATGACATTACAACCGTGACAATTGACAGACATTGACATTTGCCGTTTACTAGTGCAATCTGTGTTGCAATCGATTTTATCGATTATGATTTTTTTAATGGTGTTTACGTTAAAAATCAATTAGATTCCAGACTTTTTTATTATTTTACATTGATTCTAATACCTAAAAAAACAAATATACTAAAACAATGGAGTATTATTTAATTATCTGTAACCATCGATTTCCACTAAATTGATCGTATTCTTAGGGTACGCTCTATTGATATAATGCTAGCGTTTGTGAAGTTAGTGACGTATAATGAAATAAATATTGTAACGGTCTACAAAGGTTGTTTAAAACAAAAAATATAAATCTACTTATTTTCTACACTTGGCCATTGTTATTGAGGCTAAGATTTAAATGGGTTATTAAGCAAAATACAGGAATTTTCGAAGTAGTATTTCGAAGAAATTCGTGTAACGGTTATGCCCAGAAACGGGTCTCCTTTTTCGTCGGTTATTAAAAAAAAATCTGCTGTTTCTTTCTGTTAAAATAAATAAGAATTTGATAAAATACGAATGTTTTATTATTACACCACAAGACAAGCAAAGGCAGATTGACACATAAGTTAAAAAATTGAGTAACGAAAATAATGACAGTTATAGAAGGCGGCAATTTCAAATTTATTTCATCAACAATACTAATTGCGTAACACACTATCAATCACAATCTGAATAATTTTGAAGCAAATTGCTAAACCATTGCTTCATATGTTAGAAAAATTTGTCTGCTCAACAACGTAAATAGCGCAAATGAATGTTATTGAACTGTCAAAAGGAAACAGATTCCTACTGTAAGTGTGTTGCCCCGCAGGTAGGGTCTAGAATCATGTACTGAATTCATGGTACTAGTTTGCGCGTCTTTCCCTTACATTCTGTCTAGATAGATATATAGGTTGGTACCTAATGCTTAAAAAAAATCTTTTCCCAGATTCTAAATAAAACCGACTTTGTCAAATAACTACTTAGGTACATAACATTTCCTTTCCCTGATTAAATAGAAATACACTACGAAACTACCGAGTTCGTAAATAATAAATATGTCAAGGGGCGGGAGTTTGTTTCTGACGTAACCGGCTTACAATGTCAACTACAGTTACGAAGTTTTTAACAAGAAATAAGTTAAATTATTCTGTCTGTCGTTGGAGTGTATTGTGAATTTAAAAGGCTAGAAGTTTGTCGAATACAGTGCCTTGGTAGGTATACAAGGTGTAACATAATTAACGTACAACCTCATAAGGAGTCATTGTACTCATCATTATGAACAACTTTTACTATGAAACCAAACCTGAAATCGCGAAAAAAAAATCAGCTGCTCCCTACATTTATGTTCGCATAACTCGTCAAAATGTAGGGAACAGATGATTTTTTTTTTGCGATTTCAGGTTTGGTCCCATAGTAAAAGTTGTTCATAATGATGAGTACCTACAATGACCCCTTAAGAGGTTGTGCGTTAATTATGTTACACCTTGTATAAATAGATTTCTAGTTAGTAAGTGTAGTGGGCTTGGAAAAGAGAAGTATTGCTGGTGCCACCACAGTTCTAGATTCTTAGTTCCTGGGGTCTAAGGACCACTTTTTCATGCACTTATTATTAATCTTGAAAATGAGAATTTCTAATGTAATTCCAAGAAATCAAATCATCATTTTCATTCATCATTTTTGTAAAACCTGGTCTGAATTCGTGGAGAGGCAGCGAACAGTCTTGTTGTTTAATGTCTTTAACGTGTTTTGGAAACTACCTACTTTTGGTTTTGGGGCGTGAGTAACTTTTCTAATACTCAGGATTTTTACTGAGAATAAAAAAATGAAAATACGTAAGTACTGCCGATTTGGAGGCGAGTTTTTTTATGTCTTAGAGTGCGTCCCATCCGGTGGGCACAGACCGCTGAGCTTGCAAACGATATCTAGTTGCTAGAATAGTACTATTTAGTGCACTTAGCTTAATCTAGAGCAGACGAGTGAGGTGTTTTCATAACCTACCTAATATAGGCTGAAATGTAAATAATAAAAGATTTGAAGGATTTTTACAAAAGAAGAAAATCATTCATTAACTCAGAAATAAAATCAGTTGTTAATGAAACCATAGCTGAAAATGTAATATCTAGGCACCTACTGCAGACAGACTGAATATAGCGATGCCTAACAAACAAAATGGAATAAGCGACATTTTTTGCGAAATTGACTTTTATAATTATGTGGTTAAAATCGGCTTTTTGGCTGTTAGCCATCGATTGTATAAGTCGATTTCGCAAAAAATGTCGCTTATCTCTCATCTCTTTTTGACTGTTACCTGATCACCGCATCCATTGCATTCATGTTTTCATCATGTTTGTTTTGCAGTGTATTTTATTCTTTTGTTTATTTTGGATCTCCAACAAAGGATAGATACCTACAATATAAATTACAACGATACAAAAGATTCTTTTACGTGTGCTCGTTCAATTACAGGAGATGACAGTATGTATAATTATAAAGTCTAAGTGTAACCAAACAGGATAAAAATAAAAATAGAGAAAATAAACGTTGAAATTAGAATTAAAAGAAATTCAAGACAGCATTACTATTACAATTGTTAAGTGTGCAAAGGAAAAGCTCCACTGTTATTAACATACGAAATAATGCTAAAATGACAATGGAAATACTAAACTGAAAAGAATAAACATTTACATTGCGACGTCTAGCGTCCGCCATTTTGAATTACGATGTCCTTTTGGCTAAGGACATAATTGTAAACAAATAACGATACCTCTTTAAGGCTCCTGCAAACAGGCGCGACACGCAACGCGATACAAAGGCACCGCGAGTCGCGGGACGAGCGGTCCTATGTGTCGCGTTGCGTGTCACGCTTGTTTGTAGGAGACTATTCAACAGTGTCAGTTTAGGTTGTATGAGGTGAAAATACAGCGTGTATCAGACATGTGGTCCAAGGGTGTGGTACAGACCATCAAACTGAACAACTTTCTCTATGGGATTGTGGCGGCATATCTACATCGCCACAATGGAACGCGTCACACTGACGTCACGCAAAATCCTGCATCGCGCAATCAGAGCTTACCGCGCGACTAGCATATATACAACATCCCGACATCAACCGTCGGGAGAAGCCCACCAGACACAACACCCGTCTGGTCGGAGGATCCTCCCTTTTCTATGGAGGATGAGTGAACTTTACACCCTGTTCCTCATGCCTCTATAGGATCATCATCGTAATCGCGAAAATATAATCAGCTGTCCCATACAAAACTTCAACATCTACTCGACCCAAATGAATGGGAATATTTTTTCGCGATTACAATGTTTGTCCCATACTTTCTTAATAATTTTATGACTCAAAAATAACTACATACAGTGCTGTAGCTGCCCCTCACTTTGTTGCCGTAACAAATTGAAAAATCTACAAGAGCGTTTGCGACGGACGGCATTTAACACAAACTTTCAAGTCCTTGTTTTTCGATATGAATGAACCGATTTTAATGAAACTTCATACGCATGAGCAGGATACATAGGTCTAAAAAGTTAATTGAGAACATTTTCGAAAAAATACTAATACAGCTAAATTCGACCGATTTTAAACTTTCCATAGAAACGGAGATTTACAATTATCTTTTTTTTCTTAAATAAAACACTTCGAAAATGTTCTTAACTAACTTTAACGTTTGTACGTGATAGTTTTTTATTTAAGAGCAATATGGTGAAAATAAAAACGAAATATATTGAAAAAGTGCAAAAGTGTGGTTATTTTCTTTACTCAAACGCTCGGTGCGCTCTTAAATTCATTCACTGACAAACAACGTACGGCTTTAACCGCTGGGTCTAGAATCATGAAAGTTTGCACAAGAATTCCTTTTATATCGAAGGCGAGCACTAAACAAGGATTTTGAAAATTTATGCGAAAGGTCATCATGGCCCATGGCTTGTAATTTTATAAACCACTAGCTTTTTCCCGCGGCTTCATCCGCGTGGATGTCGGTTCACCGGGATAAAAAGTAACTTATGTGTTAATTCAGGTTATAAGCTCCATTTTTTTCCACAAAATTTCATCCAAATCCGTTCAACCACTTTTGAGTGATTGAGTAACAAAAATCCAAACATCTTCACAAACTTTCACATTTATAATATTAGTAGGATTTAAAAACACCAAATATGAAAGGAGGTTTTCCAACGAGATTTGAAAGGCTACTGCTTCGTTGCTCACGCTATTGCTGAACATGAGGACCTAGGTTCGATTCCCGGGTCAGATAAAGTGCTATTGGGTTTTTCCATGTGGAATATCTCAGTAGCAGCCCGGAGTCGGAATGTGTGCCCGGTTGATGGCAACAGGCTCGCCGCTTATTACATGAGACTTAAACATAACTGGCGAAATGTGAGCGTACTGCAGGTATACCTCTGCACACTACTTTCTCAAGCACAAAGCGTAAGCAAAACCACAGAATATATCAGTGCCTACAGATGATAACGGAAATGGTATACAAGTGTGTTTAAACAAAGTCCGTAGTTTGTTTGTGTTAGAGTTCTGTATGTTTGTCTCATAATGATGTTACAGCTTACACCTAAGTACCGATTGTGTTTGTACCTACTTGGATTATTTGCTTTGCTACTTTATAGCAGTTTGGAGTTTAGAATTATGTTTAAAATAGAGTTCAAATAAAAATTTAAATTTTGTTTAGTTTTGTGATTTTCAATTACGGTTAAAATGTATTCCAAGCTCGCTTAAATTTAAATGCATTGATTCGTTTCTTGGATGTTTTGGGACCTCAGACACTGACGTATCATTGGATAATTGCATAATAATAATTAAGGTTTATTTGCTGGTTTCTACATCAATGAAAAACCAAATCATGTAATTGTTTACTTTTTTGACCAATGAATGTTTGTTTACTGATACTAAAATCAAAGGCACTTTCATTCGGCAATCAAATAAAAACGCCAACCACAATAAACTCATATAGAGTTACCATAGCTGTTGAAATTCAGTTATATTCTCACAAAAACTACCAAACAAACGCCAAACGCATTTGTGTTTTATCGTGTAGTTAAATTTATTGTGGCTTAATAACAACAGCTGCACGGGTGGATTGAAGGTTAAGCTACGCTTATCGCGGTCTAGTCGTGCGACCATCTATTATACATATCGAGACCCCTCCGTGGCTCGGAAAGCACGTTAAGCCGTTGGTCCCGGCTGTCATTCGTAGATCTTTGACAGTCGTTACGGGTCGTCAGTAGCCAAAGAGTCGGACAACCAGTCTTACGATTAATTTTGTGGAGGTCAGATACGCAGTCGCTCCGTGTAAAATACTGGTATTCAGCTGCATCTGGTTAGACTGGAAGCCGAACCCAAAATAGTTGGGAAAAGGCTGGCAGATTGATTGAGTGTAGTTCAATTTATGATAGCTCTCCCCAATAGCAAAAAAAAATCTGCCCACTAGGAACAGGAACAGCGTCTAAACCATTGGTGTGTACGCCTCAGGGGGATGAATAGTTACCATATATAACTACCCACATACCTACCACATACACAAATAACTACCACATACTTTTAGGTCTATACAAGGTGTTCCTTTTGATATCCCACAACTCTAGGGGGTCATTGTACTCATCATTATGAACAACTTTTACTATGCGACCAAACCTGAAATCGCGAAAAAAAATTAGGTGTTCCCTACATTTTGACGAATTATCCGAACATGAATGTAGGGAACAGCTGATTTTTTTGCCGTTTTCAAGTTTTGTCGCATAGTAAAAGTTGTTCATAATAAATAATAAAAGTCATTTATTTCAGACCCTCAGATAGTCCATTTGGGTTAGTATACAAACAACTTACAAACTAATGTTAGTACTTAAATTTACCAGAAGTTTATTTTTTTTAATACATTACATGCACTCAGTGGCATGTAGGCTTATCCAATGTCCCAGCATGGGCTGTCCAACCTGTCCACAATAACCCTCAGAATGCTGTTGGGGCTTGCGCGAATCCGGCTCATGATGGATGCGCAGCGCTTACGCATGAGTGCAGGAAACCCATCTGTTCCCGCCTCTGCAAACAATAATGATGGGTATAATGACCCTCTAGAGTTATAGGATATCAAAAGGAACACATTGTATAATTGCTCAAATAAGATTCCAAAAAAAGAATAAACAAAAACCCAACATAAATACTTTTATAACATTAAACAAAAATCAAATTAATACCACTATACGCCACCCGTCACGCTTTTATTCGCTTCGAAAATCCGTGAATTCCGTTCATAGCTGGGTTCCGTAGTGGCATTGGAGCATTAATGTTTTATAAAGTGTTATTTTCGAGCGGCCAGCGAGGACATGTGCCAGATTTATGACGGGACCAAAGCGCTCAAAGCATGTCCTAGGATTGTAGATTTATAATAAAAATGTAGGCCAAAAATGAGGGTGAAATAATTTTAGGGTTGACGTAGCTGAAATATGTTTTTCTCGATTTTCTTGAAGGAGAAGAGACCTAAAATGACTGTGAGCAAAAATGTGTGGTGTATTATAATTATAGGAATCGAAGAGCCGTAAGGACCGAAACAGTTTCAACAAAACAACTCAGTATAAAAAATATTGTCATGACTTGATAAAAAAGAGTATCATGGTAATTTTGAACTGATTGATACACAAAGTTGTTAGCAACTAGCAATCGGTTTTTATTTATAAAAATGTATGTAGAAATGAGTCAACACCTCATGATTACAACACACACAACAACTACACTCTCACCGTTCAAAGCTACGAGTATTTCGAGAGCGTAAAATTAAATCCTATCTAATCTACATATAAAATACATACATAGATTACCTTTCCAAAAATCCAATATGCGATACCAGCAACACATATTTTGACGTTACAAATTACAAGGAAAAACGTATACACGTGTCCTTTAATAAAGATTTCGAGTTCTTTGCGAATTTTTCTCAACACTCAACACTCCCCCCTTCTGTCACCTACGTGATTATTTCCACGTGTCGATCAAAGTATGCTTACCTCATCTCAACACCTATTCCATTTTCAAACCTAATGAAGCGGCTCAAGCGTTACGTCACGCGAAGTGTCGCTTGTCAGTTACAAAAAAAGAACTCTCGATGCACACCATATCCCCGCTTTGTTCGTGTCTGACTCGCGCTTGACCGTTTTTTGCTCTCATATATCCGACAAAGTAAATGGCACGGAAAAATGTTTGTGTAATTGAATACCGTTCGAGTTTTTTTTCCGTTGTAGTTATTTTTTATTTTATTTATTTTTTGCGTAGTATACCGTGACGTTGTGGTCTGCTCGTAGAAATTTTTCACCACTGGTTTTTTTTTGTTCTTTCAGTGACGTACAAAAAGCTCTAGAGATTTCTATTAGCAGAAGCATGCAAGCATTATGTGTTATTTCTTCAATTAATCAACATCATCATAAAGAGTATGCTTAGATGGTTTGGTCATGTTGAGAGGATGAATGAAAGTTGACTAACATAAGGTATTTACACGGCTGATGTGAGTGGAAACGCCGGGAGGGGACACCCTAGGAAGACATAGTGACCTTATTGGTGATGTTCTTCAGAATGGTCAGGCTCGCAACCGGCGTGCATGTATGACCAGATAACGAACGGTACGGTATGAACGTAAACGAGGCAAAAGGAGTATGTAAGATCGTAGCAGGTGGCATTCTGTAGTTTCTGCCTACCCCCATGGGAAGAAGGTGTGAGTTTATGTATGTATGTAATCAACATTTTATGAACTTGCCTGGAAAAATGTTGGAAAGTAATCATTTAAAATAGAAACCAAAATTGGACGGATGTTTCTTAAATTTTATAAATTAAATAATGAACGCTCTAGTCTATACAAGGTGTAATTTTAAACACCGTTAATCTCTTAAGGAGTCATTGTACTCATCATTATGAACAACTTTTACTACGGGACCAAACCTGAAATCGCGAAAAAAATCAGCTTTTGCCTACATTAATGTTCTCATAACTTGTCAAAATTTAGGGGACACCTGATTTTTTTTTCGCGATTTCGGGTTTGGTCCCATAATAAAAGTTGTTCATAATGATGAGTACAATGACCCCTTAAGAGGTTAACGGTGATTAAAATTAAACCTTGTATACTCTATACATACAAATAAATAAAATTGAAGTATCTGTTTGTAATGTATATACGGTATTTATAACAAAAAAAGCAATTTTTAAATTTTTTGTCGGTCTGTCTGTCTGTTCCGGCTAATCTCCGAAGCGGCTGTACCGATTTTGACAGGAATTTCACTGGCAGATAGCTGATGTTACAGGTAGTAACTTAAGCTACTTTTATTTTAGATAATTAGGGTTCCGCGCAAAAAAATAAAACCCATGAAATTGTGAACAAAAAGTCGGATTTGAAAAATACTTTTTGCATTTGGTATAACTATCCTCGAGAATTGGGCTAATTCTCGAGGATAGTTATAAGCTATTTATCATCACGCTATGACCCTTAGGAGCTGAGCAAAAAGAAAAAAGTCAGAGAGAACACTAAGCGAAAACGAAGTAATAGCGCGTGCGGGCGATGCAACGCGACGGGTCAGGGGACGAGGGAGTTTTATTAAAATGTAGCTGTTATTTTAGTATAATGTGTATCTTAAGACTTCCACGCGAACGAAGTCGCGGGGTACAGCTAGTTTTAAATATAACTTTTGCGACTCGAATGACCAAAACTAGCTTTTGTGACAATACTGAAGTGTCGCAGAGCCAAGAACAATTTCATTCTTACCACTTAGTGCATTATATGTAGATTTTTTTGCCAAGGGAGCAAACAACTATTTTAAAGGCGATAGTATTTCTTTGAATCCAGAGCGGAGTGAAGGATTCTAAAGTAGAGTCCTGAGCGCGGCGAGGTATTCAGAGTACGTCACTCACGCTTAAAATAGTGTAGCTCCCGAGGTGGACACTACTTTTTATCACCTTCTATGAGAAAATAAGTAAGTGCAACTTATGAATAAGAATCTCTTCAAAGTGAGAGTGAACAGGCTTCTTCTGGGTAAGCTCGCTCCATCGTCGACTTTGTCTCTGTCATCTCTGACCTAGACTAGAGTCAAGAGCAAACCTATCTCAAATAAAAAAAAAATATAGTACGATTATTTATTTACATACAATAAGGAACAATAAGACATAGTTTAGTACTTTCATTCTCACCACTTTACGAAGACACCCTGACACACTCATTTTTCATGAAACTAAGTAAAATCCGAATTTGAGTAAACAATTATGAACGAAGGCGGAATGCATTTCGCGAGTTTTTTTTTATTTTTTCACAAACCTTTTATTTTTAATTTGGCTCGCGCGCGGTTTTCTTTATCAAACAGCCTGTTATTTGTTCATACAATGTTTGTGATTGACCTCTTTGGTGATTGGAACTTTTACTAACAATATCCAGATTCCAAATTCCAATCACTTTGAGTCCCTAGGGAATAAAGAGCTATTTTTGTCCCTGTTTACGTAGAATAAACGGACTCTTTTTGACTAAATGTGATAAAAAGGTATTTTTTTTACCCATTCGCCTTTTTCCCAGTAATATACCGTAATGACCACTAATGATACCCTAGAGGATGCAGGAAAGCTTAATCGCAAGCACTGACCAGTAAAAATCTACAATTCTTAATTCCCAGAGCGATTCAACAAAATTGTATAATGCTTAAAAATATTTTTTTTTGCGGGCAGTACTAACGATGCTGACCGTACATCGCTTTCAGCGCTAAAAAAGACGTTAGTACAACACATTACCGCTTTTGTTTTTTGTTTTGCAGCGGAGATATAATGATGTAAGATATTAGCTAGGATCGACTTCTGATGTGCGCTTTGGTCTTGAAATTCTTTAGCTGAAATTACATTATCTCAACATTAATGAGTTTTTTTGATAGATACATAGGTATACATACATATTAACTCACGCCTTATTCCCATGGGGGTAGGCAGAAATTACAGAACACCACCTACTACGATCCTTGAAACTAACAGAGGGTCTAGACAAAGTGACAATCTATCAGCGATAAATATGATGAAACAACCAAAACCGGCCACGCTCGTGTCAGATCACGAACAATGGAAAGTTCCGAACAAAAGTTGAAAAACATGTTCTCCCATTCCAACTGCAACTATAACTTTGTACGCACAATATTGAGAGATTTACCGTGTTATTTTAATAACATAGACTTCTTATAAGTTTTCCTGTAATGTAAACGTATAGAATTATTTTCTGCATATATATATATTCTTAGAAACCAGAAGTGAGGACAGTTTTTAAAAAAATAACGCACGAGTATTTCCTAAAATTATTTAATTAACAAACAAAACTTAATAACCGAAATTACAACAAATGATAATTTAAAACTATGACATCCGAAACTCTAATTACTGCAAATCATATAAATTAATTACTAAAATAACAATATCACGACCGAATATAAAAGTACAAGCGAGGGTAGCGATGTTCAACCGTTGCCGACCGATAAAAAAAGGAGCCCGTTGCTAAGCGCGCGCCGTCCTTTATAGCGCACCGCTTGAGCCAGGTCTTGGAGAGGGAGGTTTCGCTAAGACGGCCGTTCCTGACAGCGAGGCGTCCTCGACCGCATCTTGCCTTGCGCCAACACTAGGTCCACCATCACCAGACTGGCCGTCATCCTCAGACTGGCCATAATCATCTGCAAAGAAACACATACTGTACATTTGTTTTCTTGCGTTACTTATGTGTCTGAAGCCAAAAATAGTAAGCACTTGGATGAATGTTGTTAAGTACGCGATAGTGAGCGTGCACTCCCACCATCAGGCACCCAACTAAACAGGAAGGTTTCTTAGGTAATTGAAATGTAAATTTAAATGCTTCAGACTAAAACAAAAATGTTACAAAGCAAAAACAGTGATGTTAAGTATTAAAACATAAATGGAACTAAATAGCATTCTAAGCAATGAAATTCCGGACTTTCATTGGGTAGAATACTAGCCAAGATAATTAAACAGTAGTGAAGCTAATATACTTAACCAGAACAGAAGCCATGAACCATAGGTTCAGGCCAAACAGAAGTCATAAGCCAGGAGCTCAGACCTTACGGAAGTCATAAGCCAGGGCTCAGACCTAACAGAAGCCATGAACCAGGGGTTCAGGCCAAACAGAAGTCATAAGCCAGAGGCTCAGACCAAACAGAAGCCATGAACCAGGGGTTCAGGCCAAACTGAAGTCATAAGCCAGAGGCTCAGACCAAACAGAAGCCATGTACCAGGGGTTCAGGCCAAACAGAAGTCATAAGTCAGAGGCTCAGACCAAACAGAAGCCATGAACCAGGGGTTCAGCCCAAACAGAAGTCTTCCGGTTGCTTACCAGCCTCGAAGAAAGCGGAGCATGCGTCAGGCGTCCACTCGCCGCGCCAGAGCACCATATGCTCGGCAGCTACCTGGGTTTTTTTGCCATACGAACCAGCTAGTAGTTCCAGTTCGTAGCGATGATGTGGCAGTACACGCAGGACCTTATAGGGCCCCCGCATGCCAGAGTCGAGCTTTCCTGTGCTCTGCGATGCCTTGTTGACAAAGACATAGTCCCCAACAGCGTAGGCTCGTGGTTGTCGCCGGTTCTGGTTGGTGTATTCATCTTGACGCCGCTGATTAGCTGTAAGTAAGTCTGAGGCACGCTGTCTCCTGAGCGTCATAAGTGCTTCTCGATTAGGGTTACGATTCTCAAGTGCGACGTCACGCACCAGAGATCTTATTACTGGGGTAGCTGCATCGATCCCAACAAGGAGTTGTAATGGCGAGGCTTGTGTAGTGGCCTGTCTGGTGACATTTAAATTGAGCTGCACCTTCCAAAAAGCGTCAGCCCACTGAGAATCTTTATGTCCCACCTCTACCCGTAACATGTTTAAGACAGTTCTACAGTACCTCTCTGCTTGTCCGTTTTCTCGATGCATTCCAGGTGTGATGAAATGAATGCAGCAACCCAAGCTGCTAACCCAGTCTCGGAAGGCTACGCTTTCGAACATTCTCCCTCTGTCACATATTATACTACTTGGAGACCCGAACAAAGCTATCACATTAGTGAACACCCGTTTTAATTCGCCTGAGTCTTGACGATATATGGAGTACAGCAGACAAAATTTTGAAAAGCTGTCAACTACTATCAAGACGTACTTAAACCCGTTAGATTCTGGAAGCGGGCCCAATACGTCAGCATGAATAACATGGAATGGGTCATCAGGCTTTGACCAAGACTGAATCGGTTGTGGGGGTGCTTTAGGTATTTTCTTATGAGCTAAACATACAAGGCAATGGCCAACATATTTTCTAACGAATTGCCTAACACTCGGAAACCAAAAGTGACGTAATATGAGATCCGTTGTTCTGTCAGCTCCAACATGATCATGCTCATCATGGAAAGCTCTTAAAAGGCTAAGCCGGTAACCTTTAGGTATATAACACAACAAGCGTGGCTCTTCCCCGGTTGGTGTATATTTGTAATACAAGAGTTCATTTTTAATTAAATACCTTGAAGAATCTAATTGGCCCTCTCTTAACTTAACAATTAAATTTTGGGTTTCCTCATCCGCAGTCTGAGCGACCTTTGCCCAATTATTAGAATTGCGAATGTGTGACACGTTTACAGTTTCAGGAGGATGCCGGCTTAGAAAATCAGCGTGCTGCATCATGGATCCTTTTCTATATTCCAAGGTAAAGGTAAAGTCTTGGAGGTAAACCCACCAACGCGCGACACGAGGCAACAAATCTTTTTTTGTTTCAGTTAACTTCAACGAATTACAATCCGTCACTATTTTGAAATTAATGCCAATTAAATAATGACGGAAGTTCTGAAGTGCGCGCACAATGGCTAGGGTTTCCAGCTCGTAGCTGTGATAGCGACTCTCTGCGCCCTGTGTGGACCTACTATAGTAACTGACTACTCTCTTTCGTTTACCGGCATGCTCAACGGTTGCTCATGTAGCAACACCGCGCCGACACCGATAGAGCTGGCATCGGTATGAAGCTCCGTAGGCATACTTGGGTCAAAGATCGCTAAAACTGGTTCATGGGTCAAACAATGAATAATATAGTCACGAGCCACATCTTGTTCTGAACCCCATTTGAAAGGTTCTCCCTTTCTTAACAATCTGGCTATGCAGGCTGTTTTAGAAGCGTAACCCGCGACATAACGCCTAAAATATCCAGCAAGACCCAAAAATTGGCGAACCCCCTTAACATTTGTAGGTTTTGGAGAATTTACCAGCGCCTCTGTTTTTCTTGGGCTCGGTCGCACCTGACCATTACCAACTACCCGTCCTAAGTATTCTATTTCGGTATCTAAGAAGGTACATTTTTTTTTAAATTAAGCGAAAAACCGGCATTCGTGAGAGTACTTAAAACTTGACGTAGCAAGTCGAGTCCTTCAGGAATTCCGTTTGACATAAGAAGCACATCGTCGATATACGTCAACACTCGCCCACTTTCAAAATAGGGTTTTAAGGTTTTAGATATAATTCTTTGATAAACTATGGGGGCGTTAGCTAACCCATAGGGCATTTTCAAATACTCAAAATGCCCTTCGGGCGTCACAAAGGCGGTTTTGGAAATCGAATCGTCATCCTTTAATGGCACTTGGTGAAATCCAGTTGTCATGTCTAAACTGGTGAAGAACTTGAAACAACCAAGCCTATCGATGTGGTCATCGATCAAGGGCAAAGGAAATCGTTCTTTGACCGTTATAGCATTAAGTGCGCGATAATCGACGCACATCCTATCACTCCCGTCCTTCTTCTTGACGAGGATGATAGGACTGGCATAATCGGACTGTGACTCACGAATGATTCCCTTTGAGAGTAGTTCATTAATAATATCCCGAACTCTATTTTTTTCGTCACAAGAAAGCCTATAAGGCCTATGAACTACCGGGGCACTCGATGTTAATCTTATTTCCATACTACCCGTATTCACCGTTGATGTAGCAGTCCCCGTAATGAAAGAACCCGAAAACTCGCGGATGATATCAAGCAAAAGATTCCTGTCATTGCCAACTAACGGCGTTTTATTGTTTTCATACTCAACGGTGGATACGTGCAGTACGGAGGGCACACTGTCTAATCTCGTGAGCCGGTGTAAGTTATTACTACGCGTGTAGGTAATTCCCTCTCTATCTAATACGTCCGTGCCAATCAAAATAGGCGCCGTAATGCACCCAACTGGGACCACATACAAATCAACTTCCAAAGTCACTTCAGGAAATTCAATCATCGTCGTAACATATGATGTTGATTCAATCTCCTGGCTGCCTATACCTCTCAACAAACGATACGTTGGGATTCGATTTAAATTAAAATATTTAAGAACCGACTCTAAAATTAACGAGATATCAGACCCACTATCAATCAAAGTATCTATAGGCACCTTTTGAATAACAGCAGACATTATGTTTTCTCGTTTCGATTGACACTTGAGCAAAAATTTATCTTAGCCAATTTCTTTTGATTACGTTCAGTCTCAGACTTTTGTTTCGAAAAGCATGTATCAATCACGTGACCGTTACGTTTACAATATGTGCAAAACTTGACTGATTTATCACCCGATGTTGTGGGCGTTGACGTCACGGTATCTGCTGATGATGGCGCATTAGTATCAACTTTAGGTCTTTTCCTGCAGTCATATTTTGTATGACCAGCTTTACGACAATAATGACACACTATTTTACTATCTCCCGATTTGATTGCTTCGCGTTTACGCGATGATGACGGTCCGATACGCGCGAAACCACAAACAACAAAACTTGCAGTAATTAGGTCAAATTCAAACACTAGCGGACATTTAGTTAACTTAAAATAGATGGCACAAACAGCACTAAGCACGTGGTCTATCCCACTTCTGATCTTAGAAACCAGAAGTGAGGACAGTTTTTAAAAAAATAACGCACGAGTATTTCCTAAAATTATTTAATTAACAAACAAAACTTAATAACCGAAATTACAACAAATGATAATTTAAAACTATGACATCCGAAACTCTAATTACTGCAAATCATATAAATTAATTACTAAAATAACAATATCACGACCGAATATAAAAGTACAAGCGAGGGTAGCGATGTTCAACCGTTGCCGACCGATAAAAAAAGGAGCCCGTTGCTAAGCGCGCGCCGTCCTTTATAGCGCACCGCTTGAGCCAGGTCTTGGAGAGGGAGGTTTCGCTAAGAATATATATATTTTAATTTTAGTCTCAGTAGTTCCGGAGATAAGAGAGATATTGTTATTTTTCATCTGTTTTCATAAATAACTTTAAAACTATTTATTTTAAAATTATTTAAAGTATTTATTTGAGAACCTCATAGTAAGCCATTTCATTTGATAAGTCAAACGGTACAGTTTGCAAAACTATTTTTTTTATTTTCTCATTATAATTTATTTATTTTACGTTACACGTACGTGTTTGGATATATCAACTTAATCGGTCTATTAATTCGGAGCAAATTGGCTGTGACAGATGGACAGACAAACACACAAGTGATCCTATAACGGTTCCGTTTTTCATTCAGACGTACGGAGCCTTAAAAATAAATTGGATTGACATATGGTACCGAAAAGCTATGTCAATTCTGTTGAAAGTACTCATAGAAATACGAGAAGTTTGAAAGAAGCCAAAAATCAAATGCATGGATTCAGTTTCAAGCAATCTATGTTAACACAAGCCATTTTCGCAAGTAGGGGAAAACAATTTCTTGATCATATAATTTTTAAGAAGTAAAACCGTTTTACTTCGAAATTCCACGTCGACAACGTAAGCTAGTTCCCATTTCCCCCGTTACAATTAGTACTTTCGTATGCATGTGCGCAATTTGGGAGCAATTAATACTAAAACTTCAGTGCCACAGTTTGTTGAAAGTACGTGCGTTTCAATAATAGTTATAGTTAGTGATGATATTTGGCTACTAATCTGTCTATCTATAACTGGGGAAATGTGCGCGTACAGTACGTACACCTCTACCTAACCCTTCGGGGAATAGTTACAGGCGTGGTGTTATGTGGTGTTTTGTTAAACTAAGCAGTATTAAATAATTTATTTATGTAGGTACTTATTTGTCGGAAATACGTTAGTCGTCGTTTGACTAATCGGGACGCTAGCGCCACCAAGCGGCGCTCAACAGAGTCTACAACATAACGCTTGACCGGAGTTAAACAGTTTGTCGGTGGCTGTCGAGCAGGGAACACGTTTAGAAACTGTCGCGCGTTCCGTATAGTTGTGTCATATACCCACAGTGTGTGAATAGCTAGTGTGATTAATTAGATCTTGAATTATAATTTGATTTGAACTACTAATGGTTTTTTTTACTGCGCATTAACTAACACTACCCACAGCACGCTCACAGTAGTTAAAATATGGCTGACGATAACGAGAGAGGTGTACCTTCTCCGTCATATATTTTTTTTAGCCACCACGGGGAAGCTCTTGGCCTGCATCTCACCTGATGGCAAGTGATGATCAGGCTGAAGGTGGAAGGTAGCTATTTATTTATTATTACCGCTTACATTTGTTTTTAAGGAACCCAATACAACGATGTAGTCACAATTTCCATACTCAGATACCTCACTCAAAAACCAATTAGACACCACCACCAACCAAAATTACATATTTTTAAACTGTCCTATTTTAACTGACAGGGTCCAAACTTATGGGCTTGCGGACGGCGAGCAATGGGTAGCTCGCTGTCTGGTAAGGACCAGGCCCGGGTCGATGGCGCGTTGTGTCCCACGCGCGCCTCAAAGAGATGTCAGCACTATTGACGGGGTCCGCTAGGGCCGATGCCAGCCAGGGTTGCGGGATGATCGAAAGAGTTACCGTGGCCTCGGCACAAGCAAATGAAGGAACACGGGTGGGTTTTAGTCAGTAAAAGTCTGACACGCCCTCCCGTTCCGCCCGGAGCGGGAGAAGTCATTTGATGATTTCCCATCCAAAAAAAAGGTCCAAACTTATAGCTGTCGATTACTATAGTCCAGGGCGAGGCATGTAGATCATACCATATTATTAATACCATTATTTTACCATGTTTTAATTCGAATATTCTATTCTATTCTTTAAAGATGGTAACTTTACTGTGAATGATGTTGTTGCCTTCTAGCGGATTTCGACCACAGCGACTACATTCGATGACTTTTCAGGGTGATTGAGAGCTTTGATGTGCTGCTTTTTCATGTGCTATCTTGTGTCTAGCATATCCAACTTTGGCCGAAAAACTTCAAGCACAAAGATAACTATAGAATATTCAACATGTCCTATAAAGATGATAATTGAATGTTTATCTTTGCAAGCGTGACTGACTGACAAATGATCGTAGACTTGATCCCCGTGTGCAAAGCTTTTTTGGGTATTGGTACAAGGCCACTTGTACACGCTAAGAAAATTCACTGTGTCTACTGTAGACAGGACCAAATCATCTTGTACACGATATGAATTTTGTCGGACCGAGGCACGAAAACTTGTCGTGTCTCGTGCAGACAAGACAAATTTGAACGTGTACACGATAAGATTGTTTTCGGGCAGCTGTGCGTAGGGTATGGTAGGCTGCACTAGTAAAGTCTGTTATTAATCTTCGATTGTTTGTGAGTGAAGAAAATAATCATGTTAACTACGAAGCAAAAAAAAATGTTAATTGCATATTATACATATGTATAAAAGAATAAAAAGGAAACAAAATACAAGAGACTTTACAGGGTTCATGCGCGCTACAACAAAAACATGAGTTTGGTGGGTTCATTACTCTTTATTACCTCACGTATCCCGCCCCTCCCGCAGCAACACGGAGCGCGTCGTGTCTAGCGCAGACAAGAATTTTTCTTGTTCAGCACCGTGGCAGTGTACACAGTTCGTGTGTAGAATTGACACGAATCCTTGCGTAGGCGCGGTGACTTTTCTTAGCGTGTACAGGCGGCCTAACTGGTGAAATATGGTTACCTAAGGTTGAATGTCACTACTCGTCTAAAAACGACAAGTCTATTTGTGTATGTGGCAGTTTCAACCTTGGTGAAGTTTCATGTTACTGAAAATTGTTGTCAAAAGTAGTAAAGCAATTACGGGTAGTCTCTACTACCACCTCCCACCTACTACCTATAGACCTCTGCCCACTCCGTAGGGAAATACAGTCGTGATGTTCTATGTATTCTACTCAAGTACATTAAACCATCTCTCAGAAAACAAGCAGAAGGCGTTACTAGAAAATCAGATTATAATAGAAGTACCAAATGCCGAACTATACATCCCTAGAGAATGCTAGTTACTAACTCTGACGAAAATTAACTACTACCTTTCATGAATAATTCAGTTATTTCAAAACGTTTCGATCAATTCTTGCGATAAATTTTGCTAGAAGCTACACACCTACCTAACTATGGTAAAATCATGTTGTGCTACATATTTCTGGGAAACTAACAGAAAGTAAAGGGTTTTCCAATAGGGACGGGTCGATGTTGACAGTCTGTGGCAGCCATACTATTTTGGTGGGATCTGTAAAATCTGTTGTATATTATGCAGTCAGTGATGCCAAATCACCATGGCAAGTTACACGGTTGAGCAGCATGTGCAAATGATAAAACTTTATTATCAAAATGAGTGTTCGTTAGTGCAAACGTTGCGCGCATTGCGCCCATTTTACGGCAGACGCGGTGGCCCTTCAAAGTCCACTCTCCAACGATTGGTGACTAAATTTGAGACGACCGGTTCGGTAAACAACCAACCAACACCTTTACGTCAAAGGAACGCCAGATCGGCCGAGAACATCGCCGCTGTACGTGAGAGTGTTCAGGAGACTCCGAGGCAGTCGATTTCTCGCCGTGCTCAAGAACTCGGCCTTTCGCAGACCTCAACGACACAATCGACATTCTGCATGAACGGTTTGAGGGTAGAGTTATCTCTCGCAGAGGTGACGTGAATTGGCCACCAATATCGTGTGATTTGACTCCGCTAGACTTTTTCTTGTGGGGTTTTCTGAAGTTGCAGGTCTATGCCAATAAACCACATTCGACCGTTGCCCTGAAAGCCAACATAACGCAGGCCATCGCTCGGATTCAGCCGGATCTATGCAGCAGAGTCATTAAAAATTGGACCTCTCGGATTCGTGCCACCATACGAAGCCGCGGCGGACATTTGAACGATGTCATATTCCATCCATAATGGCATAAATGGGCCTTTTAAATAAAAAATAAATTTCGTTAATATCTCACACACATCTTGTTTTATTCAATTTTAACATCGACCCGTCCTTGTTGAAAGACCCTTTATAATAATGTTATTTAGGACTTGCTGTGCCCGCAGCTAAAGTATAGGGTAAGTCTCTGCCTTCTGTGATATCAGAAAAGCAAAAATACTTTCATAGTTTATTACTAGTGATCGCGTTTTCTTGTTAATAGCAGTCAGTAGTCGCAGATTTTGCAGGAATTACATCAAAACAGCAGAACGGATTTGCATGAGACTTGGTATGCAGCAGGGGCGAAGCCTTCCTACAACCCGATTCTTATCGGCTTTCCTTCGAGCCAACCACTCTTCTTAATGTCTACTATTGTCTAATAATATGGTATACTTGTGTGTGTAACTGTGTATCACATCACATGCCATAATTATATTAAATACCAGTTTAATACATCATAAGATTCAAAACCTACAGGGATTGTCTGAGTTTACGAGAATTGAACAATTTTTACTTCGGCTTCCCTCTAATGATAATTGTAGCTGCGCCACTGGTATGCAGGTAGATTTTTGTTATGTGTGTGCCCTGAATAATATAATAATTGTCTACTATACTTTTTACGGCAGCAAAAGTTTGCAAACGGATTCTAAAGTTGGAATTAACACAAAAGTAGTCATTATACCTAACGACAGAAATACTGGTAGCCTATACAAAAGTTTATTTTCTGTGAGAGAGTTTTAGTTTTTAAAGTTAATTATTGTCTCGGCGATTCTCTAGTTGTTGAGTGAGATATAATCAGCTAAAAGCTACTCTTAAGAATCTTGTTTTTGTTAAGTAATCTAGTAAGTTTGCACTTCATATTTTACTTTCGTCATTGGAATAGCAAAAACGTGTTCTTCATCGTGTCTATGGTTCAGAATTTATTATAATGGTTGAAAACTTCGCTTCGTCGATACCACTGTGGTTATGCTGGGGCCACACCAACGGGAAATGTCGTTGATTATCGCGATGGTGGACTAGGCCGTAGGTGTAGCCACAACTTATCGCGATAATTTGACAACGGCATTCACATTGCCGATAAATCGTTTGGCGATAAATCGGGTGGCGTTATTTTTTGACAGATCAAAGAGATTTACCGCGAGAACTATTGCGTGGAAGCGGCCACACTTACATTTGTCATTGTGCACCGTGAGCGCGATGGGATCGCACGTGTTTTTTTAGCGGAGCCGACTATGGAGTGGAGTAATGTAAAAGTTACGTTTGTGGGATCCGAGACTCAAAAGCTATAAAAATCGTACATCGCAATATGATGCTTGGGGACGTTTTTTTTTTTTTTTTTTTTTGTGGATGGGAAATCATCAAATGACTTTTCCCGCTCTGGGCGGAGCGGGAGAAGTCATTTGATGATTTCCCATCCACAAAAAAAAAAAGGGTGCAACGGACTCACTGATGAAGGTGCAACTAACGTCACGCGCGAAAGCTATTGCTAGTCAGGTTTTTTTTTTAATGGAATAAAGAGAGAGAAAGGTTTATGGGACTAGGAAGCAGCAGTATTTGCTGTCACTAATTTATTTACCAAGACTGGTAATTTTGATGTTATTAAGGGGACTACAGGACCCAAAGCGCGGTCACTGTCGGACTGCATAGAAAAGAATGCAAAGCGCAATGACACAACGCTGATAATTTATTGCAAAATATGAAGCAATTATCTATTTACAAAAGATTTATTGATTGGACTAAAAAAATAAAACACTATTACGTTAATATGTTGCTTGTAGAATAATCTGACAAAAAATCAGAATGATTGAATGTATATTAGTATGGTTTTTAATCGGAAAAATACATTTTTGGAGGTATCTTTTTCATTTTTTTCTATCGTATCAAACTAGTTGTAATATTTTTTCAACACACTAAGTATCTAACTAGCACAAATCTTGAAGAATATCATTTTTTTTTTAATTTGTTTACTGCGGTGGATCATATACTTTTAGGAATTAAAAAACTTGCGTTTAGGTCCTGTAGTACTCTTAACAATAACATGAATAACAGAAGTTGAGAGAGATTAAAAATTAACTCTTTTCTCTAGCAAAATCAAAAGTAAGGACTCAAAATGTATAATTTCCCCTAAGTTCATAACTTACACCATAAAAATCCAGTCCAACCAAGTTGCGAGCTGATAAACGAATAGTTTTGTCTCAGTTTCGCATACTTAACTGCCGTCTCCGTCGTTTAAACGCCGGATGAGTTTAAATAAACTTTAGCTACTTATTTATTTTTGAATAAAACATGAGAGGAGCTTATGAATTTGTAACGCCATCTCTTATTCAACATGTGAAGTAAACTCAGAAGTTCGGGACACAGATGGCGGTAAAATACATTTGAATTTATTATTTCTTTTTGGAAAGAAGATGACTTTGGTATTTTTTTTTCTCGCTTTTAGGTCAAACTTAAACTCAAAGCATTTATTTCAACTAAACCATTAACAGGCACTTTTGAATTGTCAAGGAGCCGGTCAGTCAGAAAGATGAACCTAGTTTCCTATTCCAAAGCGTAGTAGGTTCGTAAGGAGAAGAACGGGTAAGAAACTCCATGGACTCTGGTTTAGCGCCAATGATGACATTTTAGCATATTGTGTTATTGAAGTCCTTCTTTTTAACAGACTTCATATGAAGGAGGTTTCACTTTCGATCTCACACTCGCCAGTCCAATGTCTTATTTGTTTAGATTTTCTTACTTCTTTACTCATAACTGGACCTACTAAATATTTTTTTTATTTTGAGATAGGTACCTACTATCGAAAGTAGAAAAGAAAGCAATTGTTGCACATACAGAACGGCGGTGAGTTAGGTACAAATGATTCTATTACAAGTCAATTCTAAATAGATATTATTATAATAATATATATTAGTTTAGAATGTGTTGTCTCACTACATGACAAAGTCCTCGTTTAAATATACAGGTCGTAAGGGACAGCCCTCCGCAGACTGATGGGGTGAGTTCATTATATCATACTAAGATGACTGGTACTTGAAATTAGTTCAGGAACGTTACGGAAATCCAAACACGATTTGTTTTCTTACCTCACACGCAATGTATCGTTACCGTGGTAAAACGCGCGTAGCGAACGGTAGCGCAGTGAGCCTTCGGCCGCCGAGTATTTCAACATCCATTGCTGATTTTTTTATTTTAGCTGTTTTATTTGCATAAATGGAAAGCTGCGTACATAGAATGTAATTTTACATTGAAGTAAAGAAATAGTAACTGAAAAAACGATTAAAGAAATGAAAATTTTCCTGAGAATATTTCCGGTGGAATGTGATTCAAAATAAGTAGCTGAATGCACGCTGTCGGTTTGCGGAGAGCTGTCCCTTACACCCTGTATAGATAATAGAACAGAACCTTTATTGAAATACTAAATTCATTATTAATGTTTCGGTTTCAATCCCAGCCGACCGGAACTAATAATATCGTGTACCTAGTACCTAAGTCAGCCCAGTTCACATTAAATAATAAGTCGGTGAAAATGTATGAATTATTAAGCCGAATCCTATAGAAACACAGGTAATAATGTATTATTTGAATTAAATTTTCGAATACGGGTTAAAATAACAATTTTATTTCTTATCTATTTAACTTAGAAGCTCTTCAACTTAGCATATGAAAACAAATTCAAGTGCTTAAAGCTATACAGGGTGTAAAGGACAGCCCTCCGCAGACTGATTGGGTGAATTCAGTATATCATACTAAGATGACCAGTACTTGAAATTATTTCAGGAACGTTATGGGAATCTAATAAACCTGATTTGTTTTATTACCTCACACGCAATGTATCGTTACCGTAGCGAAACGCGCGCAGCGAACGACAGCGCAGCGAGCCTTCGGCCGCCGAGTATTTCAACAACCATTGCTGATTTTTTTATTTTGCTGTTTTTTTTTACATATAAATGGAGTGCTGCGTACAGAAAATGTAATTTTACATTGAAATAAAGGAATAGTAAATGAAAGTACGAGAAAAGAAAAAAATCCTGAGAATATTTCCGGTGGATTATGATTCAAAATAAAGAGCTGAATGCACCCTGTTAGTTTGCGAAGAGCTCTCCCTTACACCCTGTATATAGTTAGGAACTCGAACTTTATGCACTAAATTGAACTAAAGTTATGCAATATAGTAAAATCTTTGCTTTACCAACACTAAAAGGTACTGGCTCCATCTATCTTAAAGTGGATGCTAACTTAAACATTTAACGGTTACAGTTCAGTCAGCACAACTTGCAGTAATTCCACTTTAGTTTACTTACTAAAAGTTTTTGCTAACCCCTGAATTCGTTTGTTTATCTTTACTGCGTGTAATAGATTCGAGTGGAAACACGATAATTATATAACTGTAGGTAAGGGACACCGAGGGGTTTTGAAACAGAGGTGATTTGAAACAACACTGATTTCGCGGAACTTAAAACCGTTAGCGAGCTGGCAACGTCGCAAATCAGCCGTTTTCTGCCATCCGCGGGCCCCATAGTTTGCGTCTGTAACTCAAGACGCGTGAATGTGTCGTTGTGGCTGTCACGTCACAAAAATAGTTTTCTTATGATACCTTTCTTTTGATAATGCGCTTATATTTTGGCTTGGATTGTACCTATATGTTTCGAAAGCTCATTAAACTAACGATTGAAATCCTGTCGCTTTTAAAACTAATTTATTTTTGTTTTACCTCTTGGTTTTTATTTGTGTAAAGACTGGGAGGATTTTTGTTACTAAGGGGATTTTAAACGAACTGTTTCAACTCGCCTCGCTTAAGTTTTGCCGGAGAAGAAGTAGGTAACTTACGTCAGAAAAGTCTGCGTGATGCGGCTTTGAGTTACGCGTAGTTCAGTACAAAATATCGTTATACAACGTGAATCTGGATGTACGACATCAAATGAAAACGAGCACAGTACTAATCCATAATTGAAAATTTAAAAATTTCAGTTTTCAAACAAAATAAATAGCAGAATCAACTGCATTAAAAGTAAACACGCTTTATCTACGAAAAGTCACTGACCAACGGTGCGGTGCGGGGCGCGGCGGCGGCGGTGCGGGGTGCAGGTAGGTAGGCGCAGGCACTTTAGTCGGAGAACAATACAAACGCAGATAATAGAATCATATGCTCCAATTATTATTATTATTTTTAATATACATACTGATTTTTTTATTCTTTTCTTTTTGCTAACTTTTTTTTTCTTTTTATATACACATTGACATTTATAAATTTTATATATACAATGACAACATGAATATTTACTTTGTAAAATGTTATATTATTTGAATTACTGTGAATTTGAAGACTATGTGGGTCCTTGTTTTTTTTTTTCTCTCAGCGTTAATCATAGTCTGCCAGTAGTTTGAGTAAATTATGCGGCCTACTCAAATGTCCTTTCTTTGGTATTGTTCGTCTAATCGTTGAGCTCTTTAACTTTTAAGTTGAGCTGTACGATTACTGACAGATGCTTGCACTGACTGGACAGGTCCACTCAATCTGTGTGGTTCTTTCCTCAAAAGACCATTTCAGACACCAACCTACATGGTCTTCACATGATCTGACCAAGATTATGTCTGGACTTTAAAAGAGACTGTGACCTCTGAGTTTGTTTCGGCCTTTCTTCTTAGAGTAGTCAGATAGAAAACGCCGGCCTCATCTAGTTTAAAAAAAAAATGTTTGACGTGTAAAAGTGTTTGTATAAACCTACTTACAGAAATAAAATCATTTATCATTTATGTTTTGCACAGATTCTTGACCTTATAATATTTACCTATTATTATTACGAACTCAGATCTACATCATGTTGAAAAATAAGAAATTGATAAATCATTTCCTGTGGCTAAAGTATTCATTGGATTTGATTGATTTTATGTATACGGGTAAAGAACATGATTCGCTTTACGTGGTTAAAAAAGGAACGTCAATCGTCCTGTTCCACCTTGTATAACCAAACCTAACCTCGGGGTTAATATTAGTCGCCATGTCATTTTGCTATGAGTGTGAGTATTATGTATGAGTAGTCTAATTAATTTGCTGTGCAGTCAGTATTTATGATTTGACTGTCGTATTTTTGTACTGTAAATAAATTGATTGGTGATTATTTATTTGATGTGCAATTAACAATATCCCGTTAGGAATACGACTATCTGTTCCATCACAAAGATAACTGATGTCACTCGGAAAGCTGCCTGCGTTAAGATGGAATTGGCCTGGACCCGTCTGCCGCATGTCACCACCAATGGGCCAAACTTACGACCCAATGAGTTCCTGTTAACGGCAAGTGACTTCGAGGCAGGCCCAGACGGAGATGGCGGGATGAGCTGGACTCCTTCAACGAGAACTGGTCCTTAGCAGCTTTAAACAGAGAGAAGTGGAAAGAGAGTAAGGAGGCCTTTGCCCTGCAGTGGGACATCACAGGCTTTTAATAATAATAATAAAAGTTATGACGATGAACAACTACCGGAAATATTGTGAAGGACGGCACGGTTGACATCTGTCGGGCATGCCACCGTCCGGGAGAATCAATCCGACACATTATGTCTGGATGTTCTCGTCTGGCTAACGGAGACAACTTGCATAGGCACAACCTTGTAGCTAGGATTATTCATCAGCAACTTGCTTTGAAATACCGTCTTGTGGAATCGAAAGTTAACGAAGTAAACTATAGTTATGTGCCCTACCAAGTTCTCGAAAATGGCAATATCACGTTGTATTGGGATCGATCTGTCATCACTGACAGGACTATTGTTACCAATAAACTAAACATAGTGGTGATAGATCGATTAGAACGTCGCACAATGATTATTGATATAGCGGTTCTGCATGACGAGAACCTCGTGAAAGCTGAAAAAGATAAGCAGATTAAGTATCTTGACCTGGCTCGCGAGGTTGTAGACATGTGGGATGTGGCTACAGCAGTCATTGTGCCTATAGTCGTGACGGCAAATTGCATAATAGCTAAGAGTCACGACCAACATCTGAGGAGGTTCTCGTTAGGCAGCTGGATCAAGGACTTGATCCAGAAATCGGTAGTTCTCGATACGGCACGTATCGTTAGGAGGTTCCTCTCTCAGGAGCCCTGACCACCGGTAGCTTGGGCCCTATTCCCGATACCGGTGGACTACTATTTTTTATATTTTTAAATGTTTTCTTTTTTAATGTGTTTATAAAAATATTTAAAAATGTAAATAATATGTTTGTAAATGAAATAAAGGAAATAATAATAATTTATTATGAGAAAAAGTGTAGGTTTAGCTGTCTTTTTAACCATTAAGTATATAAATATAGAACGACAAGCTAGCTATTTTGCAATCTATTAACTAAGTACTTTGTCTATGAGCTCGTGGCTAAGTAATAACAGCGGCACGGGTCGATCCATCAGGTTAAGCAACGCTTGCCGGGGTTGTTCCGTGGATGGGTGACCATTTTTACATACCGAGACTCCTCCGTGCCTCGGAAAGCACGTTAAGCCGTTGATCCTGGCTGTGTCATTCGTGGATCTTTGACAGTCGTTACGGGTCGTCAGAAGCCCGAAAGTCTGAAAACCAGTCTTACCAAGGGGCATCGTATTACCCAGTTACTGGGTTGTGGAGGTCAGATAGGCAGTCGCTCCATGTAAAATACTGGTTTTCAGCTGCATCCAGTTAGATTGGAAGCCAACCCCAACATAGTTGGGAAAAGGCTAGGCAGATTGATTTTTTCTCCATGACCAGTATACCAAGATTCAATTATTTTTGCTTGAAATAAAAACTTTGATTAGGTAGGTACGTGTCATTTCATATTATTAGGATTTACTTCCCCTTTCAGGTTTCAAATGTCATCGGCGGCGATCTCTCGCGTCCGGCCCTGGTCCAGGCCATGGTACGGAGCAAGAGTAAATGGGAAGCCATCACCTCCTTCTGTGAGGCAGTAGTGCTCGCGAAGGCGGAGGCGGAACGCGTGAGGGAGAGGCAAGCTTTGCGCCCTCACGCCCCTTGTCGCCGTAGGCGTCGGGAATTGGTAGCCGATTCCCGGACACCGTAGGCATGGGCTTGCGGACGGCGAGCAATGGGTAGCTCGCCGTCCGGTAAGGACCAGGCCCGGGTCGACGGCTCGTTGTGTTCCACGCGCGCCTCAAAGAGATGTCAGCACTATTGACGGGGTCCGCTAGGGCCGACGCCAGCCAGGGTCGCGAGATGTTCGAAAGAGTTACCGTGGCCCCGGCACAGGCAACTGAAGGAACACGGGTGGGTTTTATTCAGTAAAAGTCTGACACGCCCTCCCGCTACGCCCAGAGCGGGAGAAGTCATTTGATGATTTCCCATCTAAAAAAAAAAAAGGTTTCAAATGTCATGAGCTAAAAATCTATATTTCCACGTTCTGTAACTATTAATCCTAATGATAAAAGCACCTATTTTTTATTATATAAGGATGATTGATGTACGATTAAAATAATATTACCCGTATCCTATGAGCTCCTTCACCTAAATGTGGGAACCACAATAATTCGGCTGGAGTGGATTCAAATTCAGGGCATTCCACCGAGATACCGCATCCTCAATAGACTGTTGAAGCCTACACATACCTATTACCCGATGGATATATTATGCGAAAATATATTAAGGCCCACGATATTAGGGAACGACAATAGGATATTATATAATATATAATATCAAATAAAATAAAATAAAATAAAATAAAATAAAATAAAATAAAATAAAATAAAATAAAATAAAATAAAATAAAATAAAATAAAATAAAATAAAATAAAATAAAATAAAATATAATATGCTAGTCGTTTTTGGCATACTAGTCTCAAAAGCACAATGTTCGTTCATAAAAATTCATTATTTTCGTAACTTCAGTCGAAATTGTGTCCACTGATAGACATAATTATAAATTATAATGTTTTATACGGATATTTTCTTCGATTAATAATAAAGTGATCGAAGGATATTATAGTATAATTCAATAATATTCATTTTAGAATCGTTTCGAGTTTAAATAGAGAGTTTAAAATATGACTTTTTCCAATGGATGATACAAAATCCTAATAGGTATTATAAATGAAAAAGTAACTCTGTCAGTCTGTCTGTTTGTTTGTTACCTTATCACGGCTTAACGGTTGAACGGATTTGGATGAATTGACACACAGATAGACCCAGACCAGAGTGACAATTGCGTAACACACTTACAGTAGGAAACAGTTTCATTTTGACAGTTCAACAACATTCATTGCGTTATTTAAATTGTTAAACTTATGAAGCAATGCATTAGCAATTTGCTTCAAAATCATTCAGATTGTGGTTCATAGTGTGTTACGCAATTAGGGTGCTGGGTTAGGACAATGCAATTAGGGTCCTGGGTTAGGACATAGGATACTTTTTATTCCGGTAGTAGATATGTTACGGTGGGACAATTTCTGATCTCCACGCTGCGAAGCGGCGGGCAAAAGCTAGTATAGACTAAACGCAGAAAAACTTCCCATATAAAAATATCTAGCTCAATTTCGAATACGTGGTATTCATCCGATCAGTTTACGAAATACGTTTCTCTTTCTATGTCGATCGTTTGATCGTTTCCAGAATATTCTAAAACGGTTTATTGCTCTCAGCTATATAAAAATCTTTTACATCCTTTGTGTTCACTTGAAGGAAACAATTTTTTAATTCCAAACGGAATTTGGTAGCTAAAAGGATGGTATGCACAAACAGAAAAACTTTTAAAAGATTGGGGTCACTCTAAAAGGTTTGTTTAGGCCGAAAATAACATTCATTTTTATTTTGTTTCTACTCTGTACGCTGTGTAGCGAAAAAAATAAAAAGGGAAATGCACTTTTTCGCTAAAACACGTTTAATTTTGTCGTAATAAAAGAAAAGTAGAAAAAACATTAAAAAGTAAAAAAAAAAAATGAATATATATGGAATAAAAAGAGTTGCAGGTTGATTTATGTAAAGAAAAAAATTTTGCTGAGAACTTTAGTCCGATAGGGTGAAATACGCGAATAACGAAAGAAAAATAAAACGTACTAACTAGTCGAGTGCAATCGCTATTAGGTAACGCTCCCAAAATAAATCGTAATGGAAAAAAGATCAGAGAACCACGGTAAGGTATCTCGCATTTTACAGATTTGAAAATTAAAAATTAAATAGTCAATGAATTAAAAATCCGCAGAGGGTTACTAACTACATTATTAAACTAGTACGTAAAAATATCAAATAAAACCATTGACATAACGTAATTACGTCCGGCGAGGTGTCGTAGACAGTAGGGAGTAGTCCTCTGCTCAGGAGCTGGCGTAGGTTGCGTGAACTTTCGCAGTCAAGATGCGGTCCAACACTCGACGTTGACCAAGGACGTCCAGCGTTATTTTAGGCCAAAACCTGGGGCCGAAGGGCGGCCTGTTCTAAGCTGTTCAATCCTAAGACAAAATGAATTAGGGTTAGACCAGCGTGATCAGACTGAACTTCCGATTGAGGAAAACTGTTAAAAGATACGTACCAGGAAAAAATAAAGGTGAAATCACCTGACTGGTACTCAATACTCAATACACAATACTCAATAACTTTATTGCTTTACCATATTGTGCACTAATAGATAGGAAGGCACGGATAGCAACTTGCTATAAATCAAATAAAACAATTACACATTAATTTTCCACAAACTGGGTCAGTATCAATTGATCAACTTTTGCAACTGAAGAAAAAATGAGGACCCATCTGTCCGAAAAAAAAATATTCGATTCACGAAATAAAAAGGTAAAAAATCGACCAGACTCAAAGACAAACGGAAAAAGGTTGACAATAAAGAACCAAAAAGTTTTGACATGCAGAGTTATGCTGCAGCTGACAGGAGTAAAAAGAGGTTTACCAGGTCAGAGTTCTAAGGAGGTCCTTATAGCCAGTTCAGCCACATCTGGGTACACGAATATTTGAAAATGACCTTAGGTAACATAAACATGAAAGAATTTTTCTCTCCAAGAGGCTCAATTTCTGGCGCATCACCATACTAACGGATACATAGATATGGTACATAATATGGTTTTCAGAAACAACAAAAAAATTGCATAAAAATATACCTACTGTAACAGAATAACGTCCTAGCTTATCTTTGCAATGTCTTCACGCTTAAACTCAAGAACCGATTTTGATTAATTTTGACAGAAAAGTGGCCTGACTTCTAGAAAATTACATGGTTGTACTTTCCGACGTTGAAAATTGAAAACTAAGGACAGAAATAAATGCAGTCACAGTAGGTACTATCGACAAAACGGACGTCTTTACACCTTAAAGTTGGTTTTTGTATACACTAATTTATTGAAGAAACCCTGCCACTATGGTCCTTTGTTTTACTTGGTCAGTACAATAACAGCTTGCAAGCAAAATTTTTTCAAAATTGGAAAGGCCTGACGTTTGTCGATAGTACACCTACTGCCCGGAATTCTTCACACACATGCAAAGTGCAATTTACTCATTTGCAACGAATAGGCCAATTTAAATGAAATAGTGAAAATTCCTATCTAACCGACGGTCTGTTGCTACATACTGCATTAAAAACGAACAGTTTTCGTTAACATGTGTTTTAACTACGCAAACGTTCCAGTTTGAACCAGTTGAAACTGGATCTCTCCATTTTTGTTTAACTTCAAAATTGAGTTGCAAATGCGTGAGTTCTTTTTATTGTTGCTGAATTATAACGTTAGTGTGGATGCTGCAGTTGCCTAGTTAAATGTTGTCTCTTATTTTGTTAAAAAAGTTTCGAGTTAAAAGTTTTGTTGAATTAAATAAGTGTTGGCATGCAATGGCCACACGACAGGAATAGACGCATTTTCAATGAATTTGGATTATGAAATGCAATTATTTTTCCAATTTTCTGAGAATTTTCGTCTGACGTGGGATTTGTGGACGATCCCAATCCAAGGTACGAGTTTTTTGTGATTTCCAGCTGATAGTTCCTCAGTAAGAGCCCAATGTCTGGATTTTTGCTTGGTTAGTGGCCATAACTATGAGAGCTGCATAACTATGAGACAGATGAGGAGAGACAGTTGAGGGAAAGTACGCGCAGGAAAGATTTTAAAAGCAAAATAATACCCCAACTTAATATTGTTCAACATAGTCCTCAATGTCAAGCAGTGCGGATTTTTAACAGGTTGCCATTGGACTTAAAAACTATAATTAACACGAGCTCATTTAAGTCCAAACTTAAAGCTTTCCTATTGGAGAAATGCCTGTATTCGATAGACGATGACATAACCACGTTTTAAATATTTGATAAGTATTACCTAGTTAATATGTGACTGGGTACTATTAGTATGTAGTAATGTTATTCAATTTTTAATTGTACTGAATGTTTAAATTGTAATGTTATTGATTTTGATTTTTGATTTTTTGTTATTTTTTATAATTGATTGTATTACGAATGTGTTGGTTTTATAATTTTAATGAACGTGATGGAATTTATTTATTTATGATTTCAAACACAATGTGAATTGTTTCTGAATAAATTGAATTGAATTGAAATAGGCTCACTGCCTATTATACAAGAATTAAAAAAAAACATACCTCTAAAATTAATGACAATCACGTCCACTATTCACATTAGCATCTAAATCCCTTCCCATACATAAATAGAATAGTAATAAATTGTTAACAATTTCTATCACGTACGATTCGTAAATAAGTAAGGGAAAGATACTGTAGGCACGTTAATGCTAATTTGTGACAATTTGTGACTATTGTCACAATTTATCGCAAACAGATTCGATCATTCGTTTATATGCAGATGTGAAACAAAGAAATATTGTGTTGTTTATTTGTTTGCGGTTCAGTGAATCGAATTCAATTGCTGGGACATTAATTTTTTCTATTTCATGGGTTTGGTAAGGGGAAATCTCCTGGCAGAAAAAGGTTCCGCGTAGACGATAACTTTGAGGTATTTTTCGAAGTTTTACTACAAGAGATGAATAATTATCCCTATAATAAGATGGCATCTACACCTTTCAAAGCAGTACATAGCAAAAGTGATTAATGAATGAAGTAGGTACCTCCCTATGTTGTTAGTAGGTAGGGGAAGCCGGGGTATTGCGGGTCCCCCGGGTAAGACGGACACCACTCTCATTCGCAGAATAATAAACCGAGATGTTCGGATTTTGTCGGATTGTGTTCGAGTCGACGTCGTACTTGCGGGACATGTAGTTTTATGTACGTAACAGCACGTACCTTGTAGACAGAACGAAAAAATGTAAGTTGACGCATTTAATATATATTTTTTAATTTTAAAGCCTGTGTTGTAGCTATTTCATTGTTGTGTTAAACTCGTGGTTCTTATGTAAATTACTAAACTCAACTATGTGGTTAAATAACTAGAAAAAGCTGTGAACTAATTATAAAATATTTTTTCGATTTTGTTAACATTTATTTTATATGGTCTCGGGGCATTTCGGGCGAGGAAAAATGAGCAAGTTGCCCGTTTTGCCTCGGATAATTGTGTCAATTTTATCTTATTTGTGCATATACAATTTTATTATGGTTCACCACTACCAAAGGAAGACCGAACGTACTAAATGGAGCTTGAGGGAGATAAAACAGCCGTAAATGCCTATAGATATCATACCGAAACCCAAAACACAAGTCCAAATACAAACCACTCGCTAGGAGTTCACTTTATAAAAAGAATCTGGAAGACGTTCAGATACAGAAACCACCTTAGGAGAAGAAAGGAAAGATGAAAAGAAAAGGAAAATTAAGAAAAAAAATCAGAGAAGAAGACATGGATTGTTTGTATTCTGTATATTGGTACTCAAAATCTTTGGTCACTGGCCGTGCATGTTACAGATGGGCCTCACTATTCTAGTGCCGGCAAAACGGATATTAGTGTTGGGTAACTCAGCACATGTGCGGGCACAGTTGTAGCTGCTCACTTGGATAAAAAGACACACTCACTCTTTTTATTTTGATGTGCTAACACACACCACAGATTAGCTACACAAAACAATTTTGCAAGTCTATTTACGATTCTAAGCGAAGGAGTTAAGATCTGTGTTTAATTGCCGTATAATGCTTTCGTTTGACGACGTCACGTAACCATTCTCATTTCTCTTTCCCTCATCATCATTCGTGCGAGCTGTGTGACGCATTTAACCGATTAGTCACCGCATGTGCCTACTCTACTGCGTATGAGTGCCGTGTCACCACTACACACCACACTCGCGACTCGCTCGGTGAGTCCCGCGACTCACTTACACACTCACAGCACTGATAGCACGTGTGTACTCACAAGCCACCGCAGCCTCGTGGCCTCGCCTCATTCACGATAGCACAGTGTGCTAGCACACTTTGTAAAAAGATTGCCTCGCACGATCCTCAATTCAAAAGAGTGTGCTACCCATCTCTAAAGGATATTGATGACGAGAACTCTCACATTTGCTACTTTTTTGCTCGGTTTTAGACTTACATAATAGTATAAGACTGGGTATGCCTATTATGCATATGACCATTTTGCCCCAGACACGGGGCAAAAGAGGCAGTTTATTTTTTTTAATGTTCTATTATCTCAGAATTCTAGTAGCTTAAGATAAATTATTTTAGATTAATTTTAAAGAACATTAATAAGACTAATAAATGGTATTTGATATTTTTCATTACATTGTTTTTCTTTTTTTATTCAAGATTTCCCTTAAGGGGCCCGCATTGCCCCGGCTTCCCTTATTTCCCGTTACAGAAAGTTATGAGGAAAGATCTCAGATAACACTCTGCCATTATTCTTTCCTTGTAACTTAAGCGTACCAGCACTTTAATAAACCAGGAAATCGAACCCACACTGCTGCGGTAGCAAATACCAAACAAATAGGCAGTTCTAAAGCCGATAATAAGAAAAAAAATAGATCTATACTTAGATATACTTGTATCAGAGAATGACAAAGCAAATAATTTTAATTAAAACAATTTTGCTTACAGCAAAAATATAATCTAGGCAATTTACTGTTACCAAAACAAAATACGATATCTCGGGGCCCGGGGCCCATTCATAACCAAATCTCATTCACGCTCTTCTAATTACTAAAACGGGGCCCCATTCACAGCAACATCTGTGCCCTAAGATAAAAGATGGAGATTATATTAATTACTCTTTCTTCACAACATAAAAAGATTTTGGGCCAAAAAAATTTGGTCTGAAATTACTGATAAGAAGTTTTATGGAAGAGAGAAAAATTAAGGGATTTGATGGGTCTTGATGCATTTTAATCGGAAGGTTCAGTTTCATTTTGAAATAACATGAACATAAAATGGCCATCGGCAATTAATTAAAGACAAAACTCAAACCCTCTTCCACCTATAAGTTATGAAAAACAAAAGCAATGCATCTTGAAAAAAATTAAAAATTAAAGTAAGACATAAAGCTATGTGCTTTTAAATGAACCTACCTACCATTTTTTAAAGCATTAATATTTTTAATGCAAATGGGTGTTTGATAAGACTCAGCTTTTAGGATTAATCTAGACTACAGAACACGCATTAAAGAGATGTGCCTAGCCAAAATTAAGGCGATAAATTCGGGGCTTTTCGTAATTCACAATTACAGCATGTATGGATTTAATTTTTGGTTAAATGTTTATTGACTATTTGATTAATACTCTGTCTGAAGGAAAACGCAATTGGGTTGAATTTCCTCGATAGAATTTAATTTCGAAAATACCTCTACTTTTTTATATTTCTTTCTGTAATTCTAAAATCCTAAGTAATTTTATTGCAAAATTGCAGTCAAAATATGCGTATTAGGCAATTGAAACCTTTGGCTGAAAATATTTTTGATAGATAGCTTAATTTATTAAAAAAAAAAAATTGGTTTGGCGCTTACGTTTTTTTTTTTTTTTGGTAAAACTGCATTGTTGCGCTCTCTTTTTGGCGTGTGGAATTAATTAACACTGTCACTTTCTTATTCCCACTCAGTTCGGTGTTCCCAGTTTTTACATAGTGTAGCGAAAAAAAAAAATAAAAAGACGGAGATTCACTTTTTTTGCTACGACACTTTTAATTTCGTTTTAAAATAAAAATAGAAAAAAACATTAGGTAAAAAAAATGAATTTTATTGTATCAAAAAGTTGCAGGTTGACTTGTGTGAAGGGAATAAAATAGAGAACTTTGGTCCGATAGGTACGCGAATAACGACAGAGAAATAAAACGTACTAACTAGTCGATTGCAATCACTAATAAGTAACGCTACCAAAACATATCGTTATGCAAAAAAGATCAGAGAGCCAAGGTATCTCGCATTTTACAAATTTGAAAATAAAATTAAGTAGTCAATGAATTAAAAAAAATCCGCAGAGGGTTACTATCTACAGAATTAAATTAGAACGTAAAATATTATAAAATAAACCGTGGCATACTTATGCCACGGTTTATTTTAAGATTATAATTGCGTCCGGCGAGGTGACGTAGACTGTAGGGAGTCGCAGTTCTTTGTTCAGGAACTGGAGTTGTTTGCGAGACCTTCAGCGGTCAAAATGCGGTCCAACTCTCGACGTTGGCCAAGGACGTCCAGCGTAATTTTAGGCCAAAACCTGGAGGCCGAAAGGCGGCCTGTTCAAAGCTGTTCAATCCTAAGACAAAATGAATTAGGGTTAGACCAGCGTGATCAGACTGAACTTCCGATTGAGGAAAACTGTTAAAAGATACGTACCAGAAAAAATAAAGATGAAAGGTTAGACTCGTACTTAATATACCAATATTGCTTTGCCATAAGGTATTAATAGGACGGCAGGGATATAGTGTGCTTCACTTGAAAAAAACTCGTTAATTATCCACAAACTGGGTCAGTATCAATTGATTCAACTTTTGCAACTAAAGAAAAAAATGGGGACCCATCTGTCAGAAGAAAAATAATTCGAATCGCGAAATAAAAAGATAAAAATCGACCAGGCTCAAATAAAAACGGAAAAAAGGTTGATTATAAAGAACCAAAAAGTTTTGACATGCAGAGTTATGCTGCAATAGGTATCACCTTATATAAAAGATTAAGTACACAATGTAAATAAGATTAATATCTTACATAGAAATCCCAACTAATTATAACTACGTGTCTTATGAAGTTATGATGTTAGAATACGCTAATTATTTTTTTAAATTTTGTAGACAAAAAGCGGTATGGATTTGACAAAGACGTATTTGCAAGTAAAACAGCAAAGTTTCCAATATGATAACTTTCTATTTATTAATTAGCAAGTAGCACCAATTACCTTATTTTATGCCAATAGTAAGCAAAAAGTTTCGGCAAAAAATAAGCTAAATATAAGTACAACAACGAACCTATACGAAAATGTAAATCCTTAAAAAATTACTCTCAAAACCAAACAACACTAAATTCTAAGATCATTTTTCTAACAATATCTTCGCACTACACTTTTGAAAATCCAAATCTTCTCTCCGAAGTAAAGTTATTCTCTGGAGAGCACTTCATTAAAGTAAGAGCTTGTTACACTGGATTTTTGTGATCTATGCCACCATGAATTATGTTAAAAGTGGGCAGATAAGGCTTTTTGAAATTCCAGATTGTCTGCCCAAAGATTTAGTAAAAAGCTTTTTAATATCGGCTTTAACGAAGCTGGATTAGGCTTAGTGTTCAGGTGCTTTAGATTTTAAAGTTAAATATGATAATTTAAAAGGTGGTCTAGGAGTGACTTTTTATATTTAAATGTAGTTAAAGAGGTTTTAAAATGATAGAGCTACGTTTTATATCGAAACCTAAAGTCGTCTTAATTTTTGGACCCTACTCCTTTCAGATTATATATATTTTTTTATTTTATGGTCATTAGATCTATTAAAGGCTTTTGTTAAAGCGACCCACAGTATCAAAGTTGACTCTTCCAGAGGATGAAAGTTCGTGAAAGTACCTACAAATTATTGGTTTCTATTTCGGGTCTCGGAGTTCGGGTCCCGTCCTGGGAACTCTCATGTCTCGAAATCCCAGGACTTTTTGTAAATTTAGCTGTCTCGGGTCCCGAGACTCGCGATTTTGGCCACTACAGCTTACAGTCCCAAAATATGTTTTTTTTTTACTTCGAATTTACTTAAAACTACACGTATTGCTTTTGCGGAAGAACTCTGTGTAGACTTATTGAAAATATCCCTCACATCCAACCGCCAGATATGGAAATAATGGACGCCGAACCACGACCGTACCAGTAACTCTACAGTACACAACGAACCCGACGAGTCGTTTCAAAGTCAAATGAAACAAGCAATAAAAAAAAACTGAAGAAAATGAAACCGAAATTCTTGCAAAAAAATCATGAGTAAAATTCAAAAAGGAGTTCCAGTTGTTTGAAGCAACTGTAAAACGTAGTGAAAGTTTTGAACAACTCTGCAACGCTTTAAATTAAATAAAACCGACATCTGTTGAAAACGAGAGAGTGTTCTAATTGTCCAGTGGCATTATTACAAAAACTCAAACTAATTGCTTTTTTATTGATGCATCTGGCCCAAAATGAACTTGGTTCTAATTATTATATTCTGAGAAGTCTCGAAGTCCCGGGTTGTCCCGGGACTTTGATCGTGTGTTGTCTCGTGTCCCGAGACTGTTAAGACTTCCCAAACTCTAGTGTCTATAATAGGTACAGCAGTAATACCGGTAACTAGACTAATCCAATTCCAGTTCTCCGAAGCAACTTTTTGTACTTTTTCTTAGAGATATATTTCTATCAATAGTCATATTCAGTTTATTTTAGATTTAATCGTGATTCATTTTGAGTAGACCTCGTCTTGCCTCGACTAGTCAAAGTTTTTATTAAAATTGTTATATATACTGTCCTTATTTATTTAGAACCTTATATCAGAATGATAGTTGTAGTTCAAAACGCGTTTATTAATCTCAAACTCAAAGCATTTATTTCAATTATACCATTTACAGGCATTTTCGAATTGTCAAAGAGTCGGTCAATCAGAAATATGAAGCTAGTTGCCCATTCCAAAACGTAGTAGGTACCTATGGAGAAGAACGGGCAAGAAACTCCATGGATACTCTTTTAAATTTATTAATTACATCATTATGTTGAATTTATAATTGAATGTGTGTACGATGTAAAAAAGACGTACACGTTAAAAGCGTCCAGAATAACAAACAGAAACAAAAAAAAAAAAAAAAAATAAGCCGTGGGAGCTATGATATGACCAGTCCTAACCGACGGCGCCCGTTCACGAACATGACGCATGAATCAGCACCATTTAGCTCAACCATTTTGAAGAGAATATCACTTCCGAGTCTCTGTGTGCCATTTGGCAAAGACCTCACCAACCCCATCCAACTTTCCCTGTTCTTTGCGTTTCCAGTCCATGTCTTTCCAGTCGACCTCACCAAGTTATCCTCCCATCTTGTCCAGGGTACTATAGGGTCACTTTTTCGTTCCATTTCTCTTCTAACAGTGTGGCCGGCTCATCTCCATTTTAATTGTCTCAGTTTTTGTACTACATCTAGCGTTTTTGTTGTTTAAAGTTGTAATTAATTATGTGAAGCAATTTGGGGTGTGACAGGTTTATAAATATCAGATGGATCAAGAAACAATTTTTCCCAGCAATGGGTTTTAGCTAAAGAATATACTCGTACATAATGTTTCGTGTGTTTCAGATAAAACATCTAATGATATACAGTATGGAACGCACATACTAGGTGTCATTTTAATCTGTGTTAAGGGGTCATTGTATTCATCATTATGAACAACTTTTACTATGGGACCAAAGCCGAAATCGCGAAAAAAAAATCAGGTGTTCCGTACATTTCGACTGAGTTATGCGAACATAAATGTAGAGTAAAGCTGATTTTTTTCGCGATTTCAGGTTTGGTCCCATAGTAAAAGTTGTTCATAATGATGAGTACAATGACCACTTAAGATATTAACACTGATTAAAATTACACCTTATATATGAAATAATTGAAACCACAAGTAATTATTTACTCGTCCACAGAAGAATATAGTAAAATCAAATATTTAAAAACCGTAAATTAATAACCCTCCTTTTTGGCTTTGCCGCAGTCGGGTAAAAAGTTAAATTTCCAAACAAAATAAATTTAAACAAATACATATTTTTTTATAATGTCAAAGTAACAACTTTTAACTAAATGCATAATAATATGAAAGAATATACGGTACTTATAACAAAAAATATTTTCTTTAAAATTGTGTCTATCTGGCTATTTGTTCCTAGGCACGATTGTCCCCTGACATGGATGTTAGTGCAGGGGACCAAGTCCCTGCTTACTATTTTGTACTAGTTGTATGTCACATGTATGGATCAAAGTTATCCGAATAAACAAATTTTATTTATTTTTTTATTTAATCCGATGTTATAAGGAGTAACTTAGGCTACTTTATTTTAGAAAAATAATTAGGGTTCCGCGCAAAAAAATAAAATCCCATGAAATTGTGAACAAAATTTCGGATTTGAAAAATTCTTTTAGCATTGGGTAGCCCAATTCTCGAAGATGGTTGTAGGCTATTTAACGCTACGACCCTTAGCAGCCGAGCAAAAAGAAAAAAAAAGTCAGTAAGAACGCTAAGCGAAAATGAAGTAATAGCGCGAGCAGGCGAAGCGGGCGGGTCGGGGGAGGAGGGAGTTGTATTATAATGTGACTGTTAGTTTAGTATATTGTGTATGTTACGATTTCCACGCGAACAAAGTCGCGGGGCACAGTTAGTATCAAAATAAATTCAGTAAAAGTAAACACTCTGTTTGTACAACCGAGCTGGCCAGCTGACCTGCGGTGCACCATAGCGCCTTATCATGGATTTTTTTGTTTACACACACGTGTTCAAGGGCTCAAGATCATTGGATCATTGACCTAGTGATCAAATTGTACAGAATTTTCAAGTTTGCTAAAAAAAAACTACTTTTGACCAAAAAAATATATCGTCAGCAAAAGCGATGACAAGTATGTAAGTAGTTTAATTTATTGCATATATGTGGTTTCCATACTGTTTAAGAAGTTAATAATTCCCGTTAAACCATTATGAAGAACTAAAAACCTAAATTATATGTATATTCGTTCATCGACATGCACTGTGCCTACCTTTTTTTTTTGTGGATGGGAAATCATCAAATGACTTCTCCCGCTCTGGGCGGAGCGGGAGGGCGTGTCAGACTTTTACTGACTAAAACCCACCCGTGTTCCTTCTGTTGCCTGTGCCGGGGCCACGGTAACTCTTTCGAACATCCCGCAACCCTAGCTGGCATCGGCCCTAGCGGATCCCGTCAATAGTGCTGACATCTCTTTGAGGCGCGCGTGGAACACGACGCGCCGTCGACTCGGGCTTGGTCCTTACCGGACGGCGAGCTACCCATTGCTCGCCGTCCGCAAGCCCGCGCCTACGGTGGCCGGGAATCGGCTGTCAATTCCCGACGCCCAGGGCGTCTCCTGATGCACTGTGCCTACCTAACCTTCTCCTAAGTTTAGCTAAAACTAAACATAAAAATAGTTCACTAATTCCCATAATATTCTCTGAAAACCTTACACAAGTTTACAAAAAACAACCTACCTCAAATAAAACAATATCATTTGCAAAAGGACTTATCAACCACTAAACATAAACAAAACCACCCTTAAGTCATCGTTATCAAGGTTTAAACTAAATATATAAGGGTTGTAGATTATGTGTGTAATCAGAATGCTAATGCAACCCTATCATGGCTCCCTGAGCTGGTACGAACATTAATACATTTTATTATTATAATCTGTAAAAGGGACGCGTCTTTGCTACACGTTGTTTTTGACAGGCAGGTAAGAATAAAGATTAAATATTTTTTAGCTTTGTGTACACACTACACTCTACAAGCTCGCTAAGAGGCTTTAGGTGAAACACGGGCCAATCGAAGGTTAAGGTATGCCTGCCGCGGTCGGTTCGTGGATGGTTTACCATTCATTACATATCAAGACACCACTACATCGGAAAGAACGTTAAGCCGTTGGTCCCAGCTGTCATTCGTAGATCTTTGACGGTCTTTACAGAAGCTTAAAAGTCTGACAACCAGTCTTACCAAGAGGTATCGTGTTACCCAGTAACCGGGTTGTGGAAGTCAGATAGGAAGTTGCTCCGTATAAAATACTAGTAGTCAGCTGTATCCGGTTAGGCTGCAAGCCGACTTCATGATAGTTGAGGAAAGGTTAGGCAGATTCAATGGGTATGCAAATAAACCTTCTTTTGTGCCTGAAGGTACGATAAATGTTGCCCATTTGTCTATTTTTCTGTCAGTTTGTATGTAACAGATAACTTTCTGAGTAAGTACTATCTATAGTACTACAAGAAAATCTTTCTTTGTATATCTGGCTGCAAGTCTGTAGTAACAAAACCTGTATCAGCTGTCCAATTCCGGCCGCTTTCTTAAATCTATCTCAATCCCAATCTTGATCCCGATCCTTGTCTGTAACCAATCAACGGTCGAGTTTGTCAATCTGAGTCTTTGAGAGGGCGAATCACAAGCAGCCGTCAAAGACTATAAGACTACGGGTGAAGATTGGGATTGAGATACATTATATAATTCTGGCTTTATTCTAATGAAATTCCGTACTGCGCTAGGTCAGATAAAGGTCAAAGTATTACACATGCGGCCTATTATATCTATATAATATAATTGTATTTATCAATTTCCGTAAATAACTCCGTGAAATAAAGCATCAATTTTTTTAACTTGTTACCTGACTCGACTGCGCGACGACGCAAAGGTGGGTAATGTGTTTATCAGCCTATAATTTGTTTATTCCTTTGTGGCGCTCTATAGACCAAACGTGTGGGCCGATTTTGATGATTCATTCTTACCGTCAGTCGATTTGTCTTAATATTGTGTGTCACTAAAGGACATGACAGTAATCAATATGAATTTTGATTACGGCGACAACCAGACGCCATATTGTGAAAAGAAAAAAAATAAAAGTCGACGAACTACGTCAAGTGGGATATCATTGAATAGGCCTTTGAAAATCATCTTTAAGTTTCTCAAGACATTTTTCATTTTGAATGATCATTTAGGATCTATAGCGATTTAAAATTGGATAACCAACCATTCTCACTCAAATTTTCAAAACTTATAATAAAACTGTCATAAAGTTCATAATCGTGAAAAATAAAAAATAATAATAAATAATAAATATCTTGGGACAACTCACACACGGCCATCTGATCCCAAGTTAAGCAGAGCTTGTGTTATGGTAACCAGACAACTGATATACATACTTATATAATTTATAAATACATACATATTATAGATAAATTACACCCAGACACAGAACAAACAATATGCTCATCACACAAAGTTTGTCCTGGGTGGGAATCGAACCCACGACCTCCGGCTTTGCAGTCAGGGTCACTAACCACTAGACCAACAGGCCTGTCAAACAAAACTGTAAAATAAAAAAGAAAATAAAAAATAATAATCTCATGCAGTCGGAGGCATCTTCTTAAAAACAATAAAGACATTGTATCCGAATGCATGAGATTAAGATAAATACCTTGTTTCCATCTTTTTAAAGTTCACTTTTTACGCAGTCGGGTTTTTGATTTTTTTATATACTTTTTTAATATTTTACTACTACGCTCTATCCTTGTTCTTTAAAAACACACATAACACATAACATCACACCTGTTTTCCCCGAAGGGTTAGGTTAGGTTAGGTTAGGTTAGGCAGAGGTGTACCTTTACTATGCCCACGTTTCGCGAGTTAAGTCCCATGTAATGGGGGCGAGCCTATTGCTATCAGCCGAGCTGGGGATCTATAAATAATTTCAGAGAAAAATGTCCATTAAACATGAACACTCTCAAGACCATGAATGTCTATGAATGTTCAGTCTGGTGACTTCAAAAGTGTTCTACCAATTTAAGCACGAAACATTCAATTAAGGTCTTCTTATTTTTCTACAAATTGTACTAAAAATAAGCGAATGCACGAATCGAATAACAAGTTACTCGTAGAAGCGCACTCGGTTTACAAAACCGTTGCAGTCTTTTTGCTAAAGCGACGTAAAGAGGGAGAATGAAAGAGGTCCTGTAATTATTTGCGAAACTTTTGCAAAGAATACACCTTTGTCATCCTTGCTGTAACGGTTATTATACAACGTAGACTGTAGTTATATATATTTTTTTTACATTCTTTAGAATAGTACTAGCGACCCGCCCGGCTTCGCGCGGGTGCAATTTACATGTTAAGACGGTATTCTGTTCACGACACGTTGCGGTCAATTTCTGAACAGTAAACTAACAAAAAGTACTAGGCTTGCATGAATTCATATAGTATTTCATTTACTTCTTTTTGTATATAATTATACACATTTAAACATCTGGAATAATGTACCTAATGTACGTGAAGGATTTTTCAAATAGGAGTGTAGTTCCAGAGATTACCCTCCACATATACACACACTCACAAAATTCGTTCTCTCTCTTTATAATATTAAAGTATAGATTTGTACTATTTGTTAAGAGCGTTTACGACGTACGGCATTTCATACAAATTTTCAAGTCTTTGTTTTTCGAAATGAATGAATCGGTTTTAATGAAACTTCAAACGCATAAGCAGGATACATCTCTGACCTAGACTAGAGTCAAGAGCAAATCTATCGCAAATAAAAAATAAAAAAAAAAACAAAAAAAAACATAGGTCTCAAAAGATAGTTAAGAACATTTTCGAAATGCCTTATTTAATTAAAGATAATTGAAAATCTCAATTTCGACACATACATAGAAAAGTCGGATTCTTTATAGGTATTTACACCAGCTTTATTCATCGTGCTCACTTATAAATAAATTCAAAGTTCATGATGTAACTAATATTTTTAACCGACTTAAAAATAAAAAAAAAAACAACCAACTTAAAAAATAAAATAAAAATACCACAAAGTGAAAAAAACTTCAATTTTGGAAGTGGGTGTCTTTGGATCTGTATTTTAGGTTTTTGCCACCGACTTCCGAAAGTAAAGTTATTTGTCACTGTGTAAGTAGTTTTATTGGAAGTCGGTTGTTTTTTTTTTGTAATAAAGTTTTTTTTTCACTTTTTGTTGGTCGGTTTGTTTATCTAAGTTACAACAGCCTAATGTGCTCATCACCTTTTACAAAATATTGCTTTTCCGGATGCAGGGACGTTAATTGTTGAGGAGTTCTCCTGGTACTTCACCATCAGCTCCACTTCACCATATGCATTGTGACGAGCATAATTTGCTTAGCAACCATTTTAAAGTAATCGAATTGCAACCCGTGAAATACTTATTATTGAGTAGTTCCGGTGGCCATCTGTGGTCTTCATCATCAGTTCCACTTCACTAAATGGTGCTTTCCGAGAGCAAATGCACGAGTTACTATAAAAAATACCCAAATCGCTGTAGGTGTACCTATAATATTTGAAGAGTTTCCTCGAAATCGAGGATCCCATCCTCAGATCCTGACCTGATGACAATGAGACCACCTGGGAAGTATACCCTTTCAAACAAACATTTTTCAATTCAAAGAATAATCGGGGAACATACATGGACAGGTCCACTCAATCTGTGTGGTTCTTTCCTCAAAAGACCGTTTCAGACACCAACCTACATGGTCTTCACATGATCTGACCAAGATTATGTCTGGACTTTAAAAGAGACTGTGACCTCTGAGTTTGTTTCGGCCTTTCTTCTCAGAGTAGTCAGATAGGAAACGCCGGCCTCATCTAGTTTAAAAAAAAAATGTTTGACATGTAAAAGTGTTTGTATAAACCTACTTATAGAAATAAAATCATTTATCATAAAAATAAATAATTAAAAGATTCCGACGAACTGAGAACCTCCACCTTTTTTTGAAGTCAGTTAAAAAAGAAGGAGGTTATGTAAGAATATAATTTAAAAGAGTGTCCATGGAGTTTCTTGCCCGTTGTACTCCATAGGTACTACGCTTTATAGTTCTACTACGGTTTGAAATGGTGCTTCATATTTCTGACTGACCGACTCCTTGACAATTCAAAAGTGTCTGTAAAATAAATGCTGTGTTTGAGTTTACTTCGTGTTCTGGCTACAGTCAACACAGTAATAAAACCATTAACCAACGTCATTAGCATACGAAACATTATACAAACAAACGAAATAGACATCGTTGAAACAGATACCCAAAAAGGTATCCAATCGAAAACCCTTATTTAAGTTTCTAAGCACGCTATACATCAATATCATAAAGTTAGGACAGGTTAATAGTATAATGCTACAAAGCCTTCTATTTCAACCCGAAAAGAGTCCATATGGTCAAACTTTACTAATTATAACATTACTAATAGAACGAGTTGAAAACTACTCGAGTTGCGGAAATTGTAACTAAATTACAACACTGAATATGTCCCTTTGAATTAAAATATTATGTTATATTTTTTTGAATATACTAATTTTGTTAGTTAATTAAATTATGGCTGTGGTGTAGGTTGGTAAGTATGTTTAAAATACAAATACATTTTCATTAAGGTTTCTGTGGTAGAGCTGAAATTAGCTTGTATATTATCCTGCCTTTTCTGTATGAGAAAAAGCAGTAAAACTTGCCCTGTAGCAGGAATTGACCTAATGCATACAAATGCGGGTAAATGTCAGCCTTTATAAAAAATCTGGTATTTGGCTCTTAAGCACCAGCCCTGGTCCAGGCCATGGTACGGAGCGAGAGTATATGGGAAGCCATCACCTCCTTCTGCGCAGCAGTAATGTTCGCGAAGGAGGAGGCAGAACACGTGAGGGAGAGGCAAACTTTGCGCCCTCACGCCCCTAGTCGCCGCAGGAGACGCTTTGGGAGTCGGGAATTGGCAGCCGATTCCCGGCTACCATAGGTGCGGGCTTGCGGACGGTGAGCAATGGGTAGCTCACCGTCCGGTAAGGACCAGGCCCGAGTCGATGGCGCGTTGTGTTCCACGCGCGCCTCAAAGAGATGTCAGCACCATTGAAGGGGTCCGCTAGGGCCGATGCCAGCCAGGGTTGCGGGATGTCCGAAAGAGTTACCATGGCCCCGGCACAGGCAACAGAAGGAACATGGGTGGGTTTTACTCAGTAAAAGTCTGACACGCCCTCCCGCTCCGCCCAGAGTGGGAGAAGTCATTTCATGATTTCCCATCCAAAAAAAAAAGCACTGGGTTGAGTTATTTTTTCAATCTAATACTGACTTATTTATCGTTTTGAACCTTTTCCCATTTTTATCCATTACAGTATTTTATAGACAGTAAACATTGCACACACACCAAACTACATCTTCCTTTGTTAGACTTCAATATTGGTGTCAGGTTTTCAGACACAAATATTTAGGTCTCGTCCACTGGATCAAAGGATGTGCAGCCGCAATTCACACCGATGTTTTACTATCTACATACTTACCTACATACAGGATGAAGGTGTTTCAGAATATACATGTTCATCTCTGGCCTGGTGTATACTTAAACGATGACGATGCACGGCATTGTTTGGGTTCCGTACCCGAAAGGTACCAAACGGGACCTTATTACTAAAGCCTCCGCTGTCCGTCCGTATGTCTGTCAGCGGGCCGTATCTCATGAACGGTAATAGATAAGCAGTTGAAATTTTTATAGACTGTGTATTTCTATTGTCGGTATAACAACATACAATAAAAATAAAATAAAGTTAAAAATTAAACGGGGTCCCCATACAAGAAACGTGTTTTTTTACTGAAGTAAAAAGCGTAGTATTCAATATTGTACGGTGGTACGGAACTCTTTTTGTGCGAGTCCGACTCGCAATTGGTAATTTTTTTTTATTCTCCTGGCCTTATCTAAATTTATTTTGTAATCCATCAGTAATTTCTTTGTACAGTAATCCATCAGTAATTTCATTGTACAATAATCCATCAGTAATTTCTTTGTACAATAATCCATCAGTAATTTCTTTGAACAATAATCCATCATTAATTTCTTTGTACAGTAATCCATCAGTAATTTCTTTGTACAGTAATCCATCAGTAATTTCTTTGAACAATAATCCATCAGTAATTTCTTTGTACAATAATCCATCATTAATTTCTTTGTACAGTAATCCATCAGTAATTTCTTTGAACAATAATCCATCAGTAATTTCTTTGTACAATAATCCATCATTAATTTTTTTGATTTTCCCTTTTACTTATAGTCCTTCATATTGATAGACATACTAAAAACATTCGTCACGACATGTTTTCCATTCATCCGCATCACATGCCCATACAATGCCAGGAGCTACACCACCATCTCATAACGCAGTATTATTTCAATATTACTTGAGTGCGGGAAAGAGATGGAGCTAGACGTCCTGTATAGCTCTATCTCTTTCTCACACTGAAGTAACATTAAAATAATACTGCTTTAAGAAGTGGTGGTTGGCCCCCTGACCACACAACCGATTTCCACACGAATTTTCAATCTACTACGCTACTTTCTGTTGATTTTATTTGAATCCCATTCTATATCAGTAGCCTGCAGTTTGCATGGTTGAAAGGAATGGAATTCAAGCGCAGCCTGTATATGTATGGACAACATAACATAGCTCTGTGCAGGTATTGTGTAGATAGAACGTACATACACTATAGAAATACTACCTAACCTAGCTAGCCTTAGTATTCAACCGTGGTCGTAGGCGTATATTGTCCGTGCGGCCTGGGATTGGGCTAAAACAAATATCCCCTTGCTTGCTTAAGGCAACTATGGTTCAAGAAGATGGGTAGCTATATACACTAGCGACATCTATACGTGTACTTCTATACTTACTAATAATAAACCTGAGGAGTTTATTTTTTTTTGTTTGTTTGTTTGAACGCATTAATCTCTAGAACTACCAGTCAGATTTGTATTTGATAGCCCAATTCTTGAGGAAGGCTATAAGCTAATTATCATTACGCTACGACCTTTAGAAGCTGAGGAAAAGGAAAAAAGTCAGAAAGAACGCTCAGGTTGTACTATAGGTACATCTCTGCCCAACCCGGAGAAACAAGGCATGATGTATATGTGTGTAGAACGCTAAGCGAAAACGAAGTAATAGCGCGGGCGGGCGATGCGACGCGACGGGGTGGGTTGGGGGACAAGAAATTTAACGCGGATGAAATCGCGGGCAGAAACTATTATTGATATAAGATGGTGTCTACAACATAATACTATTTAGTAGTAGGACAGCTGATCTTTGTAAGTTTCAACCATCATCATCTTTATTTCAGCTAGAAATCACACACTACGGGATATTGGCCTTCTCTCTTTTCCTTTCTGCGAAACTACATGGTTCTAGGCGTCCATCGTCCAGGATTTTCCCGCAACCTTGACAATGTTGTTCACCCAACGTTCTTTGGTAAAATGAGCATTAAGTCCAGCTTTCCTCGCGATATTTTTCTACATTCCTTGTGAGTCAGTAGCGTCTTTACTTAAAAGCTACATTTAGTACTTACATTTAAATAATCCCATTTGTATCTTAGGTTTCAAAATCTACAACCTTTTTAAGCCTCCAAGCTGCCATGACCCAAAAAATATCAAATCAGCACAACTAAATTTACCTACAAGTACAAATTGTTTGTCTTTAAACGCGAGCAGTGTTTTGAAACCAATTTGCTGTTCCCTCGTAATAATGTTAGGCGTCCAATAGACTGGCAATCTGCCAGATACCTGTACGTACCTGCCAGATACCTGTACGTACCTGCCATGTTTAGAGGCAATTCAGACGCTATACAATTTTACTGACAACGTGTCCATAATTTTGCACGATGTTTGAAGAAGTAATAAAACGTTTGGAAAGGTCGGTTTGTGAAAGTGTTGTGGGCTACATTTGTGTTAATTCTTTTTAACTTTTGTTAAAGTGTTTTTTTGATTTTTTTGGAAAGAATGTAAACGTTTTTTCAAGACTAATACGTGCCTTGAACCACGTATATAACGCGGGTAACCTCTTAATGCACTTCCTACGCAGCAGTAGACGGTCGATTTAACACATGTCATGCTTTTTATTATAATATGATTAAAATATATATATAAAATTTGCAACAGTAGTTAATTGTGCTGCTATCAATCCATCATCAATGTTATTATTTTTCTTTATATTTCTCGGGACCCTAGGGTCCCGGACCTTTGGAAGGCATATGAGAGGCCGAAGCCAACTCGCAGAGGCCCGTTAGACGCTTTCAATGGAAATGAGGCACCAACCGACGATTATCCTTGTGCGTACTATGCAAGTGCGCCCAAGGACAACCCCCGGTTGGTGTAGGACTATTGCAAGATATGGAGACAAAAAAAATATTGGGCTATGGGTTTGGATGGCTAAAGTGGACTGGTTATCTAAAACTATGGAAGGACTATGGCCCCTGCCTGACCAATGTTTGATAAATACAATACACGGATAAAATGGCAGAGGGTGACTTGCACACTCAACAATGGGCCCCCGGAAACGGTCGCTAGCACATAGTGTCGTAGCGACAAGGGGGTAACTTGTCTTGAGGTGCTTAAGAGGAGTGGAGAGGTATTCCACGGCTATCAGGACAATTCCGGAAGTACGGTCAAGATCCCTACCAGCATCTTACTGGACTACTTCCTTCCTCCGAGCACGTTTGCTCTTGCGAATCTCTACTCAAGCCAGCCAACAAAGGCAAGAATGAGGTGGGAGGTCAGTTCTCGTCAGTGTTCACTCCAGCCGGCCAATAAAGGCAAGCCAGAGATGAGGAACATAGCTTCTCCCGGGAGATAGGGTACGTGGGGTCGCTACTGCCCAGCAGCTCGCCACATGCTGCCCTGCGGGTTTCTGTATCTCTCTTGGTCTGGCTCCTCACCCTAGACCTGTTCCGGCAAAGTAACTTCTACCGGCACAGACCTAGAGTTCGGAGCGCGCAAGCCCCACCACGACGTCAACGTAGAGATACGGCGATGGGGTTATTATTATTATTATTTATTTATTTTCAGACAAAGTCCATTAAATTAAATTAAAAACATTAAATTGATATAAAAATCAGGCATACACAATAAAATAACGACATAAAATAATAATAATAATTTTATCATAGTCCTCAGTTACAAAATCCTCTGAAATCAAGAATTATTCTACTATCTCATGCATCAAATATTTCAGCAGCAAACATTTCAGGCTTAACATAAAAAGACATTCAATCAATCTAACTAACGTTACCTAATCCATCACAACATTAGTCGTAATTAATTTTCCAAAAAATTGAGGAAACAACACGATGATATCTGAAGGACGAAGGACGAAGGACGAAAGACAAAGGACGAATGACGAAGGAGAGCCGTAATCTCAGATCCGAGTAATTATAATATTAATCTATTTAACTAAGGATCTTGTGATTGACGATAATTGTCGGAGAACGGTACCTACATATTGGATGTTTATAAATATCAGTTGTAATGTGTTCAGGAGTCATCTGCCGAGCCTTTTCCCAACTATATTGGGGACGGCTTCCAGTCAAACTGGATGCAGCTGAATACCAGTATTTTACATGGAGCGACTGCCTATCTGACCTCCACAACCCAGTTACTGGGTAACACGATACCCCTTGGCAAGACTGGTTTTCAGACTTTCGGGCTTCTGACGACCCGTAACGACTGTCAAAGATCCACGAATGACAGCCGGGACCAACGGCTTAATGTGCTTTCCGAAGCACGTAGAGGTCTTGATATGTAAAGCTGGTCACCCATCCACGGAGCAACCGCGGCAAGCGTAGCTTAACCTGATCGATCGCCCCGTGCGGCTGTTATTACTTAACCACAAGGCCTTCATAATATGTTTAGGAGTGTTGGAGAGAACCTAATCCATACCAATAACATTATAAACGCGAAAGTAACTCTGTATGTCTGTTACCTTTTCACGCCATAACGGCTGAACGGATTTGGATGAAATTTGGCAGACGGATGGACTATGACTTAGGTTATGACCAAGGATACTATTTATCCAGGTAGTACGTTCCTGTGGGATAGTTTCCCAACCTCCACGAGGGCGAGGCCACGGACAAAAGCCAGTGTTACTTAACTGTGTTTAAAAAGAGATGCAAATATTCTTTAGGCTCTAGTCTCGTCGGAAATCTTTAGGTACACACTCAATAGCTGATAATAATGAGGAAACAAAATAAATTCGATTCCCATAGTATTAAATTCTCAGTCAAATATTTGAACAAACATTGGCACAGTATGAAATAATCTAATTACAAGGACTGCTTTTAATAAAGGAACGATTCATTATACTATTGTTTCCCAAGGATTTGTTTCACTTAGTTGGATTTAATTTAGTTATACAGATAAGCCAGCGCTCTAGGTGTGATGGATTAAAATATTTAAATTAATTACTACTTTTATTGTTTATACTAAGTGGTTTGGTAATAGAATAGTCATTTTTTAAATAAGTTCAACTTCTTTAAACATACACGTACACATACATAAACTCACGCTTTCTTCCTATGGGGGTAGGCAGAAGCTACAGAACGCCACCTGCTACGATCCTTACATGTTCCCTTCGCTTCGTTTACGTTCATATATCTGGTCATACACGCACGCCGGTTGCGAGTACTTTGCACCTGACCTTTCTGAAGAACATCACCAATAAGGTCACTATATGTGCTTCTAGGTCGTCTCCTTCCGGCATTTCCAGTCCTTTGTATTAATGTACAAAGGAGTGTAATACTACTCAATTCATTTAAGGGCTGATTTTTCAATTGTCAGAATTTTTTTCTATACGAAAGCTGTCAAACTGCACTAGATTTTAATCCAAAATTTTTCTTATTTTCTTCTAAATAAAAAAAACATGCTTGTGACTATCTTACCAGAAAGTTTATGTGATGTTCTAGCACAAAAACAGCATCAATTTAAACACTCAAGTGCCATAAACAATAAACATCCCAAATCAGGTTAGGTGTAAACAAAACGTAGCTTAGTAATTAACAAGCAGTCATCCAGAGACTATAACGAATATCTAAATGTAATTATTCATGAAACCCAACCAGTCTTCATTCATCCAGAGAAGAAAATGTTGATAAGACCCACGACGCTATAAGAGATATTTCACACGATCTTTATGTGCTTTTTTATGGACGTATATTTTTTTTGTGAAAATAAAAGAGGAATACTAAAGTTACTTCAAGTCTAATGTCCTTTATTTTGTTAAAGGCTCGACAGAAAAACAAAAGATCTTGCGAGTTTAGAAAATTTCTTCAAGAAATAAAATACTTGGCTCGATTTTTCTTAAGCGAATAAAGCTGGATCTCCATCTCAGATCAGCTCATTTGCGGTGGTTATTCTTAATTACAAGATTACATGAAACATGACCAAAGTAATTAGCAAAACGGAACCATTCTGCTAGCTTAATCTTTGTTATTTTTTACCCATCACTTCCTATCACACTTTCTCACTTTATCATAGCTATACCTAACGCACTCACGCTAATAAACCAGAAACAGAATACTTTCTTGTTTATAAACTCCTTTTACAAAGCACTACCTTTTCTCCCTAATTCCCACATTAACATTCAACCTCTCACCGAGCTTGTTCCCTAGACTCAAACAAGACACTCGACGCAGCGATTTCCCAGTAATTCCCGAACAATTCCCGAGTAATTCCGATCAGACATAGTTACTACTGTCTTAATACAAGGGATCCTATCTTTAACCATAATGACTCCGCTTCCAAATTGCCATGCTCCTACTACGGGTATGGGCAATCGATATATACCTAATTAGATTACCTGAAATCTAAAGTTCAGTCGAGTTTTTATGTAGTCCTTTAAGACCATTATAGTTTAAATTTAATGCTGGTTGAATTTTTTTTTTGTCTGGCCTGATAGCTTTAGAGCTAATTTCACCAAACTGTTCATAATCGGACATTCGTAAATCAGCCATTAAAATAAACATCGATGTTAATGGTGTTTACGTTCTACCGTTCTACGTAGAAAAAAATAACATCACATTAAGAAACCTGTCGTTAGGATATATCATTCACTCTTATATCGGTCAATTGTCAAAGCAACTAAAATAAAATGTCGCAATTTGACATGACAATGTTCACTGACAATGCATCATTAGCAATAGCTAGCCGTATAGTATAGACTCGCGTTTTTCATTTCGATGATTTTGACAACTGACTAAATGTCGGTTAGTAAGTAATGGATCTCTAGGGCAGCAATTAAATTTAACGGCTACCCGGCTAAGTATATGGGCATGTACGTTATCTTTCACACGTACCGGCGTAATTTTCCGGCAAGCGGTCGCCGGGTGCACACCAGATCCACCACTGTGCGTCCGATCGCCGTCTACCGGTTAGCCGGCGACCGGACTCACCGTGTGGGTACCAGCAGTCAGTCGCCCAAGTACAACCACGGAGACAGCACGCGCACGTCACCCGAGGGTGTGAGACAAAACAAAGTGGGGTCGTGTGAAAGCTGAATGTGTTACCGGACAGACGGCACCGTCTACACGGTAACCGGGACGTATGAAGGCATCAATTGTTTCTTCAAAAAACAGAAAACAATGCTTATAATGCCAAAGGGCCTCAGCTCAGCATGATGTCAAATGATAATACAAGGTGTACCACCTGACGCTGACTTTCAGCTGCAGCCCACGAGTGCCATACGCTATAAACACATAGAGAAGTGCATGCGTCCATTTTGAACGAATTAAAAGGATAAAAATTATAGTCGAAAATATATAAAATAGCTTATAAAAAAAAACAAATAAATAGCCTTTCATTCACCCCTTTTATGGCCCAACATTCTGATCCAAACAAGACAGCAGGTCTTACCACTGTCAGAACTACTGTAATATTATTTTAAACTTAGTTGAACGGAGTATAGAGGCATGAGGAACAGCGTGTAAAGTTCACTCATCCTCCATAGAAAAGGGAGGATCCTCCGACCAGACGGGTGTTGTGTCTGGTGGGCTACTGCCCGACGGTTGATGTCGGGATGTTGTATATATGCTAGTCGCGCGGTAAACTCTGTTTGCGCGATGCAGGATTTTGCGTGACGTCAGTGTGACGCGTTCCATTGTGGCGATGCCGCCACAGGAGAATAAGCAAACTATTGATTTCAAGGCTCGATAGTCAGTTAGATATAGGTACAATTTACTAAAAGAAAGAAAGAAAAAAAGGTTTATTTGTCACAGAAACACGTGCATACAAAGCGATAAGAATAATCAGAAAAATAAAACAAAATAGAACCACATTATAATCACGAGCTCAAAACAGAAATAGTCGGAAGCTGCACGTCATGACTGTGACAAGAAGGCTTCCACTCAGCATGATGCTGTGCTACGAGGGACCCACAGCACAGCGCTGATTTTCAGTGGTCACCCAAAAAAGACGTACGGAAATCAAGTCAGGTTCAGAGATCAGTACATAAATAGTTACATAATAAAACAAAACAACCTGTAACTACTTAAAATATGCGGCAACTATACAACCAAACATAGGTATGGATAAATAAAACAAGAGTGAAGTTAATTAAAGTCATACAAAAATAATACAGCGAAAACTGTAACCTAACGTAACAAAACGTGAAATTCAAACGCAGCGTTTTGCAGACTGCAGTCTGACACCACTCTAGCAAGCCATAAGATATAAGGAAAGGAATAATTCTCGCGGGGACTCGTTAAGACCCAACGTAAAGAGTTCGCCGGCGCGTGAACGTCGATTGTGGTGGCTTTTTAACGCCCGCGGTGTCGGCTAAAATGATTATGTGCTCAAATTGTTTGTATCGTTGCCTTCAGTATGATAAGGTGACACAGTGAAATTAAATGTATTTGATGAGCGTTTGTGATATTATTTTTCAATGTTTAGCTAAAGAATTTTGTAATTTGTGCTAAAACTTTTTGTACTCTAGCACGGTCATATAGCAAATTATCTAAGTAATAGATTTAAGCTGATTATTTTCTTAAGCACCCTTGTACCACTAATTAAATGCATTTAACGCTAAAAGATTTAAAACACCATTCTGTCACTGTCATCTTCAAACGATTGACAGAAATGTTTAAATTCGTTTAGCGCTAAATGCATTTTGTGATTTGTGGTGCAATTGGAACTAAATCTATGTTTGCAAGTGAGGAGGCTTTGTCAAAAATAAACGCATAATATTGCCCAACGGCCATTATTTTTGCATATACTCAGAATTTTAACTCAAAAACCGCACCGGGGTGCATTGAAAGATTCTGGACATGTGATGATACTGAATTGCACAACGAGCAATTCTCATGCTTCTCGTGTCAACACGACATTACTTAACACAAGGAATAAAATGCATGGCAATGCCGTAATATTCGGACTATTGTAATGTAGAGAACAGTGGGAAATAGGGGCATTAATCTTGTAAAGTAAGGTATGCAAATCGTGTATCCTATGTTAGAACCAGGCTTTATATGTATTATTAGAAACTAAGTGAGCTTAGGTGAGGTAATGAGATTTATTTCTTACTTTAGAAAATCGAAATTTATTTCTGCTGTGTTCCAGTTTTAAAGGTAAGTGCTGTAAATGTATTGCTGGTGGTTGCAATTTGTATAAAGGCAGAACTCCCAGTCTGAACGCGTCAAAATCGCGCTGTTACCGATTAGTTTCGGGGATTACTTTCAAATGTGGTTTTATAATAAACACCAACAATTTGCAGTACCTCCCTATACAAATAAATAAAAATGAAGTGTCTGTTTGTAATTTCAAAATCACAGCTTTTTAAATGCAAATGAAAGGACGTATATAGGATGACTGGTAATTAGTGACCGATACTTAAACACATGATTTTACACATGATAACAAGCAACTTTTACTATGGCACCAATCCTGAAATCGCGAAAAAAAAATCAGCTGGTCCCTACATTTTGACGAGTTATGTGAACATAAATGTAGGGACCAGCTGATTTTTTTTTCCGCGATTTCAGGATTGGTGCCATAGTAAAAGTTGCTTGTTATCATGTGTAAAATCATGTGTTTAAGTATCGGTCACTAATTACCAGTCACCCTATATATAAGGTTCTTATAACAAAAAACTATTTTTAAATATTTTGTTTGTTTGTTCTGGCTATTCTCCAAAACGGCTGGACCAATTTTGACAGGACTTTCACAGATAGATAGCTGATGTTAGAAAGAGTAACTTAGGCTACTCTTAGTTTAGTCGGATTTCGAAAAATCTTTTTGGATTTGGTAGCCCAATTCTCGAGGTTATAGTTATACGCTATTTAACACCACAATACGACCCTCAGGCGCCGAGCAAAAAGAAAAAGTCAGAATTAACACTTAGGCCCACTTGCATGTTTAATCGGGTTAAATGAATAAATGTAGAGTTTGTAAACTCCAAGTTAAGTAACTAACATTTTAACTCTTCTTACGCGTTGCGCCACTAAAAAGTAACACTGGGTTAGATAAAACGACAATAGTGATTTTTGAGTTGGGAACATTGCAGTTCAATCGACGAAACATAAAATAGGATTGCAGTGTCTATGGCCTGATATGTAATCCGACCAAAGATGAATTAACGAACAATGAACGGAAATTTTATACCCATCTCTTTTACACTACATTACGATACGTAATACTTTCTTGTCTTTAATCCGTGAACACGCAAGTGGGCCTTACGCGTTACGGCACTAAAAAGTAACACCGGGTTAGATAACCTGACAATAGTGATTTTTGAGTTGAGAACATTGCAGTTCAATCGACGAAACATAAAATAGGATTGCAGTGTCTATGGCCTGATATGTAATCCGACCAAAGATGAATTAACGAACATTGAACGGAAATCTTATACCCATCTCTTTTACACTACATTACGATACGTAATACTTTCTTGTCTTTAAATTTTATAACATGACATTTCATTTTAATCGATTGTATGTGGTTTCCATGGAGACATAGTTTATTGATTGATAAAAACGTTAGATATGGAAAAATATGTTTTAAGTTTTTAATAATTTGTATTTATTTTTATATGAGTTAATGTTTATATCCAATACTGCATCCCTGTATATGGCGGGGCGGGTAAAACGCTCCTTCTCAGGTTGGAGAGGGCGCAGAGAGTTGTTCTGAAAGTAATGAATAAAAAACCATACAGGTACCCCACCGCAACACTACTCGGAATGCAAAGTCCTGACTGTCATACAGCTCTATGTGCTGAGAAGACATCGAATAGTTCCACCTACTGCCCCTAATGCCCGTAGAAGGATGAAGGCATGCGTTCGTTCCCCTACAAAGACAGCCTTTGCCAGAGGACAATTCAACAGTCTTAGCTGCAAACTGTATGACTATATTAATAAGGAACTAAAAATTGTAGGACTAAACAAACGCAAAGTAAAAGATATAGTTACTGACTGGCTACTCAAAATGGACTATCAAAAGACTGAAGATTTACTAAAATTTACTGTGTAATACACGATTTCTGTCACCCACACACACTTACACATAAATACTCACACGCACACACACTCACCTCTTCACCTTTCTACCGTGTAAAATTATTAAACAAGTAAGTAAAAAAAAAAAAATTACATTCATATTCACATTCACAACATATATACCTAAAGACACCAAATTGTAACATTATCCACGGCGGAATGCTGTGTTCCAAAATACAGGCGATAGCTTAGTTTGGGAACCAGTATCACCAACTCCTGCGATTAACGTACCTTTGATTTAGAAATAATAATATTATGAATGATTTTTTCTGGTTCCAATAAACATTTTTTTTTAATATTGCCTGCTGTTATAGTACCGAATTTTACGTACTATAAGGCCGAACAATATAAAATACAAAATAAGTTATCAGCGGGACCTTATAACGTCAATTTATTTTGACATTTCTTACAATAACGTTTAACTCTAGGTTTACCTCTAACTCTTGGTGGCGCAAGATGAATTATTTGATTATCCCTGAGTTAGCAGTTAACTTCGAGTTATATAGGATAACCCATTAACACGCAAGTGGGCCTAAGTGAAAATGAAGTAATAGCGCGGGCGGGCGATGCAACGCAGCAGGTTGGGGGACGAGGGAGTTTTGTTAAAATGTGGCTGTTGTTTTTTTAATATAAACCATCCGATTAAACGTAAGCCATAGAGAAAGAGCCCTGTGATTGGACCGAAGTATGATCATTTTAATTTTGATCATAAAGCTTCCACAGTCACGCCTGTTCACATAATTAAAAAGTTTCCAGTTTATTGTCTGTCTTTTAAGCTATCTCCTAAAAGAGACAATATAAAAGACTGGCTACTCTCAGTAATCGCTATTTAGAGTTAGTAGGTACTAAACTGAAAGGAATAAGTCCTTTTATGTTTATAGACGGTGGACTGGCATCTTAGAAAAGTACGAGTGTTAACACAGTTTTTACATTCTTATGAATATCAAAGAACTCCTTTACGATTCTTGAGATCAGAGAAACCTCTGTTTTCCCCAGAATGGAAACCTTCCAGGAAGTAAGTATGCAAATAGATTTTCTTTTACAAAAATAATGAATCCGCATTTGACCACCGTTTCACTTGTTTTTCTTTCTCGTTGTTTTTTTTTTTTTCAAAACAACATAGGTGTGGCGGCATCTATATCGGCGCATGCGAATTGCGCATCAAAGACCTGACGTCATACAAATCCTGCATCGCGCAAATAGAGTTTACCGCGTGACTGGTACACATACAACATCCCGTCAACAATCGTCGGGCAGTTGTCCACCAGACACAACACCCGTCCGGTCGGAGAATCCTCCCTTTTCGATGCACGATGAATGAATTTTCCACCATGCATGTTCTTCATACCTCTATACAGGTATTCATTTTATGCGGCAGCTTTACACCTCAACAACAGTTTTACTCCTTAGCAGTACTTGTAAATTTTACGATACAAATTCTATTAATTTACACTTCCTTGGTCCTACCTATAAAATCTTTGCTCCCTGACCCAGAAATCACCGAGGCAATTCCCGTAATTTTAAGAACGTTCACAGTCTCATCTCAGTATCAATATGTCAAAAATACTTCTAATTTCCCTACACTTTTGACAAGTTTTTGACAATTGATTGTCGCTGAGATGAGATTGCGACTAGATTTTGAACGGCTTTAGTTACGGGAATTGGGCTTCTGATACTGAATTAATTAAGATATTATAATATTTAGAAAATTTTAATTGTTTAAGAAATTCGTGGAACTTTGAACTTCAAATAACTTTCTAATAACTGAAGAGCTATAGAGATGATTATATTAAAGGCAAAGATTATTCTCAGAATGAGCAGTAGATAGAATAATTTTGCTGAAAACGTCTTAGATTCTCTTTTTCAAAGTTAGAGCACAAACAGTATAGATAGGTACAGAAGGCCGGCTCCAAACCACGAACGAAAGCAGTCGTACGCACAGTCGCACACATCATCATCTGCCTAGCCTTTTCCCAACTATGTTGGGGTCGGCTTCTGGTCTAACCGGATGCAGCTGAATACCAGTATTTTACATAGAGCGACTGCCTATCTGACCTCCACAACCCAGTGACTGGGTAATACGATACCCCTTAGTAAGACTGGTTGTCAGACTTTCGGGCTTCTGACGACCCGTAACGACTGTCAAAGATCCACGAATGACAGCCGGGACCAACGGCTTAACGTGCTTTCCGAGGCACAGAGGAATCTCAGTATGTAAAGATGGTCACCCATCCACGAACCAACCCCGGCAAGCGTAGCTTAACCTGATGGATCGACCCGTGCGGCTGTTATTACTTAGCCACGAGCTCCTCTAGTCGTACGCACACATAATGAAATGAAATTGTTAATTCTGTAAATAGAATATCGGAATCACTTTTACATAAAAATAAATAAACAAAACGTCAATCAGCTTTTTATTATGTAACTATGATATACTTAATATTTTCTCACAAATTATTTACATACACTATTTTTTTTTTATAATGACAAGATTATTTTTATTACAAATTATTGCTCTTGAACGCACCGTTTACAAAATAGGTAGGTACTGTAATTTTTCACCGGGTGCTTTGGGCGACCCGTTAAATATTTAATTACACCATCAGTCAGAGCCGGGAGGCCGACTGTCAACTCCATTTTTCTTCACCTATTCTAACTTTCAAAATCAATGTTTGTCTTTTGAATCAATCAACGCTAAACTAGCGGAGGTTGCATGCTAATCGCACGACCGGTTAAAACCTCTACATTAGCTACGCCCCTACTGGATAAAGTAGGGCAACTGTAGTGTCCAATTTTATCTATATCAAACAAACATTGGCTTCCTACCTAAACCTATCAGAATGTTCACCTAAGCATGGAATGGCCGCCCCCCTGTACTACATATCATTCAGAAGCCAAACGATCCTAGTAGCACTCTGTGTGGAGTGACGAAAAGGGATAAAGTAAGAAATGAGTATACATATAAATGGAAGTTTTAAAGTGGCGCCCGCGCCAGTGACAAAAACCGGCCAAGTGCATATCGGACCACGCACAATGAAGGGTTCTCTAGTTAGGATGAATTTATCCCAAGAACAAACTTAACATTGTAGTTGAAAAACTTGTTCTCCTATACAAATGAAAAATTGTACGCTCAATAATAGGAGATTTACCATGTTATTTTAAGACCATATACTTTTTATGGGTTTTCATATAACCGATATTAGTATTTTTTTTTTAATTTTCGGTTCGGGGCAATCCCGGACCTAAAATTTTGATGATATGGGGGAGAATAGTCAATTTTGCATGCATTTTCTGAAATAACTTTAAAACTATATATTTTAAAATTATAAAAAAAATATACCTAAGACCCTCACAGTAAGTTCTTTCATTAATTTGATATTTCACACGGTAGATATAGTAAGCAACACTTTTTTCTTAATTTTCTTATTTGTCTCCCAAAAGTGACCGCCATATTCATAATTTATGTAACACGTCCGTGTTTGGGTCACAGAAATTGATAATTATGTGTACCACATTTCAACCTAATCGGTCCATTAGATTCAGAGCAAATAGGCTGTGACAGACGGACAGACAGACAGACACAGGAGTGATTCTATAATGGTTCTGTTTTTTCGCTCAGACATACGGAAACTTAAAAAGTTGAAAGGGAATCATTTATCCGAGTATAAGACTAAAAAGTATTAAAATAAATGTTGATGAATGGAGAGGGAGAGGAAGACCAAAAAAGAGGATTGTGTGAGGAATGACATGAAAGAAAAGGGAGTGAATGATAGCGTGTCGATTGACAGGGGAGAATGAAAGTAAAAAACGTGTTGAGCTGACCCCAAGTAACATGGGTCAAGCGAGCTAAAACAATCGCTCTCAAAGCGTTTCATACAAGATAAGTTTAAAAGGAGTGCAAATATTTCAGGAGGTAATCAGGTGAATAAAACTAGACAACTAGACATTGTTTGACGACACTACTCCACCTCGCTGCTTCCCTGCGACTAAGAGATCCTTGTTGTTCTCCTCATCGCTGTCACTTTGGCGAAGTTGTCAACAGCCTCGGACACCACGGTCTGGCTTGCAGCCGAAGCGCGGGCCGCTTAGCGCGGCACGCCAACTTTAATGCCATCATCCGACGAGCCCTTGTTACCGTCGGCGTTCCAGCTGTATTAGAGCCCATTGGTGACCCACAGATGGCAAGAGACCGGACGGCATGTCCTTATTTCCATGGAAGGTGGACAGGACTTTAGTGTGGGACGCAACGTGTGTCGGTACTCTTACACCATCCCATCTTCTTGGCTCGGCGTGCTGTGCTGGCGCTGCTGCTTCGGCTGCAGAAAACCTCAAGCGGCAAAAGTATAATATAAGTTTATTAACCTTACTGGTAATTATATTTTCGAGCCGTTTGGGGTTGAAACCCTCGGGCCGTGGGGTTTGAGTGCTCATGGTCTCTTTAATGAAACCTCGAAACGGCTGGTTGACACTTCCCGTGACCCAAGAGCTGGCTTTTACCTTGGCCAGAGACTAAGCATTGCCATACAACGTGGCAATGCCGCCAGTCTCTTGGGTACATTACCAGTCGACAGCGATGCGGAGGAATTTTTCGACGCCATATTTTATTTTGTTAATAGTTTTAGTTAGGTTAGGTTATTATATGTTTTTAATAGTTGGTTAGTTAATTTAGTGCCTGTATAAATAATAAACACTGCTCCCAAAAAAAAGACAACTTTCCCCAAGGAACATAGGTCGAAATCTTAAAATTGAAAAACGACTTTTCATACAGTCACGTCACTTGTGTTTGTATGAGATTGGTATGAGAAGTTGAGTTTTATTTTTTGGATTTCGACCTATGTGCCTTGTTGAAAGTTGTTCAGTATTACCTCCTAAAATATCCGCACTCTTTTTATACTTATCCTGTATTTGTTTATCACTTTTCAACGGGATTGACAAAAAGTTATCGGTAGCTTTATGTCAGCCTCAGTCATACATTTTTCACTTTCACATCATCGTTAACGCTGTTAGAATGTCACATTGTCTAGGCACTAAGGACAGCGGGACAATTGTGTAACACTCTTACAGTAGGAATCCGTTTGATTTTGACAACATTCATTGCGTTATTTACGTTGTTGTGCATACAAATTTTTCGAACATTATGAAGCATTGGATCAGCAATATGCTTCAAAATCAATCAGATTGTGATTTATAGTGTGTTACGCAATTAAGGTGCAGGAAGATAATGTATAGAAGCCGGCCTTCTGTATCTGTCTATTTTATGGCCAACGACGGGTACAATATTAAACACAATTACGCACTTATAGCGGGGACCTTGTTGAAAGTAATTAAGTGTCGTTTGTGATCTCGCTCTTTTATGTTGTCCTTGATTGCGTTTGAAATTGAAATACATCGTGAAGGAGGTCTGCACTTGCTTTTAAGATGTGAAATGAGAACTGAGGGCTTGATTATTAAATTTTTGGAGCATGTTTCATACCTTTGATCTTAACCCGAAGTGTTTCATTAACTCGTGATATACCTTTTTCGGACCATGTGTAGAGGTGGAAGGATTTTTTTGTCGACTGCCTTTTTTTTAGGAGTCGCAAGTAAAAGTGCTGAGTTTAGGGACCAGGGCTCGATCCCAAAGTGATATTGACATTTTCCGGTAGGAAATTTTCAGTAGTAACCCAAAGTTCGCATAAATATTTGCCCAGCCAGTGGCAATAGGCTCGCCACCTACAAGATGCGTGGGACCTATTTGCCTCAGCATACCCTTTCAAGAAATATAGGCGTGATACTGTGTTATAAATGTTTTTAAAATATAGACCACAGATTCACCCAGTACTAAGCATAAACCTCTTTGCATCACCATAATTCAACCTCAACCGTATATCTCTGTCGCGCTGCGATCTTCCCAAGCCACGTTTTAGCATCAAATTTGCTTCCCTGACCCATTTTCTTCAAAGGACTTTAATATAATTTAATATATTGTAGCGCATATGCAAAAATATGCAATAAGTTTATATATAAAGCCGGGTCCTAAAGCTGGATACTCGATTTGCATTCAGCGAGAGACTCGCAGCGAAATTTTGTTTTTATTGTCGAGATAAGATACTGTCGCCTTTTGTTGTAGTTAGTTTCGTGAAGGTTTGTTCGTTAGATGCTGAGCGGATTTTTGTAGAAATCGTCGTCACCTACTGAAGGCAAGTGAAGGTACCTAATATTATTGTAGTTAGGTGTAGGAAAATAGCCTTCGTAGGTGGGGTAGTGCAAAGTAAACTGGCAGCTGTGTAGCTACATCGTACGCACCCTATTTTTTTTTTGGTGGATGGGAAATCATCAAATGACGCTCTGGGTGGAGCGGGACGGCGTGTCAGACTTTTTCTGACTAAAACTGACCCGTGTTCCTTCTGTTGTCTGTGCCGGGGCCACCGTAGCTCTTTCGAACATCCCGCAACCCTAGCTGGCATCGGCCCTAGCGGACCCCGTCAATAGTGCTGACATCTCAATGAGGCGCGCGTGGAACACATTCGGACTCGGGCTTGGTCCTTACCGGACGGCGAGATACCCATTGCTCGCCGTCCACAAGCCCGCGCCTACGGTGGCCGGGAATCGGCTGCCAATTCCCGACGCCCAGGGCGTCTCCTGCGGCGACTAGGGGTTTGAGGGCGCAAAGCTTGCCTCTCCCTCACGCGTCCCACCTCCTCCTTCATCGTACGCATCCTGGGAAGTCAATTCGCTATCACCTTGCTGATGTCTCGCTAATATTTTATTCAAGAACTTTCGTAAAATTTTTCGTCCCGATACAGGAGAAGAATTTTATTGTTTTTTTTTTTTTTTGTGGATGGGAAATCATCAAATGACTTCTCCCGCTCTGGGCGGAGCGGGAGGGCGTGAAGAATTTTATTGTTATCCCGTTGGCCTCTGTTCTGGCCATTTAAAACTAAACAATAGGTCAGACAACCTCCTTTTTAGCTGACTTTTCCTTTTTTTCGTCCGTATGTATTTTTCTCGTCGTCGTTATGTATGTTTTTTTCTTTTCTTCTTTCTTTGTATGTATTTTTTTTTGTTCATCGATATTTTCGTCAATTGTGGACCGATTTTGAAAATTCTGATAGAGGAAGCTTGCGCGGCGGTGGTCCCATATACATTTTATTAACTTTTTTCGGGTAGTTTTTGAGTTAGCTTCGGTAATACGTATTTAATCCACTTCGTCTACATCTTGATGATGGTATATTACTTCCTGTCACTGTTATTTACATAGCAAGTAACATACGAATTTGTGTGGGGTAGGTTAAAAAAAAACTTTCTTACGTTTTACGTTTCTTTCTTCGAAGTCGGTGGCAATGAACTAATATACAGATCCAAACACACCGACTTCCGAAATTAAAGTTATTTTTTACAAAGTAGTGTTCTTTTTTTGGAATTCGGTTGCTTTTGTATAGCTGTAGGGATAGATTCCTATTGTTGTTCTAATTGATCAGTGCGCAATAGAATCAGGAACTTCAATTTGCTAAAAACTACACGATACGCCGCAATACCACAGATTTAAGTTTCTCCAAAGACAGTGTGAAATACGGGCCAGAAGAAAATACGTCCACACTCCACACGACAACACCACAATAAATAATGTATTATGGTAAGCAGAGTTCGATGTTACAGCGCTAGACTCAAATACGTATAATATGTATTAGAAGCGACACACTGGCTACCGACACAGTTGGTGGATGTGAGAGCTTTTTGGACTGAAGTTGCCTAAAATTAGCATTTTGGAACGGATCGATCAGCGAACAGACTAACGAATAAGATCCTAAATCACGATAAATTAAAAGGAACTTTAATAAGGAAAATAAAAGTGTTAATCGGTTTTTCCATCAAAAATATCTCATTAAAAATTGAAAAGAGCATGCTTAGATGGTTTGGTCATGTTGAGAGGATGAATGAACGTCGACTAACAAAAGGTATTTACACGGCAGATGTGAGTGGAAACGCCGGAAGGGGATGCCCTAGGAAGACATACAGTGATCTTATTGGTGATGTTCTTCAGAAAGGTCAGGTGCAAAGTACTCGCAACCGGCGTGCGTGTATGACCAGATGTATGAACGTAACCGAGGCAAAAGGAGGAGTTATGTAAGGATTGTAACAGGTGGCGTTCTGTAGTTTCTGCCTACCCCATGGCAAGAAGGCTTGAGCTTATGAACGTGTATGTATGTAATTTCTCATTACCTGCCCGGAATCAGGATTTGTGCCCAGTTTGTGCCAGCTATGGGCTCGCCCACTATTACGTGGGACTTTAAAAACATCGCTGGTGAAATCTTGGTGTGCTATAAGAGTGTGCTGGTGTTTGTATCTACCTATAGTACATCAAAATTTTGCCAGTTTCCCCGGCAGGGTGAGGCAGTGACAGGCGCGGATACAGGGGGAGGGGCCCTGGGTTTCGACCAAACCTTTATTTTCTCCACCACATAACTCTAAATTAGATGTAAACAGCGTTTTATAACCTGTATTTTTACTTTGTTCACATTATATTACTAAGAACTAAGTGGATATAAATGGTTGCTATCCTCGAAAAGGAAAATAGATGCGGTTGTTTCTTTTTTGAATGAGGGTGTACTATTAGGTACACTTCTGCCCAACCCTTTGGGAAAGCAAGGCGTGATGTTAATATTTTTTTAAAAGGATTCATGGCTTGGGAAATCAACCCCCCTGTCCGACGTCCCCCAGAGAGAAACATTTGCCCGAAAACCTTGAGCGAAAACCTAAATCCGCGCCTGGGCAGTGATGTACCATCGAGGACATTTGCGGTGAAACACGTTTCAACCTTATTACCTTAGCAATAAGGTTGAAAAGTGGTTCGCGATGGTACCTCGGCCTAACCCTTCGGGGAAACCTGGGCGTTGTTATGTTTTATGTTAAGAACTTATATACCATGCTTTAGTTTAGGCAAAGCAGTGTCCAATACGACTGATTAAACGGGAGTAGGGACCTCATTTTCAGCGTTGTTGTAATGAAATTGCAACGACATTAGCCCATTTAATCTAGACATGACATGGCTCCTAGATAGCGCTATATTTTTAAGTCTTTCGTACAAAATAATACTTTTCACTTATTCTGCGGAGCTAGATATAAGTACATGATTTAGCTATTTAGCTAGTATTTTGTACGCTTACCTCCTTACTAATAAATGTATTATATCAGGTGAATAGTTACACACCGATTTCTCTCATTCAGTCGCCAGTAATTTGACTTTCGACAGAAGAAGACAAAGCGTTGTGTAACTATACAGACGCTATACAACGTTTATTAGTAAGGAGTTTAGTAAAGAAATAATGGTTAAGATAAGTTTAGAAGAAAATAATTGAAGTAAGAACATGACAATAGATAATAATCTATACTAATATTATAAAGCTGAACAGCAGGGCAATTGCGTAACAAATTATCAATCGGAATCGGTTTCATTTTGACAGTCCAACAACATTCATTGCGTTATTTACGTTTGAGCAGACAAACTTTTCGAACTTACGAAGCAATGGATTAGCAATTTGCTTCAAAATGATTCAGATTCCGATTGATAGTGTGTTACGCAATTAGGGTGCAGTTTGTTCGTTTGTTTGTTTGTTTGGTTGAACGTGCTAATCTCAGGAACTTCTGGTTCGAATTGAAATATTCTTTTAGTGATGGATAGCCCATTTATCGAGAAAGGCTATATAACATCACGCTACAACCAATAGGAGCGGAGCATCAATGAAAAATGTTGCAAAAACGGGGAAAATTTAATCATTTTGAGAGCTTCCGTTGCGTGCGCTGCGTAAACGGTTACAGTTTCGCAAAAATCATGTATGACGGAATTGTTCCATTATCCAAATAAATAGTTTCATAATCAACGTTGTTTACAAAAACGTAACATAACATCACGCCTTGTTTCCCAGAAGGGTAAGGCAGAGGTGTACACCCACATTTCGCCAGTTATGTTTAAGTCCCATGTAATGGGGGCGAGCCTATTGCCATCAACCGGGCACAGATCCAGACTCCAGGCTGCTACTGAGAAATTCCAGATAGAAAAACCCAATAACACTTTGCCCGACCTGGGAATCGAACCCAGGACCTCATGCTTAGCAGTAGCGCTTGCGACCACTAGACCAACGAGGCAGTCAAGGTTGTTTAAGTACATGTAAATTCCTTTTTAAATTATTCGGATTGGACCTTTCGTTTAGAAATTACCAGGGGTATAAAAATGCTTAAAGTAAGAAAAATGCGCTATTGTTACTATTAGTTACCGACACATTTTATTTTGTATTGACTGTTTGAACGCGCTAATCGCTGTCACTACCAGTCGGATTTTAAAAATTCTTTTTGCATTTTATAGCGCAAGTCTTGAGGAGGGCTATTGGGTATGTAACATTACGCTAGGACCCTTCGAAGCCGAGCAAAAAGAAAAATAGTAACAACGAGCGATAAGCGAAAACGTAGTAACAGCGTGGGCAGGCGATGCGATGCGACGGGGTGGGTCGGGGGAGCAAGAAACACGCGGATGAAGTCGCGGGTGGAAGCTAGTATAATACAAGCTTAGTTACGGTAAAGAAGCTAGGACTTATAAGCAATTTTTTTACCGTCGTAAAAATCTCAATAAAAGTTAATACGACATTTATAAAAAAAAAAACTCCCTCATAAGAAATACATTGCCTGCAACGATAAAATAAACATTTAGCTTGTGACATATCAGCAATCATGTATACAGAATGACCCAGTTCACAAACTACTTTTTTTCGTAACTATCCCTGTTTACCCTACAAACTACACTCCATCATTTACGAATTTTCCTCAACTCAAAAAAACATAAACAATACATAAAAAAGGTCGTCAAAGACACAAAAAACTAGCATACATCATGCCTGTCATTACAGAAGTTCTTTGCACGCAAAGTTTATGCTAACAGGAAAATATTAAGGAATAACTAACAATTTTGAAACAGACTCACATATTATTTGCGGAGAACCAGTATTTGGCAAACATTATCGACCCTGGCCCAATATTTGGTGTATTACAGTATGACGCATTTATGCATAAACACATATTATCTTTGGTCGCTTGAGTGTCGAACGCACACTTTTTATTTTTTGTGTATGGAAATCATGACCTCGATGAGCGGGAGGGCGTGTCAGACTTTTACCGACTAAAACCCACCCATGTTCCTTCTGTTGCCTGTGCCGGGGCCACGGTAACTCTTTCGAATATCCCGCAACCTTGGCTGGCATCGGCCCTACCGGACCCCTTCCATGGTGCTGACATCTCTTTGAGGCGCGCGTGGAACACAATGCGCCGTCGACTCAGGCCTGGTCCTTACCGGACGGCGAGCTGCTCATTGCTCGCCGTCCGCAAGCCCACGCCTACGGTGGCCGGGAATCGGTTGCCAATTCCCGACGCTCAGGGCGCCTCCTGCGGCGACTAGGGGCGTGAGGGCGCAAAGCTTGCCTCTCCCTCACGCGTCCCGCCTCCTCCTTCGCGAGCATTACTGCTTCGCAGAAGGAGGTGATGGCTCCGTACCATGGCCTAGACCAGGGCCGGACGCGAGAGGTCGCCGCCGCTGATCGCTTCCGCGAGGATACGGCGGTGCTCCGCCCAAGCCGGGCAGACCTCAACCGTATGCTCCTCCGTGTCCTCCGGGCGATCCACACAATGGTGACACCCAGGCGTTACCTCCTGCCTTATCCGGAACAGGTACCTCCCGAAGCACCCGTGTCCGGTGAGGACCTGCGTCAGGCGGAAGGTGAGGACGCCGTGGCGCCTCTCCAGCCATTCCTCAAAGAGGGGACTTATCGCCGCAATTGTAGCGTGCTCAGCGCTGGATTGCGACAATCGCACTCTCCATGCCGCCATTAGATCCTGCCGGAGCTCTGTCCACCGTGCCGCGATTTCTCGCGGGTCGAACGCAAACTTGCAACTTAAATTTTTGTATCGCGATTTTGTCGCCGTATGAAGTCTTATCTTTGCTTTTTCTTTTCTGCCACTTTCCGCATGTTTTATAAAGCAGAAAGACTTTTAAAAGAATCTTATAAAGTTAAATGTCGATTGAAAGTCTGGATGTACAATAATACCAGCCCATTACTATCCCACTACAGAGCAATGGCCTCTTTTCTTACAAAGAAGGCAAGAGCATCAATCACTACGCTTTCTCAAGACGGGTTTACGATTTCAGACTTATTTTAACTAAAAGTCCAGGTTTCCTCAAGAAGTTTTCTTTCACCAATGTCAGTGATGTCCGAGATAAAGTACTTATGAATTAAAAAAGTCACTTTGTTACTTGCCCGGATTTGAAGCCACAACCTCGTCCTAGAGACGCGACGCCTTACTTTAAAATGCTTGTCAGACAAACTTCGCAGACTTTTTTGTTTGCCGCAGGGTTAGTCGCACGAATAGTCTGTGGTGTGTGTTGCCCCTTAAATACGTAGTTTGGTACTTGTTTCTATTTGCTTCCATTTATCTTGTGCTCTCTCTTATAAGGAGTTAAATAATGCTTTATGAATGGGAAGCATTTTGAATAGAAAGTAATAAGTCCTATCCGTCTATACCACCACGTCTCAATTCTAAGAAAGGTTAGACCAGACTGGTGGACATATATTACATTGTCATAATGTCAGTTAGATATAGTATAATCCATATTTTGTAATAGAGAACGAGCTTATTGCAAATCCAGACTCCATGCTGCTACTAAAAAAAATTTTAATGGAAAAACCAAATAACACTTTTCCCGAAGTCCGAATCTAGGACATCAAGGTTTTGCGCTTGAGCCCACTACGATAACGAGGCACTTAGCCCAATTCCTACCAACCAATACCTACAGTTTAAAATTCTTCAAGTAGCACTCAATACTTTTATCCAAGAGTCTCAACCCTTATAACCCACATAATCTTCCCAGTAAACAGACCAAGAAGAATAAATCTCCATCGGCACATTATTATGGTCTTCCTTGTGTTACTACGCGGACAGACGGATAGACGCCTCTCGCATAATAAAGGCACAATGCAAACAGCATTGGATTAATGTGTCTGGCTAGTGGACAGAACCCGGGAGCCATATATTGGATGGATATGGTATTATGTTATAGTAGGTTTTACCAACAACGTTTTCCACGTGAATTTCAGACAATCACTTGTTTTTTTTTTTTTTTTTTGTAAAAAACTTCTATATTCTTGCTCCTTAAATATCTACAGTTATTCTAACCTAGCTCTGCAGCCAGGGTCTCACATTTTTTCTGTAACCTGTGTTTATGTCAATAAATAATTTATTTTATTATTTATTTCGTAATAATCCTTTTATGATAATAATCCTTTTATGTGTTTTATTGTTTGTATTGAAGAACGTTTAGATCAAGTTTTTAATTGGTGCTGGTCAAACAAAAGTTTAAACCCTATTACAACCCTAAGTTAGAAGAACAAAATACTGCAGTGTCTCAAGACAAAACTCTTTGACCAGCGCGTGTTGCCAGTGATGACCAATGGCACTGAGACGTGGTCGCTCACAATGTCTCAAGACAAAAGTCTTTGACCAGCGCGTGTTGCCAGTGATGACCTATGGCACTGAGACGTGGTCGCTCACAATGTCTCAAGACAAAAGTCTTTGACCAGTGCGTGTTGCCAGTGATGACCTATGGCACTGAAACGTGGTCGCTCACAATGGACCTCATTAGAAGGCTGAAAGTCACCAAAAGAGCAATGGACAGAGAACACTATCCACGGATTATCACCGCCGTCAGTTTTCAGTTTATCAAAAGCTAGCCTACTAATAATAACATAATAGCTTGGTAACGAATCCACTAAGGCTACCCAAACCTATAGTCCAATATGTTTCGTTTCCATGTCCTATAATAGTACTGTACCAGCCAGGGGTTGTCCTTGGGTGCACTTGCATAGTGCATAGAGGGATAATCGTCGGTTGGTGCTTCCTGATCATTTAAAATTGTCTAAGGGGCCTCTGCGAGTTGGCTTCGGCCCCTTGTACGCCTTTCAAAGGTCCGGGACCCCGGGGCCACGAGATATTTGAAAATAATAATTATAGTCCATTACCCGTTTCCGAGGCTCATCAATAATAATATGACACCATTACCCTTAAGTAATGGTTTGAACTTTTATAGAAGTCTAATTTTAAAGTTATTTTTTCGGGACCAGTGGATACATATTTTTTTATGACCTAAGTTTAAAATATTGCTGTTAAAATACTAGTCCTGCACCCTAATTGTGTAACAAACTATCAGTCAGAATCTTAATGATTTTGAAGCTTTTTGCTAATACATTGCTTCATAAATGTTCGAAAAATTCGTCTGCTCAACTGTAGTGTAGGTATACTCTCCTTTAGATTAAGAACTAAATATGTATGCTCCTTTATAATAGTTAAGTAATAGTAGTAGTTTTACTTGTTTTTAAAACTAAATAAATCAGTATACTATTGGCAGCAAATCTGACTAGTTTTCTCTATATCCCGTACGAGCCCCAAACATCTCACAACAACGTAAATAACGCAATGAATGTTATTGAACTGTTAAAATGAAACCGATTCCTATTGTAAGCGTGTTATGCAGTTACCCCGCTGAGTACCTATTCTATAATTTAATAGGTTTTCTGTGTCTTTTTAATTTATTCCTGGAATATTTTCCAAAGAGACTTTATTCTAATAATATTACATTTTGAAAACACATAGAAGTCTTAGAAAAAAAAAAATAAGTAGGTATTTATTTTTTTAAAAGTCTCTTTAAATAACGATTGTGATTTTAACGTTTCGAAACAAAAGCCAATCCTAGTCTACCTACGTAAAAAGCTAAAACTGTGACTTCAGCAATTTTAAAAACAAAAGCCGCATAGAATGATGAAGCAATTAAGGTCAAAGACAAGAATTAAGGCTTAAAAACAGCCAGTTCTACCTCAGGTACCTAATATTCTCCAAACAAATATTCTATTTTGTCATCGACAAGTTGATGTCGTGGCGATGACACCATCATTATCATGTCAGCCGAAAGACTTCCACAGCTGGACATAGGCCTCCCCCAAACACCGCTGCTTCGACCGGTTCTGTTCTTCTCGCATCCAGCGAATTCCTGCAATTTTCACAAGGTCATCGGGGAGGCCTTCCAACACTACGTCTTCCGGTACGCGGTCGCCTTTTCATAACCTTTCGGCCCCATCGGCCATCTGTTCTGCGGGAAATGTGCCCTGCCCATTGACACGTTATTTTAGCAATTCTTCGGGCTATGTCGGTCACCGTGGCTCTCCTAAGGATCCCTTAATTTCTGATTCGACTTCGTAGGGGAACTCCAAGCATAGCCCTCTCCATTGCCCTTTGAATGTCTTTTACCCTTGGCCTTCTTATGAAGCCCATTGTGAGTGACCACGTTTCAGTGCCATAGGTCATCACTGGCAACACGCGCTGGTCAAAGACTTTTGTCTTGAGACATTGTGAGCGACCACGTTTCAGTGCCACAGGTCATCACTGGCAACACGCACTGGTCAAAGATGGCGATGACATTACTTATCTTTAACTAGTGGTTTCCCGCGGCTTCGCCCGCGTGGATGTCAATACGTCCCTATTTGAATCGGATTTTGTTGACAATTTCATGGATTTTAATTTTTTTTGCGCGAAACCATACCTATTTTTTTTTAATACGCTAAGTTACTCCTTATAACATCAGCTATCTGCCAATGAAAGTCCCGTCAAAATCGGTCCAGCCATTTCGAATTACATGGGTTTTCATTTTTGTTGTGCGGAACCCTAATTCTTTTTCTAAAATAAAATTACCATAAGTTACTCCTTATAACTTTAGCTATCTGCCAGTGAAAGTCCGTCAAAATCGGTCCAGCCGTTTCGGAGATTAGTCGGAACAACCGGACATTACAAACAGACACTTCAATTTTATTTATTTGTATGTATAGATAAAAATACAACACAACATAGTACATTATTGGTCTCTTATACATAGTCATACATAAATAATATTCTTAGCTCCATGGTTAAAGTTCCAATGTACGGAAGAGCTCGTGAGATGTATGGAGTATGAAGATGATTGTGACAACTGTAGGAAATTAGACTTTATTTTTACATGGCTTAATATGTTAAGTAGAATGATTGATTTCTTAGTGTGACATCGAAACCTTTTAAGGGTTTGATTCAAATCAATATAAACTAAATAAGAATGAGCAGTTTTACAGACGGTTTTGTCTGCTATTCTTTCGTAGACTCGTCATGATAATTTAGAGTTGTCCATTTATGTATTTATTAGAAAGAAAGAAAATACATTTATTAAGCACAGACTAAAAGGCACACAATATAATATACAGCTAAAAAAAAAAAAAGTAAAAACGTCGACACCCTTGCGCCATCCCATCTTCCTAGCACGGCGGGCTGTGCTGGGGCGGCTGCTGCAGGTGCGAAAAACCTCAAACGGCGCAAATACTCCAATCTTATTGGGACTTATATTTTGGGGTTGAAACACTTGGGCCATGGGATCCGAGTGCCCACTTAGTTTTTCGAGACATCGCCAGGCGGTTGGTCGACTCCACACGTGACCAGAGGGCTGGCCTATTTTTTGGCCAAAGAATCAGCATTGCCATACAACGTGGCAATGCTGCCAGCCTTCTGGGCACTTTTCCTGTTGACAGCGATGCGGATGAATTTTTTGATGCCCTCTGATTATTTCCCCTCCTTTTTTATATACTTGTACATATTATTATTTTAAGATTGTTAGGTTTTAAATTATGTCAATAGTAAGGTAATGAAATAGTATATACTTATTAATACGTGGTTTTGGTTATTTTGTTAAATGTAGTAAAAACGTGTGGTGGTTGTTATAAGGTTGATATTGGTTTGCACGGGATATTTTGAATTTAAAAAACGTGTGTTCCACTGTAAGTGTATTGAGCGACTAGTTTGGTTCAAATTGAAATATCGTTAGTACATGCATACCTATAGCTAAGTAAAGAGCGTAGAACGCCGCAACATACCGCCCACCAAAAGGCATGTAGGTCTTTTAAGAAACAATGATATAAAAAATACATGAGTGTGAGACAACTAAACAACGTTACATAAATCTATAGGTGGGGCAGTGAAATTAATGTTTAACATGCATGAGACCATAATTAACAAATTAATACTGCATTTCTAAAGAGCAAATTTTAAACAGTGTAAATCAGTAAACAATTAAGTTAATTAAATTAATAAACCTTAAAAAACATTTAAATTCCATTGAGAGGCAACGGACATAATTTTGTTACAGTTCTTTTTGTTATTGAACTACCACTTTTGACACTATACACCCTCGTTAGACCGTCTGGACCAGGGTGTTTATCGACGATTCGTCCCAAGGACCATTTTCCGGGTGGCAAGTGGTCAGTTTTTATTAAGACGACATCTCCAATTTTAAATTCCTTTTCCTCTTTAAGCCACTTAGGACGCTGTTGCAATCTGGATAAGTACTCGTCCTGCCATCGTCGCCAGAAGTCATGAACAAGTTTTTGAGTATGTTGCCAACGAGACAAGCTGGACAGTCTTATATCTTTCATATCAGGTGATGGGACAACAATAGGTGCTTCTCCAATTAAAAAATGTCCTGGAGTGAGTGGGTCCGTATTTTCTGGATCAGTGTCATTCATGGGACATAACGGACGGGAATTCAAGCAGGCTTCCACTTGGCAGAGTATCGTCGTCATCTCTTCGTATGTCAGGTGAGTTGTTACAATTCTTTTTAGATGGTATTTTATGGATTTAACACCGGCCTCCCATAATCCACCGAAGGAGGGGCTGTAAGCGGGAATGAAATGCCATTGAGTACCCTCTGTGGCTAGTGTTGCTGCGATTTCTCCAGTGAATTGTAAGTTTGCTTCGTTCCAGGCATCTCGGAGTTCTTTATCAGCTCCCACGAAGTTACGTCCTTGGTCGCTCCACAGGTGATTACATTTGCCTCGCCGGGCAACAAACCGTCTAAAAGCGCCAATGAACGCTTCTGAAGTAAGGTCACTCACAAGTTCAATATGGATTGCCTTTGTGGACATACAGATGAATATTGAAACATAAGCCTTTGTTGTCTTGTTTCCTCGGCCCTTAGATAACAAAATCTGAAAGGGCCCAGCAAAGTCTACTCCACTATTCAAGAAGGGTCTGGATGGAGTTACTCTTTTATCGGGTAAGTCTCCCATAATTTGTTTTCTAGTCGTAGCACTAAGTCTAGCGCAAACGAGGCATTTGTGAACATGTTTTTTAGCCATTGATTTTGCCTTCAAAATCCAGTATTTCGAACGTAGGTAACATAACATCAATTGAATTCCTCCGTGAAGCGTCTTAAGGTGTGCGTCGGCTATAATTAAAGGTGACAGTGAGTTTTTATTTCCTAGAATAATTGGATGTTTCCGTTCATCAGGTAAGTTTGCATGTCTGAGGCGACCGCCCACCCTGAGGATATGTTTATCATCAAGAAAGGGGTTGAGGGATCGCAACGGACTTCTCCTTTTCACTTGTTTATTTCTCTTTAATCTTTCTATTTCTTCCAGATATTCTTCCTTTTGAACTCTTTCTATACAAATTGTCAGTGCGTCTTCTAATTCTTGTGTCGTTATTTGTTTATTTATGTTCATTCTGACCTTGTAGTTTAAGAATATTTTGCAGTAACAAACAACTTTGAGTAATTCTGTCAAGTTGTTAAAATTCTCAAATTGTGTAGTTATAGATTTTTCCTTTTCTTCTGTACTAAGGTGAGTAATGAGTTTCTTTGTTTTCATTTCTATATCCGTTGTCATGATTTCGTGTTTACTAATCTTTATTTCCTTTTCAGATAGCCACTTTGGGCCTCTCCACCACAAGTCACATTTCTTTAGTTCGGCCAGCAACATTCCTCGAGAGGCAAGGTCTGCGGGATTCTCACTCGACTGTACATGATACCAGCGCTTATTATTTACGTTTTCTATAATTTCAACGACGCGGTTGGCAACAAACGTTTTCCATCGATTGGGATCACCACATAGCCACGCTATAACTATGGACGAATCTGTCCAAGCATACATATTTGAAGTTGGAATTTTCATTGCTAGCCCAATTTGCTTCATAAGCTTGGAAAGCAGTAACGCACCACATAGCTCTAATCTTGGTAAGGATATTGTTTTCAGGGGTGCCACTCTTGTTTTTGCAGCAATGAGTTTTACTTCAACCGTGTAATTTGTTTCAGTTCTTATGTACACTGCTGCAGCGTAAGCCTTTATTGAAGCATCGCTAAATCCATGTATTTGTATATTTGTTTTGTTTGTTTCCACAGTACCAAGCCATCTGGTCACTTGTACGTCATTCACATCAGCAAAATCTGTTCTTATTAGATTCCACTCCTCACGTAAGGCTTCACTGACATTCTGATCCCAGTTCACCTTTTCGAGCCATAACTTCTGTAACAGCATTTTTGCCATTACGGTACTGGGTGCGATCCAACCAAGCGGATCAAAAAGTCTTTGTACGTCAGACAGAATAGTTCGTTTTGTTATATGAGAACCTTCAGTTGTTGGTAAAGTTAAATTGTACTGAAATGTGTCTGCTTTCAGGTTCCACACTATACCTAATGCCTTTATTGTTCCATCTAGATTCATGTCTATATGTACGTTGTTTGACCTTTGAGCTTTGTCTATAGAATTCATAAAATTAATATCGTTTGATGACCATTTTGTAAGCTGAAATCCGCCCTTTTGTAGTATGTTTGTGACCGTTTTGGCAAGAACGATAGCAGCTTGAGTGTCATCAGCTCCATCGAGCCAGTCGTCCATATAAAAGTTCTCTTTGATGGATTGTACAGCAAGTGGTTGCTCTCTTCCTTCATCATCAGCTGTTTGATGGAGTGTTCTAACAGCTAAATACGGTGCAGATGCTGTACCGAATGTGACTCTCAGCAAACGGTATTCGTGTAAATCATCATCCTCATTTTGTCTCCAAATAACTCGGTGGAAGTCTGTGTCTTCACGCGTCACCAAGATTTGGCGAAACATTTGTTTGATATCGGCCATGAAGCAGATACGCTTCATCCTCCATTTAATGAGTAGGTTTCTCAAATCATCTTGCTTTTGCGGACCTACCAATAATTCTTCATTTAGTGAAACATTATTAGTGCCTTTACAGGAAGCGTCGAAGACAACGCGTGTTCGAGAGGTCTCCTTATCAGTGCGAACTACGGCGTGGTGAGGTAAGTAGACTGATCTTGTTTCTTTTTCTCTTTCAGGTATCTTCTCCATGTGACCTTGTTCTATGTAATCATCTATTACCTTTGTGTATTCTCTTTTCAGATCTGGTGACCTTTTAAATTTCCGCTCTAGTTGCAAGAATCTTTGTTTGGCTATCTCCTTTGTGTTTCCTTCAGGTGTTTGTAAAGTACTCGTGTTCATTTCATTTAGTTGTGGACTGTATGTTTTGAAAGGTAATTTGACAATGTATCTTCCTTCTTCATTTCTAGTTGTAGTTTTTTCGTAGATATCTTCACACATCTTATCTTCTTTTGTTAAATGTCTGTCCTTGTCAATCTCTATTTCCCAAATCGATTTCAACATTTCGTCGACGTCAACTTGATGATGCATCACAAGGTAAGTATTGTTTTGTGGTTTTTCATAGATATCTCCGAAAATAATCCAACCCAGGTTTGTTTTTTGTGCTGTTGGGGTGCCTGGTGGACCTTTTATTAAATCTGGCTGTATAATCTGTGCGTATTCTCTGACTCCTAATAGCAGATCTACAGACCCAGGTGTTAAGTAACTCTGATCAGCTAAGTTAAGCCCGTCAATGTGGGGCCATGATTGTTTTATGATTGTTTTAGTGGGTATCTTAGTAGTCAGCTGTTTCGACATCACGTAGGCTTGGATCGGTAAACTATAGTTATGGTCCCACTGTGATCTTATAGTAAGCTGTACCACGTGTTTGATTTCTGTTCTCGCAGACCCCACTCCTACAACACTTCCTTTGAATGGTTGTCGCTTCAGTTTCAATAGTTGAGTCGCTTTCTCGCTTACAAATATAGCTTGTGAACCTTGGTCTATCAGCGCGCGTAGTGAAATGATTTGACCCTCTGTATTCATTGCTTCCACTACGGCAGTTGCTAACAGTGCTGTTCCTTGTCTAGTTGTATGATGCGACGCGATCACTGTGTTCACTTGAACTGGTTCCCTTTCTTCTACTACATGCTGTGAAGCCAACGGTTGTGAAGTGCTCGGTGTAGCCGCTGGTTCTGTGTTCTTAGTCTCATGAAGTAAAGAGTGATGACGTCGGTGACATTTCTGACAGGACACTGGTAGTCTACATCTTTTCACCGAGTGCCCAAACGCTAGACAGTTAAAGCATAACTGTTTGTTCTTGACATATTCGGTTCGCTCATCTAGTTTCATATTAATAAATTTCTTGCAGTGACACAACGTGTGGTTTTCTTTGCACATGATGCATGACTTCTCTGTGGTTGGTGTGGCAACGTGATAAGAACGTTCTTTAACTTGTTTTTCTCTTGAATTATTGTTAGACGCAACGCCTGTAACTAACTCCAGGGTGCGGAACTTGGACTCCATGAAGTTCTTTATTTCACTCCAAGTAGGTAATGCTTCGCTGTCTTCCTTATAGGCATACCCTTCCCAGTCTTTATGTGTCTCCGGGTCAAACTTCTGAACGAGCAGAAATATTATTACATGATCCCAAGAGGCGGTATTTATTTTTAAATTTTCCAAGTTATTTATACATTCTGTAGTGGTATCTAACAAGCCCTTTAATTGAGAGGCAGATTGCGAAGTCATTTTTCTCTGATGAAATAATCTTTTCATAATACAATTTAATATGATACGTCTGTTACCATACCTCTTATTCAAAACATTCCATGCAGTTGCGTAGTTACTGGATGTCACTTGTATATGGGTCAATAACGCCTCAGCTTCTCCACTCACACTTGTTTTCAAATAATGTAGTCTCTGTACATCACTGAGGTTATTATTTTCGTGCACTAATGAAGTAAACAAATCTTTGAAAGTCGGCCATCCTTCATAACTTCCATTAAATTTAGGTAACTCGATTTTTGGTAAATGTACTATATGTTGCTGTGCATAGGATACGTTCATACTTGAATTTGCAGTTTTCGACTCCATAGATGACGATTCCGATAATGACGAAAGCATATCCTTTAAATCACCTTGTAGTATGTTGTATAACTCTTCATAAATAAAGAATTCTTCATTCAAAAAGTATGGCAAACTTCCCTTTTGTTCTTTTGGGGTTATCTTTACTAACGTGTCATGTGCTTTCTTGAAGGACATCCAATACTCGTCGATAATCTTCAAACGTGCTTCTATATATCCCTTTGTCAGTCTAGTTTTCGGACACTTTTTTAAGTTTGTTTGCGTTTTCCGTAGTAAATTAGCACCATCTTCTAAGGCAGAGAGATATTGTTGTTGTTCTTGCGTGGTACACATTGTTATTTCACTATATAAATGTCACTTTAAACAATTCTTCAATAATGTATCGTTCGTAAAACTTGCAATGTTCCGTAGTAGCACTAATTAGCTAACGAGTTAGTTATAAACACATTCATAACTATCCATAAAATCCGAGGTGTTTTTTCTAAGAATCCTTATCTCTGGAATGCGATTCTTTTGTTCAATCGGAGCGATGTTTACCGGTTTGCAATTTCTATGTTCGGCTCGAATACGACCATATGGTGGTTGTTATAAGGTTGATATTGGTTTGCACGGGATATTTTGAATTTAAAAAACGTGTGTTCCACTGTAAGTGTATTGAGCGACTAGTTTGGTTCAAATTGAAATATCGTTAGTACATGCATACCTATAGCTAAGTAAAGAGCGTAGAACGCCGCAACAACGTGTAAAATGCTGAAAAAAATTAAGATGAAAGTGTGTCTCACGGCTGCACCAGAAAGGCCCAGTTCAGCAAAAATGCCAGACAACTAGTGCCTGACGCTGGTTTTCAACTGAACCTGAACTGTGAGGTGATGGATGTAAATCAGTTTTATACTGCAACGTGTGTGTGCATACTTAAATAAAACTAATTTGTGTCAGTGCATCACTACATCATGGCAAGACAAAGTTACGAACATAGATTACCACATTTCTCATTGCATTGTGAAGGATCATCTTCCGCTGTCCTTTAAAGTAATCCAATTTTTTGGGTTCCGTACCGCAAAAGGAAAAACGGAACCCTTATAGGATCACTCGTGTGTCTGTCTGTCACAGCCAATTTCCTCCGAATCTACTGGACCAATAAGTTGAAATTTATTACACATTAATTTCTGTGACCCAAACACGAACGTGTAACGTAAATAAATGAATTTTGAATATGGGGTCACTTTTGGGGAAAAAATAAAAAAAAAAGTTTTGCAAACTGTATCGTGTGACATATGAAATGAAAGAGCTGGGTATGTTTTTTTTATAATTTTAAAATAAATAGAAGAACTCGGTAAACAGTAAGTGAACTCAGAGTCAGTCAGTCGGTATTTTCTCAGTAGCAGCCCGGAGTCTGAATTTGTGCCCGATAGATACATATACATATAGATACATATATACATGGGATTTAAACATAACTGGCGAAATGTGGGTGTACTATAGGTACACCTCTGCCTAATCCTTCAGGGAAACAAGGCGTGATGTTATGGTGTTAAAGAAAATTGATTAAAATTGACCATTCCCCGCATTCCCGAAACTGCTGAGCCTAAAATTTTGAAAAAAATACAGGGAATAGTTCTATGCTTTCAACTACAATGTTAAGTTTGTTGATGGGATATATTCATCCCAACTATGGAACCCTTCATTGTGTGTGATCCGACACGCACTTGGCCGGTTTATTTTTAATTTATATCCTTAAATTCATATTTTTAAATCCGCAATCGGGTACATAAAATAAATTCAATAACAAATAAAAAAAATAGCCACAGCATTATCAGAATCACAAGGACACTGAAAATGAGCAAATTATACAAAAGTAAGTACAAATTGTACAAATACATTGAATTTCATCATGGACGTTAATGATGAACGGTGATTCGAAAGCAATTGTGGCCGGTCAGACGTCGAGTGGCAAATTAATTAATAACCTGATAGATGCCTGTTGGGTTCTGCTTGGGACTTTTCTACCTGTGGGGGAAAAATATCGTATTTATAGTTATATAGGTGTTAAATTAAGAAAAGTAAAGGAATTACTTAATTTTTTGAGGAAATTGAGTTTATGAGAACTGAACAATTTTTCTTCGGCTTCACTCTAGTGAAAGTTGTAGCTTCGCTACTGGTATCTACTTAAATATCTAAGAGTAGGTATATACTTGCAGCCAAGAAAAAGAGACATTAGGTACAACCTCAATTTTAAGTCGAGTATTGTAGCTTTTTTCATGAAATAAGTTTTTTTTTGTAGAAAACAAATAAATCTAGTTAGTATTACAATCTCAAATTCACAAATTCGAATTCATATGATATTAAAATATTTTTTTAAATTACTTTTACAATGAAACACGCTGCGCTCTTTTAGAACAGTAATTTACCAAATATATATCTATAAAATAAATTTTCATATTTTATGGTAACAGTTAGGATAGGACATACAATGGTGGTTCATGTGATATCACTAACAAAGTCTGAAATATTTTCATCAATAGATATTAATCTAAATATTGCTGGAAATTGACGTTCCCTTAACACTCAGTATTTAAGAAGGTGGCTAAAATAGACCCTTAGACAGATTCCTAGCCCCAGCTCGTGGAGGACGTGGTGAGCGCTCTGTTCCCTTTGCGAGAGGAACATACTCCCCCACCCATGGCTCCGTCTCCTGCGGTGTCCGATGCGGACCACGCAGCCGACGATGACGACGATGCTCCAGAGGTGACCGAGGTAGAGCTGAGAGTGGCGGTGCGCAGTCTGAATGCCAGGAATACCGCCCCAGGACCCGACGGCTTACCTGGAAAAGCCTGGGTCCTGGCCTTGGAGGCTCTCGGGCCTCGACTAAGGGGGCTCCTAAGCGCATGCTTGGAGAGGGGCCGGTTCCCACTTCAATGGAAGACGGGGAAACTGGTCCTTATTAAGAAGCCGGGGCCCCCTGCGGACTCTCCGTCCGCTTACCGGCCCATCGTGTTGCTCGACGAGGTGGGCAAGATCTTTGAAAGAGTCATTGCAGACCGCCTCGTCGGGCGGCTGGTGAGGGTGGGGCCGGATTTGGCGGAGAGCCAGTTTGGTTTCCGCAAGGGGCGCTCTACGGTGGACGCCATCATGCGCGTTCGAGCCCGCACGACGCATGCTGTGGCCCGGGGTGGGGTCGTCTTGGCGGTGTCTCTAGACATCGCCAATGCCTTGAACACCCTGCCCTGGAGTTGCATCAGGGAGGCACTCCGGTATCACCGAGTGCCGACCTACCTCTGTCGCGTGGTCGAGGCCTATCTGACGGACAGGGCCGTCATCTACCCCGGTCACCGGGGAGAGTGGAACCGGCGAGAGATGTCGTGCGGTATCCCGCAGGGATCGGTTCTGGGACCGCATCTGTGGGACATCGGGTACGACTGGGTGCTGCGCGCCGACCTCCCTGGTGGCGTCAGCGTAGTTTGCAACGCTGACGACACGCTGGTCCTTGCGCAGGGGAGGTCGCACCAGGCGGCGGCCGAATTAGCGGCACGCGGGGTTGCGACAATCGTAGAGAGGATCTGGCAATTGGGACTCGAGGTGGCCTTGCACAAGTCCGAGGCCATGTGTTTTCATGGTCCTCGGAACGCGCCACCATCGGGTTCCCAAATAACGGTAGGAGGGGTTCTCATCGGTGTCGAGTCGACGATGAAGTACCTGGGACTCGTCCTCGACAGCCGGTGGAATTTCGTGGAGCATTTCCGACGTTTGGCTCCCAGACTGGAGCGGGCCGGGGTTGCCTTGGGGCGGCTCCTGCCCAATCTGGGGGGTCCAAACGCCTCCTGCCGGAGGCTCTACGCGGGGGTCGTGCGGTCCATGGCCCTTTACGGAGCTCCGGTGTGGGCGCGTTCCGTGAGGCGGCGACCGGTCCGTCGGTTGAACGCGTCCCAGAGGGTCATGGCCATCCGGTTAGCCCGGGGATACCGCACGGTCTCCGGGGAGGCGGCGAACCTCCTTGCCGGATTACCGCCATGGGATCTGGAGGCAAAAGTCCTCGCGCACATGTGGGAGTGGTGCGAGGAGGCAGGACGCCGGGGCATAACTCCGTTGCCGCGAGAAATCGCGGCACGGCGGACAGAGCTCCGGCAGGATCTCATGGCGGCATGGAGAGTGCGATTGTCGCAACCCAGCGCTGGGCACGCCACAATTGCGGCGATAAGTCCCCTCTTTGAGGAGTGGCTGGAGAGGCGCCACGGCGTCCTCACCTTCCGCCTGACGCAGGTCCTCACCGGACACGGGTGCTTCGGGAGGTACCTGTTCCGGATAAGGCGGGAGGAAACGCCCGGGTGTCACCACTGTGTGGATCGCCCGGAGGACACGGTGGAGCATACGGTGGAGGTCTGCCCGGCTTGGGCGGAGCACCGCCGTGTCCTCGCGGAAGCGATCGGCGGCGGCGATCTCTCGCGTCCGGCCCTGGTCCAGGCCATGGTACGGAGCGAGAGTACATGGGAAGCCATTACCTCCTTCTGCGAAGCAGTAATGCTCGTGAAGGAGGAGGCGGGACGCGTGAGGGAGAGGCAAGCTTTGCGCCCTCACGCCCCTAATCGCCGCAGGAGACGCCCTGGGCGTCGGGAATTGGCAGCCGATTCCCGGCCACCGTAGGCGTGGGCTTGCGGACGGCGAGCAATGGGTAGCTCGCCGTCCGGTAAGGACCAAGCCCGAGTCGACGGCGCGTCGTGTTCCACGCGCGCCTCAAAGAGATGTCAGCACTATTGACGGGGTCCGCTAGGGCCGATGCCAGCTAGGGTTGCGGGACGTTCGAAAGAGTTACCGTGGCCCCGGCACAGGCAACAGAAGGAACACGGGTGGGTTTTAGTCAGTAAAAGTCTGACACGCCCTCCCGCTCCGCCCAGAGCGGGAGAAGTCATTTGATGATTTCCCATTCACAAAAAAAAAAAAGCCAGATTCCTAATTATCCCAACTCTAATTAACTTTAATCAAACAGCTACCAAACCTTGGACCTAATTAGAACCAACCAATAGCAGTCGAAATGCACGAGATTGAATCGAGAGAGTGGAGTGTGTTCGAACGATTTTCGATACTAATGAAAATTCGATTCGATTCATGTTATACCTATACATATACTATTATATTTATGATTTTGTATCACCTTCATGTGCCGGGGCGATTGTAATCGGCTATAATAATGTAAGTTTGTGAACTTATGGAAATAGATAATATCGTACACCTAATCTGAGCCCACCACTACATTGATGATTTGACTTTCAGAAGTACGAATAATCCCAGCCATCCTACAATATTTAGCCCTGATACTCTATTTTATAAGCTCACTTCTGACCTGTTAAGGGGAAGTGCCAGGTAGCCCGCGAAATTCAAACTTTCTTATAAACTTTCTTTCTTGTTTTTTTGCAAGTCAGTGTTATGTTGTATGTTAATTAAAGTATCATTCACGACCGTAACAAATACGCATTTATAGAATTATAATCATCAAAATCAGTAATACAACTCCATAATTATGTTTGTTTAATCCTAATTGTCGTGATTTCATGAAATAGTCATTCATACAGGAGGACCTCGTGGCTAAGTAATAACAGCCGCACGGGTCGATCCATCAGGTTAAGCTACGCTTGCCGGGGTTGGTTCATGATGGGTGACCATCTTTACATACCGAGACTCCTCCGTGCCTCGGAAAGCACGTTAAGCCGTTGGTCCCGGCTGTCATTCATGGATCTTTGACAGTTGTTACGGGTCGTCAGAAGCCCGAAAGTCTGACAACCAGTCTTACCAAGGGGTATCGTATTACCCAGTTACTGGGTTGTGGAGGTCAGATAGGCAGTCGCTCCGTGTAAAATTCTGGTATTCAGCTGCATCCGGTTAGACTGGAAGCCGACCCCAACATAGTTGGGAAAAGACTAGGCAGATGATGAGTCATTCAATAGAATTACCTGGTATTAAAGAGTTGTATTGATGACTTTAATTATTATAATTCTGTAAATACATACTTTTTACGGTCGCGAATCACATTTTGATCAACGTACAACCTAATACTGCTTGCAAATTGCAAAAAAAACTTAAGAAAATTTGAATTTCCCGGGCTACCTGGCGCTTTTACCTTAAATGAGTGTGTACTTATTTTTAGGGTTCCGTACTTCAAAAGGAAAAAATAGAACCCTTATAGAATCACTCGTGTGTTCTGTCTTGTCTGTCCGTCTGTCACAGCCAATTTGCTCCGAATCAAAAGGACCGATTAAGATGAAATTTGGTACACATATGAATGTATGTGACTCAAACACGGATGTGTAATGTAAATAAAGAACACTTTTGGGGCAAATAAGAAATTAAAAAAATAAAAGTTTTGCAAACTGTACCGTGTGACATATCAAATTATAGGGCTTACTGTGAGAGTCTCAAATAGATTTTTTATTATGATTTTAAAAGTAATTGTTTTAAAGGTATTTAAGAAAATTGACGAAATAACGATCATCCCCCTCTTATATCCGAAACTACTAAGTCTATAATTTTGAAAAAGTACAGAAAACAATTATATACTTATAGATTACAGGAAAACCTATAAGAAGTCTATATTCTTAAAATAACATGGTAAATCTCTCAATATTGTGGGTACAAACATAAATTTGCGGTTGGAATGTATAGGGTAACATGTTTTCAAACTACAATGTTAAGTTTGTTCTTGGGATACTTTTCTTTCTCTTCTTTCTTCATCTCAACTACAGAACCCTTCATTGTACGTGGTAGTTTTTAGTTTACATATTGCAAAATTAAGTACCTTAGTTATTATATAGGCATTTGACTACGATGACCATGACAGACTATTGAACAAACTAAATGATTATGGAATCAGGGGTGACATACTTAAATTACTCGAATCTTATTTCAAAAACAGACTGCAACGTACTGAAATATCTTGCATGTGCCCAAGGACAAAAAAAGGAGGTAATGTTCTTATCGGAACCTAGAGTTATAAAATACGGAGTCCCACAAGGGAGCGTATTAGGCCTCCTATTATTTTTAACATATATAAATGACATACCAAAAGCAGTTCGCCATCCTATGATCCTCTTCGCGGTCGATAGTAAAGCCATAATAAAATGTAACGATATAGGTACGTACGAAGAGGACATTAATAATACAATTAATGACATAATCACATGGTTTAATAAAAATAATTTAAAAATTAATTTACAGAAGACAAAATTTATGCAGTTTTATCAAAAAATTACACCTAGAAAACTAAACATCAATTATAGGGCAATTTCTATAGAAGAAGTAAACAATACAAAATTTTTAGGCTTAACGATAGACAACAAACTCACTTGGAAAGATTATACAGTTATCATTATGTAAAAATATAAGCAAATAAGCATATGCTCTTTTTAAATTGTCAAAAGTAGTGAGCCGTGATACCGTTCTAACCGCATATCATGGTCTCGTTGAATCTATTATACGCTATGGAATTATATTCTAGGGAAACTCAACTAAGATACTTATGTTATTAAGGGCACAAAAATAGTGCATTCGAGCTATGTGCGATCGAAGAACAAGAGATAGCTGTGTACCAATGTTTAAATCTTTGAAAATATTAACTTTTCCATCAATGTATATTATAGAAGTTGCAACATTTGTCAAAAAAATAATAATGCAGTGCTATTTACTTAACTGTCTTAAATATGTAGAGGTCCTATACGTGCTCAATATCAAAACGTTTTATGTGCCAGGAAATGTAAGACAGCTCTAATGTGCAAAAGCTTGCTGGGAATAGCACCCAGAATATATAATAAGTTACCTGACTCCTTGAAGCAACTCAATATTACGAGCTTTAAGAAGAAATTATCACAGTTTCTAATACGTACCTAAATGTTACTACACTGTAGATGAATTTCTTAATGACAATAATATTAATATAAATTGACTAGGACGTAATGAATGTGTGTGTTTTTTGTTGTATATTGTGTAATTTTTTTACTGAATTTAATATTAATTAATCTAAACTACCTGACTGAATTTGTAAATACATAATCTAGTAATGAATAATGTTTTTCAATTTAAATTTACTATTATTGTACCTACCCACTGTAAAATTAGTACGCCGCAGGAAAAACATAGTCAACTGAGTTATTGCTGAAGACCAAATGTATATACCTGTGTTTACAAATAAATATTTATTCATTATATACCCAAATATCTAAGGCCTATGGACTATTATTGCTGAAATAATTGATCCGATGTGATGTATTGGGTTAACACATGCAAGCAACCATCTGATTTGAAGCTACATTAACATTTTAAGATCTCAGCAAAACAATACAACTACACATTAGTACCTACTATTTATATCTAAAAAAAACACGCATTACATTAACACTTGATTTCTCTCAAAAAGCAAAAACATTTCCATTCAAACTCAGCCAAAGCAAAATTTTATACGACACTAAGATACACTTTTTACCAAACATTTAGACCGTATATTTCCAACGGTAAATAATTATACTGCTAATTACGAAATGCTCACTGTACCGGAAACCAGTGATAAGGCGTCGCCTAAGTAGGGGTGGTTCTAACTCTAAACAGAAAGGTACAGAAGGCAGGCTCCATACAACGAGCGAAAACTGGTGCACGCACACAGACGCGTACGTACGGTGATTTCAAACAAATGCCAGTCGCGAATGCGCTTGCACTCGCTGTACTTGAGCCGTGTCTATATAGGATGGTCCAAATAGTGACGTCCAAAAGAAAAATCTGAATTTCTCATACCCAGAGGGATTAGAAAATACCCCTGCACCCCATGTATGTTCCGCGATTTTTTGTAGTTTTCGAGTAATTTTTTTTTTTTAATTTTTTTGAGTTTTCTGCCGGTGCGCTTGCAAATTTTTTTGTGACATAATCGTCTTGAATGTTATTTTCATACGCAAAACAATAAACTTCATACCGTTCCTGCAAGTTACTCATAAAAGTATCGATAGCAGGGATTAAGTTTTTAGTGGGATACACTCAAATGTCGGAACATACATGAGATATTTTCGAAAACCCCTGTGTATGAGGAATTCAGATTTTTCTTTTGGACGTCACTATTTGCACCCTGTATGTGTGCGTGTGTTTTCGCTCGATGTTTAGAGCCGACCTTCTGCACCTATCATTTTGTGGTAGGGAGGTACCAAATAGGGGTTGGATCCGAATTTTAGGTATAAAAATCTGGGTGAAAAGGTATTTTCGACTGAGATTAAAGTAATCTTTTGCACGCTTTTCTCGGTGCTATGTTTAGCGTTCAGATATAAGCTGTTTTCATAACAGCGGATTACTATTATCTTTTATTAGAGTTATCTGGCGGGTACGATAATGAAAATTATGCTAGCCTGGAGGTTTACCTTTATTGACAGGCACCAGGTACCTATAGGCTTTAAAACCTGTCAATTCTCAATAAAAAAAGCACTGATTTGTAGCTAGACCACCACCTCTTAAAGCAGTATTATTGTAATCTTACTTCAGTGTGGGAAAGAGATGAAGCTAGACGCCCTGTATAGCTCCATCTCTTTCTCACACTGAAGTAACATTAAAATAATACTGCTTTAAGAGGTGGTCGTTGGCCCCCAGGTACGTTAATATTATATTATTTTTAATGTTGGGCTGTAGCGACGCCGGAAATTGTGCCAGTCAACCTGCCACATCGCTTGATGTGCAGCTGGTGAGATGTCCACATTGCTCCCAGGCACGCTTTTTTAAAGGCGAACGGGGGCTGAGGATACACTATGGCAAGATCCACAAATCACATAGTGTACCACTGGGCCCCCCAGCTACATCCCCAACATCAACACCTCTTGAACAAACCTTGTGGAAAAAGCTAGCTAAATTCAAAAACTCTACCCCAGTGCTAAAGAGAGTTCCCCGGGGCGCGAGACGATCTGTTGCACTGAGTTTGGCGCAATGTCTCCGTCTTGTGACCCAGGAGAACTCACAAAGTGCCTGGGAGCAGTTACTTACCTTCCCTTATAGGATTCTGCATGTTCAAAAAAATCTGGCAACTAAAAAAACCTTAACGAACCTAATTAAAGAAAATTGTATCAATTCGACCCCAATTTTAGATCCAAAATTACCCGCATTCAATAACCTATCACAAAAAAGCTTATGTTCACATGTAGAATCCAAATTAGGTGAAGGTGACATCAGGGGAGCGGCCAGGATACTGTTTAGCAGCGATGTGGTGGCGCCTTACTCTCCAGAAACGCTAACAGCTCTAGAGAGTAAACACCCCGCGCCTGCGGATGGTCTCACCTTTTCCGACCCCCCCAATCCTCCCGACCTAAATTCAACCTTCCTAAACGTTTCGGCTCCCCAGTTGATTGCAGCCGTGAGCTCCTTCCGAAGTGGTTCCGCCGGCGGCCTCGACGGCCTGACTCCACAACATTTAAAGGACCTATTAAGTTCAGGCGCCGGGGAAGCTGGTGAGTCGCTATTGAAGGAGCTTGCGGCCCTGATAAAACTCATGCTCACCGGCGGTGTCAACGAGGCCGTCATCGATGTCTTGTACGGGGCCAACCTATGTGCCCTGCGCAAGAAGGACGGCGGCATTCGTCCCATCGCCGTTGGGTGCACGTACAGGCGTACGGCAGCCAAAATATGCTGTAAGCTGTATAGCGAATCGCTTACAGCTAAGTTTCAGCCCCTACAGCTTGGTTTTGGCTCAAAAGGGGGCTGTGAGGCTGCCGTGCATGCCCTTTCCACCTTTTTAAACTCTAACAAAGGTGAGGTCGTCCTCAAGGTTGACGTTAAGAACGCCTTTAACTCTGTCAACAGGGACACTTTGTTGGCTGAAGTCAAAAAGGAAATACCCGAAATTTATGGTTTTATGTGGCAATGTTACAGGTACCCTTCTAAATTATTATACAAGGACAATGTTTTGGAATCTGCAGTAGGATGCCAACAAGGTGACCCTCTCGGGCCAGTTATTTTCAGCTTGGCTATTCATCCAGTTATCCAGAAACTAAATTCAAAATTTAACGTGTGGTATTTAGATGATGGAACGCTAGGAGGTGATGTAGACACCGTTTTGAAAGACCTACAGCTTCTCAAAGAGGAATTTAAATCTATTGGCTTGGACCTTAACCCATCAAAGTGTAAAATTTACCTTTCTGACATTACCGACAGACAACTGACTCTAGAAAAATTTAATGCAATAGCCCCACAAATCAAAATTTTAGAAAAAAGTTCACTGCACCTCCTAGGTTCCCCAATTTTAGAAGACAGCTTTTCTCCATTTATCAACGAAAAAATCAAAAACTTCAACGACATTTCGGACAGACTCTTCAAAATTAATTTACATTCGGCATTCACCCTGATTAGATACTGTTGTTTTGGCCCAAATTTTATTTACTTTCTACGTTCTTCCCCTTTATGGAAGCAGCCAAACCTCTTGGACAAAATTGACCAAATTATTCGCAGCACACTAACATCCATTTTAAATGTGGCCCTGGACGACCGAGCGTGGCTGCAAGCCACACTACCCATCCGTTTTGGTGGCCTCGGCGTCCGCAAAATTACCAGTATTAGCTTACCGGCGTTCCTGTCCTCTGTCCACAGCACGGAAAAGTTGACCGAGAAAATTTTAGCCCCCTCCTTGGTTGACTCAGAAGTGCCGTGTTTGACTGACGCAGTGAACGCCTGGAAAGTGGCTTGCCCGGATACAGATCGGCCCTTGAACCTATCTTCCCAGAGGCAGTGGGATGAACCGCTCTGCAGGTTGGTACGGAATAATCTAATTAATACGACCACCAATACTGCTGAGCGTGCCCGCCTGCTGGCTGTGGGGGAGTGGGAGTCAGGCCTCTGGCTTCAGGCGCTACCGTCACCCAACATAGGCACCATGCTGGGTGACACCACCTTCCGGCTCGCTACTTGTCTGCGTCTGGGCGCTCCCTGCGTGGCTCCGCATCGCTGCCAATGCGGTGTCAGTGTCGACTGCCTCGGACAACATGGCCTATCCTGCAGTAAGAGCGCAGGCCGGATAGCACGGCACGCCAGCATCAATGACATCATCCGTCGTGCTCTTGTCACCGCCGGGGTGCCAGCTGTTTTAGAACCCAATGGCTTAGCACGCGACGATGGAAAGAGACCAGACGGAATGACCATAATGCCTTGGAAGGTAGGTAGGCCTTTGGTGTGGGATGCAACGTGTGTCGACACCCTTGCGCCATCCCATCTTCCTAGCACGGCAGGCTGTGCTGGAGCGGCTGCTGCGGGTGCGGAAAACCTCAAACGGCGCAAATACTCCAGTCTTATTGGGACTTATATGTTCGAACCGTTTGGGGTTGAAACACTTGGGCCATGGGGTCCGAGTGCCCACTTAGTTTTTCGAGACATCGCCAGGCGGTTGGTCGACTCCACACGTGACCAGAGGGCTGGCCTATTTTTTGGCCAAAGAATCAGCATTGCTATACAACGTGGCAATGCTGCCAGCCTTCCGGGCACTTTTCCTGCTGACAGCGATGCGGATGAATTTTTTGATGCCCTCTGATTATTTACCCCCTCCCTTTTTTATATACTTGTACATATTATTATTATTATGTTAGTAATTGTATAGTGTATTTAAGATTTGAAAAAATAATTTTTTTTTGTCATGTTGGTAATAAATATGCCTTCATTAAAACAAACCAACTAATTTATTAACCAACTTGATTCCAATTATCTTAAGCAGTAAACACTCACTCTTAATCTCTTTATGTTCAACCATTTCTAGATATATTTGTCTCGTTATTTACTCGAAGTAAGAAAACATATGAGACCAATTTATGACTAGACAGCTAGTTTGGCAATGCAGTGAGAGATAACAAAGAAAAAGAATTGTTTTTCTACAAAAAAAAAAAATTCTCTCAATACTAAGGGCGAATTCGACCAAACATTTATACCTAGTATAAGTCTAATCCAGCGAATAAATTTTTAAGTTTTGACAGATTTCCATACATTAACAGTCAGACGTCAATTTTATTTATCGAATAAAAGATATCTGACGCTGGTTAAATCAGCCATAATAAGTTAAGGATCTGTAAAAGAAAATGCATAAGTTCTGTAACAGTACAAAATAGACAGTAGGTTAAAAATATATTACGAAAGGTTTTCTCTGTGCAGTTGAACAATTATTGTAAATCACTCAAAAAAATAAGCGATTATTGCCGCCTATAACCTGCAAAATCAAGGGTGCCCAGTACCTTGCTTAATACTTGTAAAACATTAAGTGGGTTCAAAACGTAATTCCATGCATCTTTAAAAACAGGCACCAATTCTTGAATATTAACAAAGAAAGAAAAAACAAGCCATGCTATTCGCCTTTTTCAATTTTACTTGTGACAATAACAAAACAATCTTTCAAACTGAACCTACTGCATCCCCGTATCTGCTTTTTTATTAGCACTGCTAGTAATTACTAGAAAAAAGAAACAGAACACCAGCGGGGTCAGGGTCCTGACCTCCACGACCTGAGGACACCAACCTCATAGTTTCTTTACATAATGTCTTCTAACAGACAGACTGCGTTTACCCAATGCACTGGGGTGATCTGAACGACATGACTGAATACTTTTTTATTTTAGTTGAAAGTAAACTGCTTAGGTTTGCGTTTTTCGACATCTTTATTTTTTTAAGAAGGTTTCTAAGTTCATTTATTTATACCGACTAGCGGTCCACCCTGTTTCGCATGGTTTTTAAGACTTAACAAAACATCGAGCTTTCTGTGCTTAAGTATAAATGTTCTAATCCAGGGGTGTCAAACTGGAATCTCTATAGGGCCTTTTACAAAATTAAGGTCATGCTTGCAGGCCAGAGTCAAAATATTTTTTTCGCAAAAAAAAAATGATAGCTGGAATTCAGAATAGAATAGTTATTCAGAAACTAAAGTGGCTCAATCATTATATAACTAGATTCTAATATTGTTAAGCAGCAGACCATTTTGGGATCAAGATAATTATAATATGTATATTATAAAATACATTTTGGGATCAGTTATTGGGTTCGGCCATAAGAATCACGCATATTATGTGCCAGCATACTAGTTTGACAAAATCCTTTACAAAACCTTCACCTTGACAAGAAAACTTTGGTATCAAGGAAAAACCCAGAATATCTTTTAAACAAAGTAGGTTTACATTACTTGCTTTCATTTTTATATTTGCAGGCGCGAAAAAAGAAAGGTAAAAATAAAAAGGATATTTTATAGGCAATTTTGGCTGTTTTTTAGGTTATGCTAATGATAATAAACTTTAATTTCAACCCAAATGGGGAGTGCTTTTTGAGAAAAAGGGAAACGAACCGTGTATTTATATTAGTACATTTATTATCATATTTTATGTGAATAGGTACATATATGTTACTAGCTATGCCCCGCGACTTCGTTCGCGTGGAAGTCATAAGATACACAATATACTAAAATAACAGCCAGATTTTAAACCCGTCGCGTTGCATCGCCCGCCCGCGCTGTTACTTCGCATTCGCTTAGTATTCTTTCTGACTTTTTGTTTTTTGCTCGGTTCCTAACAGTCATAGCGTAGTGTTAAATAGCCTACACCTATCTTCGAGAATTGGGCTACCAAATGCGAATTTTTTTTTTTCAAATCCGAGTTTTTGTTCACAATTTCATAGATTTTATTTTTTTTGCGCGGGACCCTAATTATTTCTCTATAATAAAAGTAACCTTAATTACTCCTCGTAACATCAGCTATCTGTCAGTGAAAGTCCCGTCAACATCGGTCTAGCCGTTTCGGATATTAGCCGGAACAAATAGACAGACAGACAGACGAAAAATGTAAAAATTACTGTTTTGTTATAAGTACCGTATATACTTTCTTATGGATTTAGTAAAACGTTTTCATTTTGGCATTACAAACGGACACTTCAATTTTATTTATTTTTTTAGATTATAGATTGGACTCCATATTGGCAGAGCTTTACATTAACGTTTTGAAGGACACTATACGGCAATAGCAGTAATGTGTTACAAGGTTATGATAGATTTTAGGAATAAATAACTGATATTCACTTTGGTTGAGCAAATTACTTTTCTTTGAAAGATTTGGTCTTCAATGGCGCCTCTGACTTGATTTTACATTATTTTACTTTGTAAACAAATCAAATAATAATAATTATTATTAGACATTAGCAGTGCCCCGCGGTTTCACACGTATAAGTCTCGCTCCCGTAGAGATGTCGGGATTATAAGTACACGATATGCTAATCCAGGTTCTAAACTATCTGTGTGACAAATTTCATACAAATCCGTTGAGTGGTTTTTGCGTGAAATTGTAACAAACATCCATCCATCTATTGATCCTCACCCTCACAAAGGAAATTGTTTGAATTGTTTGGAGGAATTGTTCGTCCATACATCGTTCACCTAAGAAGCAACAGAGACATGAATTTACTTTCTGTGATTTAAGTAATGCTTATAATCAATTGAAACTAAATTAATATCATGGACACTTCTGAGAATTGTAAAAAATCCAAAATACGTTCGGATTTTGAGGTTATAATTAGGCCAATAGAAACATACTAACTTAGCGTTTATTAGTGAAAATACATTAGATTTTATCTTTAAACGTTTCAAAACATACTATTAGCATTAGGTAGTCAGAACTATTCTTTCTTTATACTGATTTATTTCTAGTTATGATAAGATTTTGGATATGGACTGTTTCGTTTTTGTGTGACTCAGGAGTAAGTATTGCATTTAAGAGGGTTGTCACATTTTTGCACCTCTCTCGCTCACACGGGACCAAATTTTTAATAATGTTAAATGAAAAGATGCATTTTTGAAAAATGTAATCAATGGGCCGTCTACAAAATAATATTAATTTAATAGGTAATTATTAAAAACACATTTTTATTGTGGCATTTATTTACATCATCTCAAAAACAGATCATAATACTTAATTACATTAGTTTATTAAATAACACAATAGAAAAGTGTTTTTGATAACTACCTATTAAATTAATATTGTTTTGTAGACCGCCCATTGATTACATTTTTCTAAAAAGCATTTTTTCATTTAACATTCTTAAAAATTTGGTTCTGTGTGAGCGAGAGAGGTGCAAAATGTGACAACGCTCTTAACTACGAATACTACATAAATAAAATCTCGCTTGTTTACCCAAAAGGGTTAGGCAGAGCACTAGAGGTATACTTTAATTAATGTCAAACTATCATCTGTCAATTATTTTTAAACGAATAACCGTAGAGTTTCATGCCGGCTCTTCTCCATAGGAAACGACCAATTTGAAACCGTGCACCTAGCTTCTGACGTTTCAGTGCCCATGTAGGTTTATGTGAAATAAAATATTTTGATTTTGAATTCATTGACGACTCTGACATATCGATGTTGCTCGTTTCACACAGCGCTGAGAGTGCTGAGTTTTGTAATTACGGTGCACAAGTCTAGGCTGTATGAGCTACAGTACCCTTTGCCTATTTAAAACGTCAAATTGAAACAAAAAATAATGGCGCCGGGGAATAAGACCGCAGTGAATTACTTTTTAAAATGTTTTCGAAATTCTGAAGTGTCCGTTCTATTGTAATATTTGTAATGTAAATTACAAAAAAAAAAACTAGTAATTATTGTAAAGGTTTCATACGTGTTCATTCATAGGCCATTTTCAACAATGTTCTTTCGCGTTTATAATATTAAGTAGGATAGGATTTGGCAAGGTTAGTATGTCCTAGCGGGTTCTACTGCTAAAGTGGGTATACCAAACTGGTGGCTACACAAACATATCTCAAAAATACATTCGCAAAGAAATGTTACAATCTTTGCAATGGAGGCTGGTAATAAGGTGCGTGTCGGGCGAATGTCTCATCCACAACCATGGTTCACACAATAATTTACCTACAAAAAAATCATACCAACTTTTTTCTGCTCGAATAAGCATATTCACTCCCTTATTTACATAAATATAAAACGCTGACTCAGCTTGTTAGTTTTCCCAACGGAATTTTGTGCCCAACAAGGCATTTTCATCGTATTTAAGAACTAGATAATGCAGCGATTACAAACTGCATTTTTATAGGTGAGTTATGTGAAAATAGCATTTGTTGCGTTGTGATAAGGATTGAGCTGAGTGCTCTTAAAGTGTTGGGAAGTGTTTAGTAGGGCATTGCAAACTTAGTAGTGAGATTTAAGGGATGAGATGAAGCGTGTAATGGTGTTATGTGTTCTAGTTTGAAATTAAACTGGAAAATGTTTCGTCTTCCCTGGGGGCCAAACACTACCTCTTAAAGCAGTATTATTTTAATGTTACTTCAGTGTGAGAAAGAGATGGAGCTATACGTCTACGTGTTGTCTAGTTCCATCTCTTTCTCACACTCAAGTAACATTAAAATAATACTGCTTTAAGAGGTGGTGATCTAGGCTCTGGAACCTGTGAAGATTTTCTCCAAAGTTTTGTTGGGATTATAAACAGGGTTCATAGTGAGGGGCTTGTGGCTAAGAAATAACAGCCGCACGGGTCGATCGATCAGGTTAAGCTACACTTGCCGCAGTTGGTCCGTGGAGGGGTGAACATCTTTACATATCAAGATCCCTCCGTTCCAGTCTTACCAAGTAGTATCGTATTACCCAGTAACTGGATTGTGGAGTCGCTCTATGTAAAATACTGGTATTCAGCTGCATCCGGTCAGACTGCAAGCCGACCCCAATATAGTTGGGAAAAGGCTAGGCGGTGATGATAAAAAGGCTCATACAGCCAAACAGATGCTTGATCCTTGATTTTTAATAAGTTAAGCTCTAAATATTGAAGATAGTTAAAAGTATGCCTTCGGAATCAGCGAGATTATTGCGTAACACATGACAATCGTTGGCAATGGCTTTCATTTTGACAGTTCAGCCACGTTCATTGCGTTATTTAAGGTGTTGGTGGTGTTGCATTATTCAAACCTTTGAAGCAATGTATTAGAAATGTTATCTAAACCTTCGGATTGTGATTAAAAGTGTGCACAATAAAATGAAGTTATTGTTTGCTGTTATACGCTTAATTCTTCTAACTTAGACCAAAATCAGAAATACAGACAGATCCGCACACGCGAGCGCCTCCACTCACAATCCATTAGACACGACACTGAACGAATGAACTAAAACGATTCAGACCTCACAAAAATACAACGCTTTTGTAGCTCACTGTACCCGCCTAGTGAACGATTTTGTTCTAAGCTTCTAAGGTGAGCTGTGGTTTTGACATTTTTTGTACAACGTGGAATAAAATGGAGTAATTTCGTGGAAATATCTATTTTTAATATTTGAAAAAAAAACATGAGCTCAGTGAAAATTACAATGGCTTACAGAGGCAGGTAATTGAGATAGATCGGTGTGAAAGATGGACACACAGATATCGTTTAATATTTTCAAAACTGCTGCTATTTAGGTGTAGTCAAGGAGCGTTTACATAGCGGGCGCATGTCACCTTTTTGAACTGTCATTTTCATTCAAAATGTTGGCAATGACGTCGGGAAAATGGTAGCGTTCAAGTAAAAATGAACCTTAAGGTGCTTAACTTATTATTCCCTGACTGTATCTACATTTACGACTACACTCATCACAATGATTTTACATTCACACTTATTAATTGACTTATTATTACTTGTTAAAATTTTAGGAAAATCGTACACTTTTACAATGTTTGTGATACAAGGTGCTCACCACCGTGTATCTAACATATATTTAATTTATCTGTCATTGCTTCATTTTTAATCGTGTTTGCCTATTGTGATATAGTAATTTTATTCTAGGTGCACCGCACCGTCTTCACATATAATTATATAATAAATGTACTTATACAAAATATTGTAAGACATTTTAAAGGAGTAACGGTGGAGTTTCTTGCCCATTCTTCTCCATACGAATCTACCTTTTGGAAGGGGCGACTAGAATCAATTTTGTAAATGTTGACGTTCAAGAGTGCCTTTTAAGTGCCTATTGGAAATAAATTATTTGATTTTGACTTTGACTTTGACAATTGTGACGCAATAACGTTGGGTCTAGTAAACTGAAATCAATTACACATGTTGACCATTTTTTCAGTCTGGGCACGATTATCTAAGAATTAATGATGCGTTGCAGACTAAAGAAACGAAGTCAAATAATTTCACGTGCCTATATTTTTCTAGGCAGGAATGCCCATCTTAACCGACGTTTGCACGGACGTAAAATTATCGCGGCGATTTTTTTTTGTGCACTAGATTTTCAACGCTCTGCTTAGCGACGAGAGTTGAAAATCCAACAATGTGTTTTTTCGACGCGCTGGAATGCACTCTGTTGGATTCTCAATGCTTGGCTCAACACCAAGAGTTGAAAATCCAGTGCGCGATAACGGTTCCTTCAAACAGGTGCGACACGCGACGCGACTCAAAGGCACCGCGAGTCCCGCGACGAGCGGTGCCTTTGAGCCGGGCGCGATTCGCATCGCGTGTCGCGCCTGCTTGCGGCAGCCTTAAAATCCCGCCGCGATATTTTTACGTCCGTGGGACGTCGGCTTACTGGAACACAACAATGTTTCTAGGCAGAAACAAATTCACTTAAATAGTTGTGTCAATTTCCCTTGTAAACTCTTTTACGAGGAGCCGGTATATCCACGAAAAGAAACTTATAACATTTCATGTAGCAGTATAACAAAATACCCACAAAGTAGCACTTACCATTTCATTATTTCTCATGCCTTTTCCAAAATCGTTCATCTTAAGGCCCGTCGTCCACGAGACCACGACGCTACTCAGAAAGAACCAGGTACAAACTCAAATCATCAATGAGTAGCTCGTTTGGTGGCTCGTTCAGATGTCAATGTATACCTCTTTATAATAAACTTCCAAGCCACGTTCAAGATCTGAGCCTTAACAAATTCAAATCATTCATTAAACGTAAGTTGTGCCAGAAAGCCTTTTATACTGTTAAAGATTATATTGAAGACAAAAACGCTTGGTATTGAGCTGCTCCAATTTGTTTTCATTTCTTTTCTTTCTTTCTTTTTATACCTACTGAATGTTCTTTTTTGTTCTTTTTTGAATTTTTTGAAATTGATGAATTTTATATAAACAATGACATGAATATTTACTTTGTAAAGTATTATATTTTTTTAAATTATTGTGAGTGGGAAGACAATGTGAGTCCTCGTTTTTTTTTTTTTTCTCTCAGCTTTAATCATAGTTTGCCAGTTTGAGTAAATTATGCGGCCTACCCAAATGTCCTTTCTTTGGTATTGTTCGTCGAATCGTTGAGCTCCTTAACTTTTATGTTGAGCTGTACGATTACTGACAGATGCGTGCACTGACTGGACAGGTCCACTCCATCTGTGTGGCTCTTTCCTCAAAAAACCATTTCAGACACCAATCTACATGGTATTCACATGATCTGACCAAGATTATGTCTGGACTTAAAAACAGACTGTGACCTCTGAGTTTGTTTCGGCCTTTCTTCTCAGAGTAGTCAGATAGGAAACGCCGGGCTCATCTAGTTTTAAAAAATATGATTGATGTGTAAAAGTGTTTGTACAAACCTAATTACAGAAATAAAATCATTTATCATTAGCAAGAATATCACAGCACTAGTTTTTCAATGGCGGTTATTATACGGCGCGAACAATCACAAACTAATAACGCGTTATTAAGTCGCGTCGTGGACGGACCACCATTTAAATACCTACCTACTGTGACATTCCAGCTACTCATTGGTTATTTGAGCTTGTAACTTGTTAAGTCCGTGCTCCATCAGGTGCGCAAAAATACCGGTTTGTACATTTTATGTGAACTTGTTCTCACACATCCGTGCCCGGGCCGGACGACGGAGTTTCAGTGCCTGCCCTGTGTGTGCTACGGCCCTGTTAGGTCCCGGGCATGTTTTTGATATGTGTGGATGTGGATAGACTTACTTTTGAGTAGCATCGTGGACGATGGGCCTTAAGGCTTTAAAGTCCTTACAAAGGCCCAATTCCAATTTCCTATCTAAAAAGCTAATATCATCCGAACTTAATCTTTGTAACTTGGCCTTTTTCCTTTAAAACAAAAGGAATGTTTAAATTTACAGTATCAATTTCTATGCCTTCATTCTACAAGGGCCTGTTAACGTTCAAGGAATTAAGGAGATGTCTCAATTCTCTTTTATTGCTGACTATTGTCCAAGATTTTCATTTTATCGTGCTCGTTTTCGCTTATGGCATGGGTAGGACCGGTGGTTGGTTTTTGGGAAGGTTTTGAGTTTTATGGTAGTAGGTACGTTTCTTGAAGATTTTGCCCTTCCCACTGACTCGATCTGATGAGCATGGACGAACCAAAAAGGCACAGATTGTATTGGACGTGGTCTTCTGTTATATCTGCCAAGTTTCCTTCGAAAAAGGCTTAGCTAATATGCAGATACCTTAAGGTAGACATTCACGATAGCGCCATTTGGCGTGGCTCCAAACGACTAAAGTCAAATGGATGACATCCAGAGTTTTACATCACGCTAACGGATTTTAACATTCACAATAAAATTTTGGAGTTACATCACGCCATTTGGCGCGATGGACTGACCGTGAATGCCTACCTTTAAAACAGGATTGATGTTTAAACTCAGACAGTTATTATAAATAACAAAAGAAGGTGAAAGCAAATAAAGTGCTCATATCCACGAGAAGCACGCGTTAAAAGCAGAGGCAACTGCAGTTTTCGACAACTTGCCGCTGTGTGCGGCTGCCGCAGAACCGTCGACAGCATTTGTCTCTGCCGTTGAAGCGTGCCGTTCGAGTTTACGAGCACGTATGTGTTGTGCTATATCACCATATTACAAAAACAGCCGAAATATAACAAAATCTAGGTAAATACATTGTTCTTAAGCGTGGAACCTAAATTCACGAGGGACTTATCACAAAGAGAACCTTGACAAAACAAGAACAAAGAAGTTTTAGCCGACCTCTCGATACTCAAGCTATAAGCGCCTCGTTTATGAGACAAATTTCACGTTCAGAGGCTCTTAAGAGTAGTCTAATTTCGTGTACAAACTTTTAGATTAAATTATTACACAGCGTGTATCATGTACAAAACTTCAATACATAGTCGACCCAAATGTATGGGACGACTGATTATTTTTTCGCGATTATAATGTTGGTCCCATGGAGAAAGTGGTTCAGTTTGATGGTCTGTACCACATCCTTAACTTTTACTACACCTTTCTGATACATGCTGTATAGCCAGTTCGACACACGAAAAACACCAGAATCAAGTTCTAGATTAGTATCCGAGTTTCCGAGATTTAATGTTCCATCTTCACCGAGTCATCGGACCACTTTGTGGGGAATTTAACCACGTTCTGCCTTCCGGTTTACCGTTGTCACTCGAGAATCTTATCCGTTGTAGCAATGTGCAAGGCCTTTCGGCTGATATAATGATGATTGTCCTAATACGGACAGTTTTCTATCAGATGGACAGATGACCTCATGAAAATTGAGTGTAGCTATTGGCTGTGAGTGACCCACAACCGTTTGATGAGTAAATCTATGAAGAAGGTGTGGGTATACAATATGAGGATGACGATACGACATAAATTGAAACTTCGTATATTTAATGAGATATTAAATATCTGTCGCAGATGGATTTTCGAATCCGCTATTTTAGAAAACTGCTCCGTTATTTTATTTTTATTTTATTTTATTTATTAGGGAAAACAAACAGTGACACATTACATTTTGTAGGAAGAAATACAATAAGTTACGACCAAATGTGTAACCAACAACATTTTCTACGGAATACACTTAAAAAATAATCTTTACAAACTATGCTATTTAAACTAAAACTACAACAATTTAAATCAAGAAAACATTTTTGTGTTAAATAGTAAAACGAAAGGAAAAGAAAAGCAAACAAAGAAAGAAAAAGTCATCAGCGCTGAAAATCTTAATTAAAATTACTAGTGACTTAAGTGTTTTGAGCACCAGATTTTTAAATCTACCACCAGAAAGAGCAAACATATCGAGATGGTGGAATTGCTTGTTGTGATTATAAGTTAGTCGACGCAGAGACAAGACAAGACAAGACAAGAGGTCGCGCACGGCCGCAAACAGCGGCCGTGCGCGCACCCCGCAGCATACTGTCGTTCTAGGAACTATGTAACTTATTTTATTACGGACATCGATACAGTTTATGTAAAACAACTGAGAAAAGTTTAGGGGTTTTTAAAAATTTCCCGAACTTTATTTAACACGCAGGATTGTATAAACGTTTTGCGTCTATCAATGCAGCGGGTCAACGATTAGAGGTTTTTTTTTATTTTATTTTTTATTTAAGATAGGTTTGCTCTTGCTCTAGTCTAGGTCAGAGATGACAGAGACAAAGTCGAGGTTATGTAAAACTGCGTGAAATGAAACGTCACACTATAGATTTCTAAATTTTGACGACTCTGTGTGTCATGTCATGACAATAATAATGGCGTCTGAAACAAAAATAAATAAAACGAGTAATATGAGTGAAAATGACCCTAACTCGAGTGAAAACAGTGATTGGACAATTGTAATATAAAGTTTTATGAAAGTCAGTCATAAAAATACTAAATAGTTAAGTAACTGTAACCAACTTGGAATTATCGCTCGCTCAGCTCGCACGTGGTAGGTCACAATTCTAACCAGTGGCGTGCACAGAGTTATAAGACAGGGCAGGGTAGGGTAGTTAGAAAAATTCAATAGCTATTATCATCACCTGCCTAGCCTTTTTCAAACAATGTTTGGGTCTGCTTCTAGTCTAACCGGTTGCAGCTAAATACTAGTATTTTACATGATAAAACGAATTGACGGCACGGTTAGCGCAGTGGCTGAGCGATTGGACTGCTGCACTGCGTGTCGCGGGTTCGATTCCCGCACGGAGCAAATATTTGTATGATCTACAAGTAGTTGTTTCGGGTCTGGGCGTTTGTGTTTGTGAGTTTCTATGTTTGTAAACGCACCCACGACACAGGAGAAATTCCTAGTGTGGGGCAACGTTTTAAAAAAAAAGAAAAAAAGAAAGAAAGAATACGATATCCCTTAGTAAGACTGGTTGTCAGACTTTCGGGCTTCTGACGACCCGTAATGACTGCCAAAGATCCACGAATAACAGCTGGGACCAACGGCTTAACGCACTTTCCGAGGCACGGAGGGGCGTTGGTATGTAAAGATGATCACCCATCCACGGATGAACCGCGGCAAGCATCGCTTAACCTAGTCGATCGACCCGTGCGGCGGTTAATAACACCATTTTTTCACTGAAAGATAGTTTTGAAAACGCAACATTTTTTATTTTCTCTATACACACAGTACCAGGGGGCCAACTACCACCTCTTAAAGCAGTATTATTTTAATGTTACTTCAGTGTGAGAAAGACATGGAGCTATACAGTACTTCTAGCTCCATCTCTTTCCCACACTCAAGTAAGATTAAAATAATACTGCGTTAAGAGGTGGTGGCCTAGCTCCTGAACAATTTTCACAGTGAATATACATTTTTCACAATAGGTATTATCAACGTTAAAATCTTAAATAGCTACCTGCTATCATAGCACACAACGAAAACAAACAATGGTTACTCAGTATAAAAAATATTAGGACAAAAAGAATGGTGCTTTAAGTAGCGATAATTAAATGAAACAAAGCTACTTTATATAATAGTTGTGTTGTGTAAAAGACATTGTCTACTCTTGCAATTGTGTGCGTTATTTGTGATATTGTGTGCCACGTATATAAAGGAACGCACGCCCATTAAATCCGCATGACCATGAGAGCACACTTAAACATTTAGACGCGATAGTTTGTGTCTTTCGGTTCCTGAGGCACTCAGCGCAGCGCTATGCAAAATTGTGTCAAATTGTACGAACGAGTATAATAATACTGTATCGAATATCGATGACACTTAATGATACCATCGACACCCGACAGGTGGAGCTGATTAATGAATTTTTGTTTATTGATAGTAAGCTCGTTAATAAATAATATTGGGAATCAGAACAAGATTATAAATATTTATCCGAGTTAGGTAGGGTAGGCAGTGTTTTTCTGACTATGAAACGCACGCCGCTGGTTCTAACGTAACCTCCAATTGGTCAGGCATGGTGCCCTAGCTTAGTTATTGTGACCGATTAAGCATTAGAAGCCACACCAAATGCCTATTGTGACTGCAGATAAGCGATTCCGCAATACGTTTAAACGTGAGTAGCAGTACTATAAAATGTAGCGCAATGATAATCCAGCTGAACGTTGTTCAACTATTTTACACAACGGCGCTGTTTTGTAAAATAAGTAGCGGTTTTATAAAACCACAGATTCTACAATCCATCTGCGTCATATCCAATAGTTTAGTCCTTATGTATAATCAAAGATCAGAAAAACCTATATTCACTCACTGCAATCAGTACAATTTAGTTTGAATAAATCCTTTTTTTTGTAATTCGATGATAAGATTTATTTGATAGTTTTAAAATATACCAATGCTCTAGTAGGTATTGTCAGTATTTTCATTAATTGTCGTATACAAAATACAAAATACAAAATACAAAATACAAAATACAAAATGTTTATTGTGAAAAATAGAAAATTACAATACATTTAAACGTGTTTGGAGCCTCCCTTTAAGCAAACAATGCCTGTATTAGAAGGCTCCGCTCTTTCTCATCATAGTCGTACACTATACTAACAGGAGTCAATATAGTGTACTGTGACCTTAAGGGTAAATATTTAATGCAAGTACATTTTCTGTATTTTTCTTCCCTACTAATAATCCAAGAGACTAACTTAAAACGTATTGTTGTCTCCACATTGTAAATCATCATCATCTGCCTAGCTTTTGCTCAACTATATTGGGGTCGGTTTCCAGTCTAACCGGATGCAGCTGAATACCAGTATTTTACAAGCAGCGACTACCTATCTGACCTCCACAGCCTAAATCCTCTACTGGGTAATTGTGTATCCAGCAGTAAATCTTTAAGGGCTCATGATGATAATAAAGTCAAGCATTCTCTTGTAGCTTCAGACGTTTTCAAAATCCCAATCGGTATGAAGCAGAAGAAGAGCCGGAATGTCTCAATTTTATGTGAGGGCGCGCATTGTCACCGCTCGCGGACTATAGGCCGCCATCTTAGATTTTACTGCGTAACATTTCATTTTTATTCCGACGGCTCAATGTTTTGAAGACGCGTGTTAGTTATAAGAGGAGAGCGTTTTTAGGTTAATGACTGATCTTTGGTTTTCTCATGTGGAAATTCTCATGGTTTACTTAATCATGCCATTCTTACCTATGCCAAACTTCTATAGACTAAAACCACACGGTGGCCATGTTTAGTATATGAAAGATAAAGATTATTTTAAATGTAACTTTCCACTTATCTACTACTTGCATGTACCTATCTAATGCAGACTCTTGAATGAGATTTCAATAGGGTTTTTAATTACATAATCAGCCTAGGTATAATGTTCCTACTGCTGGGACACAGGCCTCCTCTTTGTGAGAGAGAGTGGGCCATAATCCACCAGGCGGGCCCAGTGCGGATTGGTGGATGTCACATGTTTTAGAATTTTTGGTTCTAGGACATGCCGGCTTCCTCACAATGGTTTCCTTCGCCGTTTTGAGAGCAGTGGTGTTTAAATTAAGTACAAAAAGTAAAGCCTGCGTTGTTCATCGAATTTTCATAATTATTAAGAATGTACCTACCTGAAAGCCTCGCAAGAGTGCGTGAATTATGCCTTAGATCGAAAGCTTTATCATCGCATAGACCGCTCCACTTATCACTCCCGCTACCGCCTGTAACATACACCACTCCCTAATTTCTAGATCTCGGAATGTTCGTAATTTGAGCCGTTCCTCAAATTGGATTGATGTAATTCCCTCCATCTTGCTACCCACGGAGGTCATCCGATATGATGGACGGTAACATAAAGTAAACGTTAGCTTTTGTTGTTTTTGTTGTTATTGTATTACATGTGCAAACGTTTGTTTGTTTTGTTCTATTTTAGGACGGTTTTTTTGGTTTAACCTTGAGCCTCGGCCGCACTGCGTATGTCATTATGTACTTTTGGCAGGAATTGAATGGGGAAGGCAACTGTCAAAATGGCGCTGTCGTAGCTAGTTCCCAACACAAGCCAATAATACAAGGCGTGAGGCGGTTTTATTTTTGGCAGGAATTGAATTGGGAAGGCAACTGTCAAAATGGCGCTGTCGTAGCTAGTTCCCAACACAAGCCAATAATACAAGGCGTGAGGCGGTTTTATTTTTGGCAGGAATTGAATTGGGAAGGCAACTGTCAAAATGGCGCTGTCGTAGCTAGTTCCCAACACAAGCCAATAATACAAGGCGTGAGGCGGTTTTATTTTTGGCAGGAATTGAATTGGGAAGGCAACTGTCAAAATGGCGCTGTCGTAGCTAGTTCCCAACACAAGCCAATAATACAAGGCGTGAGGTGGTTTTATTTTTGGCAGGAATTGAATGGGGAAGGCAACTGTCAAAATGGCGCTGTCGTAGCTAGTTCCCAACACAAGCCAATAATACAAGGCGTGAGGCGGTTTTATTTTTGGCAGGAATTGAATGGGGAAGGCAACTGTCAAAATGGCGCTGTCGTAGCTAGTTCTCAACACAAGCCAATAATACAAGGCGTGAGGCGGTTTTATTTTTGGCAGGAATTGAATTGGGAAGGCAACTGTCAAAATGGCGCTGTCGTAGCTAGTTCCCAACACAAGCCAAGAATACAAGGCGTGAGGCGGTTTTATTTTTGGCAGGAATTGAATTGGGAAGGCAACTGTCAAAATGGCGCTGTCGTAGCTAGTTCCCAACACAAGCCAATAATACAAGGCGTGAGGTGGTTTTATTTTTGGCAGGAATTGAATGGGGAAGGCAACTGTCAAAATGGCGCTGTCGTAGCTAGTTCCCAACACAAGCCAATAATACAAGGCGTGAGGCGGTTTTATTTTTGGCAGGAATTGAATGGGGAAGGCAACTGTCAAAATGGCGCTGTCGTAGCTAGTTCCCAACACAAGCCAATAATACAAGGCGTGAGGCGGTTTTATTTTTGGCAGGAATTGAATGGGGAAGGCAACTGTCAAAATGGCGCTGTCGTAGCTAGTTCCCAACACAAGCCAATAATACAAGGTGTGAGGCGGTTTTATTTTTGGCAGGAATTGAATGGGGAAGGCAACTGTCAAAATGGCGCTGTCGTAGCTAGTTCCCAACACAAGCCAATAATACAAGGCGTGAGGCGGTTTTATTTTTGGCAGGAATTGAATGGGGAAGGCAACTGTCAAAATGGCGCTGTCGTAGCTAGTTCCCAACACAAGCCAATAATACAAGGCGTGAGGCGGTTTTATTTTTGGCAGGAATTGAATGGGGAAGGCAACTGTCAAAATGGCGCTGTCGTAGCTAGTTCCCAACACAAGCCAATAATACAAAGCGTGAGGCGGTTTTATTTTTGGCAGGAATTGAATGGGGAAGGCAACTGTCAAAATGGCGCTGTCGTAGCTAGTTCCCAACACAAGCCAATAATACAAAGCGTGAGGCGGTTTTATTTTTCGCAGGAATTGAACGGGGAAGGCAACTGTCAAAATGGCGCTGTCGTAGCTAGTTCCCAACACAAGCCAATAATACAAGGCGTGAGGCGGTTTTATTTTATTTTTGCGAAAATGATGCGTTGTTGTGTTATTAAATACTCCGAAATTGGAGTCCACCATTTCCCGAGAGACCCTAAAATTAAAAGATGGTGTCTTAAGAGCGTTGTCACATTTTGCACCTCTCTCGCTCACACAAAACCTAATTTTTAAGAATGTTAAATGAAAAAATGCTTTTTTGAAAAATGTAATCAATGGGCGGTCTACAAAATAATATTAATTTAATAGGTAATTATTAAAAACACATTTTTATTGCGGCATTTATTTACATCATCTCAAAAACAGATCATAATACTTAATTACATATGTTTATTAGATAACACAATAGAAATGTGTTTTTTGATAACCACCTGTTAAATTAATATTATTTTGTAGACCGCCCATTGATTACATTTTTCATAAAAGCATTTTTTCATTTAACATTCTTAAAAATTTGGTTCTGTGTGAGCGAGAGAGGTGCAAAATGTGACAACGCTCTTAAAGCTATTCGTAGAGATGTTTTATAAATTAAACAGAGTAGAAACATTTTGAAGAAAGTGCTATTGAGGATATATTTATGGTTTTAAATTCTGACACTTTCCATATCATTTACTTGATTTAAAATATTGAAATCACCGAAAATAACGAAATAGCGAAATAAAAGTATTCTCATGAATGAACGAAATGTCAAACTTATTGTAGGCCGTGGGGACTTAGCTATGATCACGCCATCTACAATTAGCTCTGCCCGACCTTCCCCATTTGACACATTTGTGTGTCTTTGGATCTGTATTTTAGTTTTTTGCCGACTTCCGAAATTAAAGTTATTTTTCACTTTGTAGTGACTTTTTTTAGAAGTCGGTTGTTTTTTTTTTGAAGTTTTTTATTTTTCATTTTTTAGTGGGTCGGTTTGTAATTTATCTAAGTTAATAGCCTAATGTTAACTGAAAATGAAAAATACTTAAATTATTGAGTAGTTCTGGTGGCCATCTGTGGTCTTCATCATCAGTTATACTTCACCAAATGGTGTGTTTCGAGAGCAAATTTAAAATGTAATAAAAGTTACTATAAAAAATGCCCAAATCGCTGTAGCCATAATATTTGACGAGTTCCCTTGATTTCTCCAGGATGCTATCATCAGATCCTGACCTTATGACAATGGGACCACCTGAAAAGTATACCCTTTAAAACAAAAAAAGAATTTTTCAAATCGGTTTAGCCATCTTCGTGTAATCGGGGACATAAAAAAAAATTATAAAAAGATTCTGACGTACTGAGAACCTCCTACTTTTTTTGAAGGCGGTTAAGAATTGACCTGAGGGCCATAGGTACTACACGGGCAATTTTGCCGTCGGGGAATCCGCTCCTGAATCAAACTATATACAATTTAATATGAAAGTTGTTTCCTGCAAACTATACTGCGCGGTTCCCCGTCGCGGTTCACAGGCGGGAGAAAATCGACCGCCGCATGCAGCGTCAAACCAACGCTGATAACCGCTCCTTCAAACTGCACGATGGGAGCTGCAAGAGCAGTGTTCATTGACGGATCCATATTGAGTGAATGAACAAAAGACGGAGAACCGCCCGTGTATATGGCCCTTAAAGATGCGTAATCTTTAATTCCTCGATTTGACTTTCATACCTACGATACACTTGCGGTCAAATCCGATTTTCAAAATATTGATAACACGACATAGCTTGTAACTTATCTACCAGTTCTCCTCATTAAAATAACTAGTTACGACTACAGCGTTAGCGGAATGGAGTGTATCTGGCCTACCGACATACTATCCCAAATACCCACAGGGATATGTACACCTCTGCCTAACCCTTCGGGGAAACAAGGCATGAGTTATGTTATGAGTGCAAACTTATTTGCGTAAGTATATTATGTACTAGCTGTGCCTCGCGACTTCGTTCGCGTGGAAGTCGTAAGATACACAATATACTAAAATAACAGCCACATTTTAATAAAACTCCCTCGTCCCCCGACCCGCCGCGTTGCATCGCCCGTCTGCACTATTACTTCGGTTTCGCTTAGTGTTCTTTCTGACATTTTTTCTTTTTGCTCGGCTTCTAAGGGTCGTAGCGTGATATTAAATAGCCAATAACCATCTTTGAGAACTGGACTACCAAATGCAAAAATATTTTTGCAAATCCCACTGGTAGTTCCAGAGATTAGCTCAAATTAGTTTAAGTTTCATGCGTTTTTTTTTTTGCGCGGAACCCTAATTATTTTTCTAAAATAAAAGTAGCCTAAGTCACTACGTATAACATCAGCAATCTATCTGCCAGTGAAAGTCCCTTCAAAATCGGTCCAGCCGTTTCTGAGATTAGCCGGAACAAATAGACAGGCAGACAAACACGTTAACATTGTTTTTTTGTTACGAGTACCGTATATACTTTCATATGCATTAAGTAAAAAGCTATTATTTTGACATTACAAACAGACACTTCAATTTTATTTATTTGTATGCATAGATGGTGCCAAAGCCAGTCCCTATAAAATAACAGCGCAGTGGCGACAATCTGCTTTGTGATGTTACAAAAAAGAACAAGTTTTTTTATTGTCCTCATATGAGGACGGAATTATGGATATAAGCCAAGTGTTTTATTGTTTCATTACAGTTTTATGGCGTGGAGTTTTTATGAGTGGTGATTATTTTTAGATTAGAAATGATGAATTTTAGTAACGGAGAGACATATAACTTGGTATAATTGTGTTTTTCAACAACATAACATCACGCCTTGTATACCCGAAGAGTTAGGTAGGCGTGTACCTATATAGTACACCCACATTTTGCCAGTTATGTGTAAGTCCCATGTAATAGGGGGCGAGCCTATTGCCATCTACCGGGCATACATCCAGACTCCGGGCTGCTACTGAGAAATTTTAAATACAAAAACCCAATAACCCTGTATTTTTCAATTATGAGTAATTTTAACATATTCCTTGGCGAACTTGGCTTCGTGAGCTTTCCTGTTAGGTACAATGCGCGTCAAATAACTATTAACTAGACCAAGACCAAGATGGCGTTGACTGTGCATATACAGGCGCTGTAAAAAAACGTAGAACGTCACTGCGCCGGTTCAAGTTAACTGACGTGCACAATGTAAATGTAAATTGTTGTATGTTGATATTATGGAGTGCCTTAGAGAAACTCAGGATCACCAGTAATTGTATCTCTGCAAGGCAATATGGTTCTTCTTTAAGCAAAAACAATTAGTGTATTCTTCTCTTTTTTTTTTGTATCGGCACGAATTATACATAAGTAGCAGGACTAGCAGGCAGCTGAAGCTTTGGTTTTTGCTAGAACTATGTAGAATAGCAAAAACTGCAAGTTATTCTTAAATTACCAACAGTTACTAAACAGATTTCACAGTTTATAAAACGTCATAACACACCTCTACAAAACAAATACAAATCTCTATACAAAAAACCCTCTTTTTTTATTGCCCAAATTTTATCAACCATCATCCAGTCAACTTTAAACCCACCTCCCACATATTAAGATCCAAAATCGTATGTAGCCTGCATATAACATGTAAATAATTTAGCAGGGGCACTACAACACGGGTACTGTAATTGTGTGAATATTCTGAATTCTTGGATCTTTAGTACCTGACCTTTGTCGGTGGGTACATATTGCGGGCCTCTAGTTTAACACCTTCTGTTTAATTTACTTCAAACACGGCTTATTAATAACAGTGGAATATGTTTTTAGTTTTGTTACATACATACGAGTACATTATATTGTATTTCATCATAATCCAGGATGAAAACAAGCCTGTGTCCTTCTCCAGGTTTCAGCTAATTATCTGTAAAGCATAACGATCGGTTCCTTGGTTTAGGCGTGAACTTGGGCGGAGTACCGCCATGTCCTCGCGGAAGCGATCGGCGGCGGCGATCTCTCGCGTCCGGCCCTGGTCCAGGCCATGGTACGGAGCGAGAGTGCATGGGGAGCCATTACCTCCTTCTGCGAAGCAGTAATGCTCGTGAAGGAGGAGGCAGGACGCGTGAGGGAGAGGCTAGCTTTGCACCCTCACGCCCCTAGTCGCCGCAGGAGACGCCCTGGGCGTCGGGAATTGGCAGCCGATTCCCGGCCACCGTAGGCGCGGGCTTGCGGACGGCGAGCAATGGGTAGCTCGCTGTCCAGTAAGGAACAAGCCCGAGTCGACGGTGCGTTGTGTTCCACGCGCGCCTCAAAGAGATGTCAGCACTATTGACGGGGTCCGCTAGGGCCGATGCCAGCTAGGGTTGCGGGATGTTCGAAAGAGTTACCGTGGCCCCGGCACAGGCAACAGAAGGAACACGGGTGGGTTTTAGTCAGTAAAAGTCTGACACGCCCTCCTGCTCCGCCCAGAGCGGGAGAAGTCATTTGATGATTTCCCATTCACAAAAAAAAAAAAAAAAAAAAAAAAAGGCGTGAAAAGGTTACAGACAGACAGAGTTACTTTCGAATTTATAATATGATATTTGTGGGAGGTAGGGCAGAATACATACATGCATAAACTCACGCCTTCTTTCCATGGGGGTAGGCAGAAACTACAGAATGCCACCTGCTACGATCCTTACAAATACTCCTTTTGCTTCGTTTAGGTTCATACCATAACCTAAACGAAGCAAAAGGAGTATTTGTGAGCACAACACACCTGACCTTTCTGAAGAACATAGGTCACAATATGTCTTCCTCGGACGTCCCCTCCTGGCGTTTCCACTCACATGTTTCTTGCATCTTTAAGTTAAATTGTTGGTTGTGTGTTGTGCGTGTATGCATGTATGTTGATATTATGAAGTGTCTTTTTTGTGGATGGGAAATCTCAAATGACTTCTCCCGCTCTGGGCGGAGCGGGAGGGCGTGTCAGATTTTTACTGTCTAAAACCCACCCGTGTTCCTTCTGTTGCCTGTGCCAAGGCCGGTAACTCTTTCGAACATCCCGCAACCCCGGCTGGCATCGGTCCTAGCGGACCCCTTCAAATTAAGAAGTGCCTATGAGAAACACAGGATCACCAGTAACTGTATCTCTGCAAGGCAATATGGTTCTTCTTCTTGGAAAAACAATTAGTGTATTCTTCTCTTTTTTTGTATCGGTACCAATTATACATAAGTAGCAGGACTAGCAGGTAGTTGAAGCCTTGGTTAAAATATAACCCAGTTGGCAAGGTACAGCCCGATTAACTTCATGGCGGCTCAGAACATGAGGCGAGTCGCTGCGCAGTAACAAATTCACGTGTCAGCGGGGGTGCGGGGTGCGGTACTGCGCAGCGCGTAGCGCACTTCACAGCCGCCACACATACATTTTGGTCGAGTAGGTATTGAACTTTTGTATGAATCAGATGATTTTTTCTTCGTGATTTCAGAGTTGGTCCCATAGTAAAAGTTGTTCATATTCATGGGTAGAACACCCTGCGAAAATTTGGATAGTGATTAAAAAAATGCCCTGTATAGTACATATATACTATTATGTATACTCTCTTTCTGTTTACTTTCAGTTTTCTTCACAATAAAATTATTCGTGCTGCAGTTTATGTGATCGTTGAGAAATCTTGAGTTTCCGAATATTTCGTGTAAATAATAAAAAAAATAGCGCACATGGCACAAGGGTAAGGAATCCTTTGAAGATGCTAGATGGAAAGGCGACTGAAGTGACATTGAATTCTTGCGGAATTTTAGGATATTTTTATTACATACGAAGTTATTTTAGAAAACGCTATAATGATACTGACTGGTACATGAAAATGATACAACGGGGATAACTGAGTGGTAGGTATATAGTTCGCCGCACGTCAATGGTAACAAAACCAGTATAAGCTGGCCTCTTATTCTACTGAAATTCCGTAATACGCTAGGTCAGCTCAATATCAAAGTGTTACCAATAGCATGCGGTCGACTGTACCTAACCAGGGATGGGTTAGAAAAAAAATCAATATTGCTGTATAGTATATACCGTTTCATTCAGTGTTCAGTGTGATCAGTGTGTGTGTGTGTGTGTGTGTTTGTTGTGTGTCACTTTGGTTCACGGCAGGTTTTGACCCAGAAACCAAGGAAGTGGGCCACCACTACTTTGTAATCTGTTTGTTCATTCACTTCCCTTGCAAGTCCGCTCGTGTGGGCCTAGGTATATACATATTTTATTGCTCGGGGAGAAAAAGTACCCAAGTGCCATTAATCGATACAGATAGGGTATATACAAACTCGTTCTTCCTTCTACATTATTCATAAACATACGTGCATATACCCAAATGTCATTTATCGATTTCTTTTTTCCTTCCAAAGATTTATTTAGATTAAAATAAGAAACACTTTTCTCAAACAAAGAATTGTATTTGTCGTGAATACAGTGTCACCCTACTTCACTATGCGAGCGACTATAACATTCTTTTTACCCTCCGCCATATTTACCCGGTTCAACCGGCTAATTGGTTGCTTCTTTGTCAACCGGGTAATCGAACCGGGTAATCTGCTGACAATCTCGTGACTCGTGCTCATAATAGACCGGGCGGAATATGTCCTTGTTATGTTTGACCTAATTCTGTACCCGTGATGTAATAGTACGTTGTATTAAAAGTTGGTATTATGATATTTTCTTCGTGATCACTATGTTGGAAAAATATCAAATCTAAGGCTTGGAGGCATTCGAAACGTGGGTTTCGGGCCACCACCTTCTGGCGGCAAATCTGGGCATCATCGGGTTCCGCGCCGAGTTCCTATTCTACCCACAAGGCCGCACTCAAGTCCTCTACAGGTCTGCCAAAACCATCCGCCGATCGTCACCATCCCTGGTGTCCGCAGCGTGGCGCACCCGTTGGGTCATCGTCACACCAGGCTGAGCCAGGAGAGTACTCCGCTACTCCCAAAGAAATTTAAGGAATTTGTGACCATTGACCTACCTACCTTTCTCTTATTTATATTTTAATGTTGACAAATTGATATGGACTTATTTCCTTTCTCCCCACCACGAAAACCTTTTCCGTCACAGTTCGATTTTTCGATACTCGTGGTAGGTAAAAAGGTCGTGTGAACGAAGCCACAGGCAAAATCTCGTGCAGACAAAGGGGCTTAAAAGGTCCTTAACTTGCTTCGAGAAAAATGGTTTACCCCGTGCTCGACTTGACGGGTGTAGTGCCGAAGTATCTAGTGCTTTAAGTGTGAAAGGCTTTCAGCAATCGGTGCTTTCGGTTTGCTATGTTCTAGATCAATTAAAAATACTAAAACACAGGGTAACATACCAAAAATACATACAGTCAAACTTTTAGAATAGATTAATCAAAACTTTCTGACCTAACTGACCTTCTGAATAACCTATCCTAATCTTTGACAGTCAATCTGTGCTCGCGTCATCGAGACGTAAAATTATGCTGATAAAATTCAAAATCCTACGTTACATAGATCTCGAGAAAAACCTCTGTGAGACAGACGGACAAGAGAGTGACATTGTAAAGGCTCCGATTTTCATTTGTTGGAACCTTAAAAATCAGCCATTAGGGTCGATTTTTCAGTGGTTACCAAACCACTGAAAATCAGTGCTGGTTCGTTATGTTCTAGATCAATTTAAAATACTGAATAGCATATCAGAAAGAAACACAGACCAATATTCAGAATATCCTTTTGAAATCGCTTAATAATCCCAATCAATCCTACTTACTAATACTAGTTACCATTTCTACGAATATAAATCAGATTCCGAATCGGAAGACAGTGGTTAGACCCGACCTATTTGACCACCGCATTGTGGTCAGATAATCCTAGTGAATTTGAGATAGTTAGGCTTATGGGCACCGTAATGCGAGCACTACGTCATAAGCCTAATGGAATTGAGGCACTCTGGGTTGGTGTGGACTAAGAAGAGTGAGTTGTGTAAATAAAAGTGAATATTTAAGTAGCCTCGTTGGTCTAGTGGTCACAAGTGTTTCTGCTGAACATGAGGTTCGATTCCCAGGTTGGGCAAAGTGTTATTGGGTTTTTCCATATGGAATTTATGAGTAGCAGCCCAGAGTCTGGATTTGTACCCGGTTGATTACAATAGGCTCGCCCCCTTTTACATGGTACTGTAGAGGTTTGATGCCGGTGCCAACCTCATCTGTCACAGGCCGTTAAGTATTTGCTTGTGAACACGTTCGAACACCAGCAACTGTCGAACATATTCGTAATTGATAGGATAAGCCAATTGTTATGTATCGAGTCTGTTGAAAAATAGCGCGGTCTTGTTTATTTATTAATAACCAACTTATATTTACAGTGTGCACCACACATACAAGTTATCGGTACATACAATCACAAAATTACAAAATTATTTCAAATTACATAAAACTAGACAAAAGATTAAATTAAACAGAATAAGATAAAATTAGGTAAAGTAACTAAAACTAGATAACATTAAAAATTAGACGACATTAGATAAAATTAGATATAAATTAAAATAAAAAACAAAATATAATTTAATTTATTTACTCCAATGAGATTGTACTGGGAGTGGCAATGGACTCCAGGTATCGAGTAGCAGTGCTCAGGAAAATCAGTTCTGTACTCGCGAAGACATCTGAGGATTCGTCATACAGCAAAATGTTGTTAATATGGGTGAGAGCTAGGTACAATATACTTGTATATGTGTTTCCTCCCAAGAACACTCCACAATCGAAACACCAATACGACACACGTAGTGACCTGCTCGACCCCCTAGCATCCTGGCAGATTGCTACAGTACTTAAACATAACTGGCGAAATGTGGGTGTGCTATATGTACGTACACCTCTGCCCAACCCTTCGGGGAAACAAGGCGTGATGTTATGTTATTAAAGTAGCACGCTCACGGTCATGATGACTCAATGATGATAAAGAAATGATGGAATTGTGATGCCAAAGGGAAGAGGCCGTGGATTACTAAATTTATTGCTGGAAGCCATTTCGACTTATCATTATCTGCCTAGCATTTTCCCAACTATTTTGGGGTCGGCTTCTAGTCTAACCGGATGCAGCTGAATACCAGTCCTTTACATGGAGCGACTGTCTATCTGACCTCCACGACCCAATTACTCCTACTAGAAGATTAAGTTTTTAATATCATACACGTGTAACATTACACGTACCACGACAAGAAATAATGATACACATGTCGGTTCCCACAATCAATACACATGTCTTCCATCGATCATCTATGCGTAGTACCAAGATAAATAAACGAGTATCGTTCCGTGTTAGATAAAAGTAAATACGCCATAGAACCACAGCTGGGATAATTAATCAAATCTGCCATCACTTCCCGTTTCCGACGAACTTCCCAAAAAATTGCTTTGAAAAATTTCCCCTGAACACCGACTTCACCAAAAATTACTTAGGGAAAAAAAATCCCCGGTCATCCTTCACGGTTAAAACTGTGGACAGGTGATTAATTATTTATATCCCTTTTCAACTAACACTCGTTACAAATAGAAGGGCCCTGAAGACCGTAATTAAGGGCTCGCGAGTAACAGCTTAAAATTTTGTTTTTGTTTCGTTATTAATTTATTAAGTGGCTCGTGGCTAAATAATAACAGCCACATGGGTCGATCGATAAGATTAAGCTATGCTTGCCGCAGTCAGTCCATAGATGGGTAACTATCTTTACATACCAAGACACAGGGTGCTTCGCCTTTGGTCCCGGCTGTCATTCGTGGATCTTTGACAATCGTTACGGGTCGTCAGAGCCCGAAAGTCTGACAACCAGTCTTGCCAAGGAGTATCGTATTATCCAGTAACTGGGTTGTGGAGGTCACATAGGCAGTCGCTCCTTGTAAAATACTGGTATTCAGCTGCATCCGGTTAAAATTAAATATACAATATGTAGCTAAAAAAATATTTATATGTAAATAAAAAAAATTAAAACAATCAAAAATTATGTTACGTTGGTTTAGGCTGTCATAGTTTCATGAAACAGTAGGTATTGTTGAACCCTGTTATGGTGTTTACTCACTGACCTGTAACCGGTTGACAAATTGAAAAATAAACTATAATAGCTATATTTCATTCGTCAATCGACATTGTCGTCGATAGTCTATGTTACTGGATCTGCACAAGCACATCACTAACTCATCGTAAGAACCAGCGGCCGTACTACGCGATGCATCTGCATAATAAAGTATCGTTTTGTGATTTTTACATTGCTTGTCCCGTCAAATAAGCGATAAACTTAGGTAGTGGTTACGGAGCAATGTATTTATTGCAAAAATAGTACAGTCGCTGTGATATTTGAAAACAAAAATAACATAGTAAAAGCAAAAAATATTTTACGATTTGTTATTTTTAATGATTTTAAAGACAACTGTAGTAAATTACTTGTATTTACATAATTATGGTAAGTGATCCCATGATTTACAAAGGTTTGGTTTTTGCTTTGGTTTTTACAAGACACCACTGAAGAACACGGCATTCTTATAACTTGTCACCATCTCGGTCGAAAGCACACTAGTTCGACGAGACGGCCATTTGCTTAGGACATGGGCACTGTGCCCATATCACGCGGACATCGACACGCCCCCTTGCCACTTCTCCTGTTTTTTATATTCGGGATCGGCCCCTATTACATCAGATTTAAATATGTATAACTGGCGAAATGTGGGTGTACTATAGATACACCTCTGCCTGACCCCTCGGGAAACACAAGCGTAATGTTATGTTATGTTTATATCATGTCCAAACTTTTCTTAAATTTAGTGTAAAATAATTAAGCTTCATTCAATTCTGAACAGTTTTTGTAACATTTTAAACCTATGCGAGTGACCACTTTCTTCTAAATAAGGATTTGACTAATGAAACTGAACGTGAGCAGCACGTCTAAACTACGTTCAAGAGCTGTGAGTGTCGATATTCCAAAGAAAATAATGATACCGATAGCCCTTAGACGTGGTTTTTGTGCTGATCGCATTCAGTTTCATTGGTAAAATCAGCCCTTAGTATGTTTCCACTGGCTTACAAAATACATAATACTAACCACAGTCAAACATCCACAGCAAAGAAATAATGTTTTAATCTTCCGAATGAGCGAAAACTGAGAAATAGAAAAGCTTTTGCATATTAAATTTTAAAATTGAATCCCTCTGTATTTCCAGTGAGCAGTATAATTAAATCCTACCTTCTAGACGGCTTCAATTTAAAAATATATACTTAAGCGGTATGTCTGTGCTTAAAATGAATAGGATTACTGGATAGCGATGCGGAGGAACGTTTTTGATGATTTTTTGTTCATAGATTTGCAATCGAAATGCATAAAAACATGGTTTTTGCAATAGAAACATTTATTTAACACATATAATGCCTCGTCAGCCACATATGGCTGACATTTTCCAAACCAATTGAGCCGTGTCAGCCATTTGTGGCTGACGGAATATGCTTGTTTTGAAAGCGAACTATTATATTATGTAAAATGTAACGAAAATAGTGAATTAAGACATTCCTCACATTCCATGGACGTATTTTACAAAAAAAAAAAACAATACAGTTAGTTCATTTGTTAGTACGGCATTATATGTGTTAATATTATAATCTAAAAAAAAACGAGTAGTTGGATAAGTAGATAACAAAATGATAGCCTAAATATTCAATAAACACCTACATAATAACATCACACCTAGTTTCCCCAAAGGGTTGGGCAGAGATGTACTTATGTATACCCACATTTCGCCAGTTGTATTCAATAATATTTTGTGGCAAATTCAGGATTACACGGGGTGTATCAGAAAGGTGCGGTCTTTAAGAGTGTGGTACAGACCATCAAAATGAACAACCAACATCGTTATCGAGAAAATATTGTCAGCTGTCCCGCACAAAGCTTCAATACCTACACGACTCAAATATGGGGCGGCTGATAATTTTTTCTCGATTACGAAGCTAGTCCCATCGAAAAAGTTGTTCATTTTGATGGTCTGCACCACACCTTATTACTAACACGGAATCAAATCAATCTGCCTAGCCTTTTCTCAACTATGTTGGGGTCGGCTTCCAGTCTAACCGGATGCAGCTGAATAGCAGTATTTTACATGGAGCGACTGCCTATCTGACCTCCACAACCCAGTAACTAGGTAATACGATACCCCTTGGTAAGACTGGTTGTCAAACTTTCGGGCTTCTGACGACCCGTAACGACTGTCAAAGTTTTACGAATGACAGCCGGGACCAACGGCTTAACGTGATTTCCGAGGCACGGAGGAGTTTCGGTATGTAAAGATGGTCACCCATCAACGGACAACCCCGGCAAGCGTAGCTTAACCTGATGGATCGACCCGTGTGGCTGTTATTACTTAGCTACGAGCTCCTCATTATTAACACGGAATAGATAGTAATTTTTTCTAGCATAATAGTATTAGGTTGGAAGGAATGTTAGAAATACTGCCGACGAGGTGAGTTCTCATGTAAGATCTTATTTCACTTTCCGATAGTCTGTATTACCTTTTCAATATGTCTTGTAAGTATTCCGGTTGGGTTTGCCCACCTATAGAGTTTGTTTGGCTACAAGTAGGAAGGGGATAACACAACACGTTTGGGACGCATTCGTTTAACAGTTGAACAACAATGGCGACCCGAAGCAATACAAACACATATTCGGCTCGTGCCGATCGGCAAACTTCATTTGGCATCTACTCTTATAATCATGTTCGGGTCAGCTCGGCACAATTCGTGCTAACCCGACCGGCTAAATGATAAAAGATTTCTATAAATTGGTTCAAAAAAATACTGTTACACGTCAAAATTGAATAATGTTTTTAAAACTAGGTGAGGTCAGTGTTTCCTGACTACTCTGAGGAGAAAGATCGAAACGAACTCAGATTTACAAATTCCATATTGCCACCCAGCTGTGCCGAATCGTGCTGACTTGAGCATGTGTGAACTCCATTAGGAAACAATGTATGTCAGTTTCTTTCATCAATGCCAAACCAGCAAAGTACTGGTCAGGATTTCTTTGCGTACGAGCAATTTGTTGTGGTATGTACCTCTATGTGCGATGATGCACGTTGAGGGGCGATGAAGGGAAGTAAATAATAATGGTGCCCCAATTAGATAAAGGTATATTATATTCATTTAAAACATAACGTATTTCATGTAAAATAATAAAGTGACATTTTTCTTGTCAGAAAATAATATAGGTAAGTGAAAAACTAAAGAGAGAGCGCCTGTCGTGTCCACGCTTCGGTTGCGCAGACTTGTAGATTATTCTACGCTGACGTCATTCGTCGTCTGCATATGTCTGCGTGAACTTGCATATATGCGAAGCGTTTACATGTTGCCACCCTAGGAGTGCAGCTCTGATCCTTCACTGTGAGTGAACATAGGCGGGTGTAAGCTCGTCGCAAGGTGCCGGACGTGGTGCCACGCCGTCGGTGCTGGGCTGCGAGTGAATCATTCGCCCGAGCAACTATCGATTGGGAGGGACCTGATCATCCTTTATCAGTACCATCTCCCTCAGCTGCAATTGTTCTACAGGTTTCACCACTTCTGGTCGTTTTTGCAACTCTGCAAGATATTCTTTATGAAACCTTTTCCAGAAGTGGTTTTTTAATAGCTGATTTAACATATTTTATAACGTGAGAGAAAATGCACAGCAGTATCGTCCTTGACCTGCGGTAAAAGAAGCAACGCTACGGTCTATCCAATCAAAAAGTGAGACGGTGTGAGCGCTGACAGATTTATATGGATCTGAAGCCATAATTTTACTAATTTTATGGGATCCTCTGCTAAACCTTTAAAATGAGGACTGTAAGCTGGAGAAAATTTTAAATTAATTGATAATTCTGACGCTTTTTTGGCTAGTAAATATTAACAAATGAAAAAAGATTTAATTATAATAGGCTAGCATATAAATAATGAACGTTTTTTTTATTAAATACTTTGGAATGTTATAATGTAGTTTTATTTATTAATTTGAAATGTTTTAAACAAATTAATTAGATTTTTTTATTAAAATATTTTAAAGTCGTTTACGGCAAAACATTCTATTAATTTTTTATTAATTATACATCCGTATTTTTCGTTTGCCATGTTCTACAAATAAAAATATAAGAATTAGAATTTGATCTATGTAAGCAGCTAGGAAAGTCTTTCTCTCTCAATTCGGTCACAAGTTCCTGCACTGATAGACTTATTGACTATATATAGACTATAGATTTAGTGTTTACTAATCTTTTAATACAATCATTGCAAACTATAGTTCTGTATAAATTAGAAGCATCTTTTCAATTTTGTAAATGTGAGTACCATGGAGCGGTTTTATGTTATGATGTAAGTATGTTGACTTGAAAGAGTATGGCAGTTGAGAGTATGTCATGCTCACTTAAATGTCTCGCTGATGGTGGCGCGTGTGTTGGATCATTCGGTTCCCTTCAAAATGGTTGAGCTGGATGGTGCTGATCCACGCGTCATGTTCGTGAACGGGCGCCGTCAGTGGAGGCTGGTCATCTCTTAGCTGCCAGGGCTTATTTTTAATCTTATATTTTAAATTGTTTTAATTATCTATTTTTTACATTGTTCTCACATATAGAAGCAACAAGAACAATATACCCAGGATTTTGTAATAATTTTGATTTAAAAGAGTGTCCATGGAGTTTCTTGCCCATTCTTCTCCATAGAGATCTACGTTTTGGAATGGGCGACTAGCTTCAATTTTCTGACTAACTGACCGACTCTTTGACAATTCAAAAGTGCCTGTAATTGGTTTAATTGAAATAAATGCTTTGAGTTTGAGTTTGAACCACCTCTTAATACAGTCCACTTGCTTTCCTTTGACCTGGGCCTAGAAAAGGGTGTTTTTTTCTCCTAATCATAAAAGTAATATTGAACCTTCCTCCCACGTGCAGTGGATAATCATTTTTATAAATATTTAAGGAATAGATGAAGATAAATAAATGGTAACTGCTTACTCATTTATAATGCTTAAGTACTTAATATTTAACGACGAATAAAGATTCATTAAATATTCATTACTTTTAATTAAATAAGAATATTATATTATTATTCGTTTATCATGACTGTATCTTAAATAATGTTTTTTTCTTTTTCACTAATCCAATTTTACTGTCGAATCATACCAATATTGGACACTACTCATGTGTAGTCCAATGTTTGTGTTTTATGTAAAAGAATGAATCAAATTTCTGCCAAGAGATCTGAATATCATCTTAGACAATTCCCATTCCAAATGATCTTAGAAGACCATACCTTCTGTAATATAAATTTAACGGTTAATAGGCATGGATTAACGAGACCTAATAATGAGTGTAGCATTTGTGTCATCATGAATAATATTTTACATTTTGAAATATCGAAAACAACTCGTAACTTTGTGGACAAGCTTGTTTCACGAAGAACTAAACGGGAGGAAGATAATCATGAGCAAGTACGTAATGAACTAACTAACTATACAAATAGATATACAAAACAAAAGGAAACTTAGGGTCGAAGTACTCGTCCGCATCGCTGTCATCCGGAAACGTGCCCAGAAGACTGGCAGCATTGCCACGTTGAATGGCAATGCTAATTCTTTGAACAAAGAACGAGCCAGCCCTCTGGTCACGTGAAGTGTCGACCAGTCGGCGAGAAATTTCCTTAAAAAGGAGACGCGCACTCGGGCCCCATGACCCGAGCGTTTCGACCCAAAACTGCTCAAAACTGTAGTTACTGATAAGGTTACAGTATTTGCGCCGCTTTAGGGTCTCAGCAGCCGTAGCAACATGAGATGGCACAAGGGTGTCGACACAGGTTGCGTCCCACACCAGAGGTCTTCCAAGGCAACAACGTCATGCCGTCTGGTCTCTTCCCATCGTCTCGTACCAAGCCGTTTGGTTCTAAAACCGCTGGTACGCCGGCGGTGACAAGAGCTCGACGAATCATATCGTTGATGCTGGCGTGCCGTGCTATGCGGCCTGCGCTCCTGCAGCAGGACAGGCCATAGTGTCCGAGTTTGTAAGTAATTATGTTTGTCTTTGACATGATTTATAGTCTGTGTCTTGTAACCTAAGGTAATGTATTCTGTTACGAACTCGCAATAATGTCTCATAAATAAAGGATACTTATTAAATTAACGCTCTAGAGACAAGAATATTGAGAAAGCTTGCTCATATAAATCTCCTAATCTATCGGTTAGGATATAGGATTAGGTGTAACTTTAAGAGGAATAGATACTGCAAAACGTCCAAATGACTCGTGTTTTGTATTTTTCATGAAGCTTTGTTCATATTCCTGCTCTTTTTTTGACCTGTGTATTTCAGTAGAAACAGATTCTACTTCAAAATCATGTGTATTTTCATTTTGTTGAGTATCATTTGATGTATTAGTTATGTTATTGCAATGGATTGTATCTGTTTTATTGACGAGAAATCTTTGGCTGTCTTAATGATCACAAAGAAGATCCCATGTTACGTCATAATTCTCAGCAGTGAGATCTAGCGACTGAATAATTATGGCTGCGCTGTCTTTTAACGCTGCTCGTAAATATTGTAATTTATTCATTCTGGAGATAGATTGGTCACAGTGTATCATGGAAGTCGAGCCAGCCCTGACATTGACCAGAAAAGGTAGGCAAATGTATAGTTGGTAACTCTAATTCTGTCCCACCTGTAGTCGAAGTACCTGGGCCTGCGCCCGAATAAGAACCAGGGTCTACAGCCGCTGCTCTACTTCTACCTGCTCTACCTCTCGAGCGCGCACGATCGCGTTGTAGAAAGATGACTCAAACTCTTCACGCTTTGTATATGACAGCTCTGGAATGTCACAAGCGATTTCTATCTCAGTTTGACGTCATTGAATTTTGATATTTGATTTTGACCAATCGAAATAACAGCTCGTCATCCTGCGACTAACTAATTTCTGAAAACTTCTATATGCCTTCTAAATATTTTTAAAAAAAAGATAGATAATCTAGTTATAAGACTACCTCGTTTCCTATGTTTTTTGTTTAATTATAGTAATATAAAGGGATTATTTTTAGTTTAACTTTAATTGTAGTAGTTGTAGGGTTTATTTTAAATTTAATTATAATATTTTATGTAATTGTTATAATATACTAATTATGGGGAACACGATGTAGTCTCACTAATCAATTGGAACAGACTCACGATAACCAATCCCAATCCCAATCCCCCCAATCCAATACTCCCAACTCCAATACTCCCTCAGGCCTTAAGGTTCTTGAAGTAGGGTGGTCTTTCCTCTTGCTAATGTATATAATTCAACAATTTTCCATTAGTATCATCCGGCTCGAAGGACCAATGTATAAGTGATGATGCTCGTTGTGGGGAGAAGAATGAAAGTAAATAATAACGGCTCCCCAATTAGTTATAGGTAATATATTCATTTATTTTAAAAACTGAATTACGTTATATTCATATAAAATAATAAAGTGATCTTTTCCTTGTCAAAAAATAACATAAGTGAAAAACTAAAGAGAGCGCGCCTGTTGTGTCCACGCCTCGGTTGCGCAGACTCACGATGAATGACGTCAGCGTAGAATAATCATTCTACGCTGACGTCATTCGTCGTTTGCATGTGTGTGCATGAACTTGTACACATATTCGAGGCGTTAACAGTACCCAATAAATAAAGACGTCAGCTTAAAAAATTGAGCGTCGACAGGTTTGCCCTCATCCTAAATATATGCCCTGAATAATGAGGCAAAGGGAAGTGCTATTTTTTTTGGAAAACAATGTGTGTAAGCAAGTATGCTGACACAAGGGGTCTGTAAAAGAACTCGTATTACATTATTGTTACAGAGATGGAAATAGTAATGAAAACCTTGCACTGAAAAATCAGCTTCCATCTCTTTCATAGGATCAGCTATCATCATGATCATAAATTTTAGCCAAAAGATGACTCGCTTAAAAAAAATTGTAATTGGCAAACAATTACTTAATTTTATTATTTATAAACTGATGGTAAGTGATTATATTGTATTAAAAGTAACATAATTACAGAAGACTTGAAAAACTGTTATTTTAATCAATTAACCTACAGCGTAAAAAAATCAAGAGTTGATTACAGTCAAAAATCGAATGTTACACATGTTTCCTTTCAAACAACACGCCCATACTCTGAAAACCTGCAACACAATACACTAATTAACGAAAAGTATTACCACGATAAGCAGAGCTCCTAATATAACAACCTATATGCTAACACATAAACATAATAAATAATAAATTCTGTCTGTCCGCTGTCGGCTAAAGCACCTAATTATTTCCCTTCGCTGACTCTTATATTATGCAGACCGAGATAAGCGTTACCCTCCATATTTTTTAAGAGGCTGTACAATTAAAATTTATTGGACATTGATAAGGATAATTTTAATAAGGTAGACATTTTAAGCTGTCGTAACCTGAATATAGGTTTGAAAATAATTTACTAATGTAAGATACAATGACTGTGGTCGTATTCTGGGGAGTCTGTCCCTTCTTCAAACTTCAAAAAAAAGGAGGAGGTTTTCAGTACGTCGGAATATTTTTGGCACAAACTTACTAACGTACATCGCATTTCCTAAGCAGTCGAAAATGTTATAAGATTCATGTATTTAATCAGAATAACAGCAATAAAAATTAAGGCCAAGCCAACGACACCTCATTGATTAAAATTAGTACAGCAGTTTAGGCTGTACAAAGTAACAAACGATCTCACAGCTTTTTAATTTTATGTGTGTTTATCCTATGCCTACCTGGATCAAATAAATTTATTTTCTTGCTCATATACATACATAGCTTGCTTTTAACTATATCACACGTAAAAACGAATCGAATAACAATAGAAGTAGACACCATTCCTATACTAACAGTAATAATCTCGAGTCCCCTTTACAATCTTTAATTGTACACGTCGCAGAATCGTTTCATGTCCGCACCGTGTAAGTACACCTATTCGAAGTTCTATTATGCCCCTCACAATGGAAGTCGCTTTATTTTTCAAAGATATAAACATCTTGGCTCACGCCTTCGTATATTTTCTTCCAGTTTTATGTACCGCAAAATTGTTATTTTAGGATTCCTGTTTCTTTTAAGCTTCTTTTGTTATATTGTTCTTTGTTTTTATTTATGTGGTTTTTATAAGCCAGAAAACATTATCTGGTTTTTATTCGAAGATCATCTTACCTGCCTTAATGACCGTTACTGAGAGAAAGCTTGACAACAATCTTCTATCGAGTAAAATATTGAGCTTAGTTTTCAAAGCTCACTTATCTTTTATCCATCAAATCCTGTTACTTTTATAGGTATCAAATTATAGAATAAAAAAATATACGATTTACTACGATGGCCGGATCCGTTTTGGACTTTGTAACCCAACAAGACGGTTTCAATGTTAGAAATTTTATAACTTAAAACATTTTTACAGCTGTTTTCACAAAAAAATATATTTTGTAGGTACCTACTTTTTAAATATTTTTATACTAAAACCCATATTTTATTCCAGATTGAAGGTCTATTTGGAATAAAATATGGGTTTTAGTATCTCAGAGTTATAAAAGGTTAAACATAAATTATTTGGCGTAAAATAATGCTATCTTTGTAATTCTGTAATCGTATCTTTTGGTATCAAAAACCACGTGGGAAGACGAATCTACTCATAGAATTCACGACCTGCGTACAAATTGAACAATGTTCCAACATTAGGGAGGAATCACAACAACTGAAAGCGTGATTAGTATTCACACGACGAATATTTTTCATACAAACGTCGTAGCAAATTCGTAGTATTCACTACGCCGCTACGCCGTAGACTTGCTACGACAGGATATTAACCCGTCCGACTTTAGTTCAAAAGCTTTTATTTCATCCGTTAAGCTTTTATGCATGAATTTTTGACGTAAAATTCCTGTCTTACAGGATTCTATGAGGAATAACTTAAAATTGAAACTAAGTGTTTTTGAGGTGCAACTTGGGACATCGTTAAGTTAATGGTTTAAGTGTTTCTACTTAACTAAAGTGATGTTAGGTGCACTCTCTTAGACGCTGTCTTGTTAAAACTTTAACGATTTTAGTTTTCGTTTTCCTTGGATTTCATTTTAGTAGATACTTAGGTAAAGAAGTAAAGGAGAAGTTCGTGGCTAAGTAATAACAGCCGCACGGGTCAATCCATCAGGTTAAGCAACGCTTGCCGGGGCTGGTCCGTGGATGGGTGACCATCTTCACATAGATAGATAAAATACTCTTTATTATGTACATACACCAGAAATATTACAGACATACCGAGACTCCTCCGTGCCTCGGAAAGCACGTTAAGCCGTTGGTCCCGGCTGTCATTCGTGGATCTTTGACAGTCGTTACGGGTCGTCAGAACCCCGAAAGTCTGACGACCAGTCTGACCAAGGATTATCGTGTTACCCAGTAATTGGGTTGTGGAGGTCAGATAGGCAGTCGCTCTATATAAAATACTGGTATTCAGCTGCATCCGGTTAGACTGGAAGCGGACCCCAACATCCCTATGTTTTTGCCACATTTCCTTTATTTATTTGTAGGGATTGAAGATATGCTATAGCTTGTAATTATAAAACTTAACTATGCTTGATATTTAAGTTTGTCATTAGTCTGTAAGCTTTCTTTAAAAAAAAAAAATGGAACGAATTTGCCAAAACAAACAAAAACAACACACAACAACAACAACAAACAAACAACAAATAAACAACAACACACAACACCCACAATAACAAACAACAAATTGGAACAAATTGTTTCCCTGCGAACTTAGTTTTCTCCTAAGCATGTACGTGAACTATGAGCACTATCGCTGAACATGCATGGCAGTGCTTCGGAAAGCCCTTGGCGAGAGGCAAAACCAACCCACCACCCACCAACCACCACACCATCCAACCCACCGCGTTGGAACCATCGCACTAGCTTTCTAACCTAAAAATTAGGATAGTTCAGTTTACACGAGGCTAGAGTGACTAGCTTGCCAGCTCACTAGCACCATCTTGCTATCCTAGCTTCAATAACTAGCTTCGTGTAACCCGAGCATTAGCGTGATGTAGGTGTCAGTAAGTCATTTTGGACCACTGCAAACGGGCAACCTTGTATTAGGACAGCGGTTAACTAACAGACGCCCCAAAACTAGTCGAATGGTCACCAGTCGTAGATTAATTTGGTGGTAAAGGTTACGTGGATACATTCAGTCAGGCATATGTAGATTAATAAAGAGCGGACCTCAAATTATTACGAAAAGACTACCTACATAGGTATTAATTAATACGATCAAAACAAAGGAACAACACAAATTCAAATTCCGAAAACATGATCCAAAATGGCGGCCGAGCCTATTATAATAAAAGTTTGGAAACTTCCAGAAGCACTTAAATGTAATACATAAAGTATTTAGATGAACAACGGTTGGACGGACCGGAATTCATTTAAAACCAAAGTAGGTATAGGTCGACACGATTTAAAGGTTTCATCGATGTACCATCGACAAACGCCAGGCCTTTCCGATTTTGAAACAATGTGCAAATGTTTTGTGCCGTTCCCACTTTCCATTGTTGGACGAGAACAAAGGACCATAGGGGCAGGGTTTCTTCAATTAATCAGTGTATACAAAAAGCAACTTTAAGGTTTAAAGGCGTCCGCTTTGTCGATGGTACTTCATAGAGACACTGTCATTTCCGGCCTGAGTTACGTACAACACAAAACATTACACCTGTTTTCCCGGAAAAGCAAACCTTTCCGGGAGAACAGCTCTACCAAAGCAGAACTGTACCTATAGGTACTCCCCCTCCCCACCCCCCACTCAAATCGAACTCGAATCGAAGCACACTAGTTAGTTTAAAAAAAATCGTTATATATAACAAAACATTTCGTCTCTATTCCACAAAGCGTGTTTTATAAACAAATGCCTATCGTATTGGTTTATTGCATCAGTAATGTCCCACGTATTAGGCAGCGTCCTATTGTCATCGTTCACGCGATGATGCGATGCAATTTCATCGCCCGATGAAACCGCTCAAATGATCGCGCGACCTTCAATAGAACATTCAGTAGATATCAGTATGTTTGAGCGCACGGTCGCACGATCTTTTTCGTCGGACGCACGCATCATCGCGCGAGCGATAACAATAAGGCGGCGCTTTAGAGGGCGAGTCGGTTCTCATTAATCGGGTACAAATTAAAGCTACGGGCAGCTTCTGAAAATAACTAATATCACTTTTTGATCGAACTTAGGACCATATTAATATTATGCTCAGCAGTCGCGCTTGTAATCGTAAGGCTTGAGGGGCTAAGCTCCGCTAGCCGTGGTAAGTGACCACCCTTACACACCAAGACCTCCCCATGCCTCGCTAAGCTGTTGGTCCTGACTGTCATATGTGGATCTTTGATAGTTGTTACGGGTCGTCGGAAGCCCAAAAGTCTGACAAGCAGTCTTACCAAGGAGTAACGTATTACCCAGTAACTGGGTTGTGGAGATTAGATAGGCAGTCGCTCCGTGTAAAATACTGGTATTCAGCTGCATCTGGTTAGACTGCAAGCCGACCCCAACGTAGTTGGGTAAATGCTAGGCAGATAAACTGAATCGCGCTTGTAATCACTAGACGAATACGATATAGTAAAACATGTCGAATATAATGAATTCTATCAATGGGCGTCGTTATAACATCTATAATATAAAAATACAAGTTCAAAAAGTTTTTTTTTGCAAAAAAAAAGGTGATGACAGACAGCGATCGTACATAAACACAATTAAGTTTGTAAGAATCAGCATTGCCATTCAATGTGGCAATGCTGCCAGCCTTTTGGGCACTTTTCCCATTGACAGCGATGCGGACGAATTTTTTGATGCCCAATGAGCTCTTCCCCCTTTTTTATTTTTTATATATCATCATCTGCCTAGCCTTTTCCCAACTATGTTGGGGTCAGCTTCCAGTCTAACCGGATGCAGCTGAATACCAGTATTTTACATGGAGCGACTGCCTATCTGACCCCCACAACCCAGTAACTGGGTAATACGATACCCCTTGGTAAGACTGGATGTCAGACTTTCGGGCTTCTGACGACCCGTAACGACTGTCAAAGATCCACGAATGACAGCCGGGACCAACAGCTTAACGTGCTTTCCGAGGCACGGAGGAGTCTCGGTATGTAAAGATGGTCACCCATCCACGAACCAACCCCGGAAGCGTAGCTTAACCCGATGGATCGACCCGTGCGGCTGTTATTACTTAGCCACGAGCTCCTCCTTTATTTTATATATATATATATATATATATATATTAGTGTTATCTTGTACCTATGTGGTAATTAAGAATTATAAATAAAACAATTTGGAGATCTTTCTCAGTTAAAAAAAAAAAAAAGTTTGTACATAACAATGTTTTGGTTTGACCGTTGACGAAATTAAGCAGGGCTTGTATCTTGGGGGGTGGAGTGCGAATGAGCAGAGGCTATCTAACGTCAGAATATTGTCATGGATGTCCACGGCATCATGATAACACATGGAAGTAAAATGTATGGAAATAATAAAGGGTCTTTCAACAAGGACGGGTCGATGTTAAAATTGAATAAAACAAGATGTGTGTGAGATATTAACGAAATTTATTTTTTATTTAAAAGGCCCATTTATGCCATTATGGATGGAATATGACATCGTTCAAATGTCCGCCGCGGCTTCGTATGGTGGCACGAATCCGAGGGGTCCAATTTTTAATGAATCTGCTGCATAGATCCGGCTGAATCCGAGCGATGGCCTGCGTTATGTTGGCTTTCAGGGCAACGGTCGAATGTGGTTTATTGGCATAGACCTGTGACTTCAGAAAACCCCACAAGAAAAAGTCTAGCGGAGTCAAATCACACGATCTTGGTGGCCAATTCACGTCACCTCTGCGAGAGATAACTCTACCCTCAAACCGTTCATGCAGAATGACGATTGTGTCGTTCGCTGTGTGGCAAGTAGCGCCATCTTGCTGGAACCACATGTCGTTCACGTCCATATTGTTCAATTCAAGCCAAAAGAAACTGTTTATCATTGATCTGTAGCGCTCGCCATTGACGGTGATGGCCTCGCCAACGTCGTTTTCGAAGAAGTATGGTTGTTTACCGAACCGGTCGTCTCAAATTTAGTCACCAATCGTTGGAGAGTGGACTTTGAAGGGCCACCGCGTCTGCCGTAAAATGGTCGCAATGCGCGCAACGTTTGCACGAACGAACACTCATTTTGATAATAAAGTTTTATCATTTGCTCATGCACATGCTGCACATGCTGCTCAACCGTGTAACTTGCCATGGTGATTTGGCATCACTGACTGCATAATATACAACAGATTTTACAGATCCCACCAAAATAGTATGGCTGCCACAGACTGTCAACATCGACCCGTCCCTATTGGAAAACCCTTTATATCAAGCCCCTTATAATTTCCGTCCACGATAATATCATCACGATAGAAATTATAAAAGTGCACAATGGAACCTTTAATTTGTGTCGTACTTATAAACATTGTCTGTGACTAATTTTTATTGTGTTTTTTGAATAGAAACCGGGCAAAAGAAGAGATTATGAAGCTTTAGATCTTGGAAATTAAAATTAATTTCCACACACAGAGTTGTATTAAATTATACATTTGGAATTAGGTTTGGTAGGTTCGTTTTGGCAGCCTATCGTTCAGTTTAATCTATCTATCTATATATATTATATAAATAAAAAGAAAAGTCCTGACTGACTGACTGACTCATCAACGCCCAGCCCAAACCCTTAGACCTAGAAAGCTGAAATTTTGCGCAGAGGTTCTCTTATAATGTAGGCAAGGAAAAAAGAACGATTTCTGAAAGTTCAACCCCTAAGAGAGTAAAATAGGGTATAAAAGTGTATGGAATATCATCGGTCAGCCCGACTTTGCCGTCGCCAAATACAGGTAAATCAGAGAAAAATAACTTTTCTAAGTTCCATACCTGTAATTATTTAGGTTACTATTTTTTTTCGAAATTCCGATGGGACAGGGATTAAAGAGGGTTTACATTTTCGCTTTAAAGTTGCCTGCAAATTTGGCATGCAAGTAGGTAATTTTCCGTTCCGTTATATATTGCGTTACTATTGTTAGGTTTTGGTTAAATGCTGGTCCTGCTCCACAGCCACTTGGGCTTTGTTAATTTTTTTTTTTTTTTTTTGTTTGGAAGAAATGCGTCCCTTTTTTTTCTGACATTATGTTATTACTATAGACTTATTGACTATATATTATAGACTATAGATTTAGTGTTTACTAATCTTTTAATACAATCATTGCAAACTATAGTTTTGTATAAATTAGAAGCATCTTTTCAATTTTGTAAATGTGAGTACCATGGAGCGGTTTTATGTTATGATGTAGGTATGTTGACTTGAAAGAGTATGGCAGTTGAGAGTATGTCATGCTCACTTAAATGTCTCGCTGATGGTGGCGCGTGTGTTGGATCATTCGGTTCCCTACAAAATGGTTGAGCTGGATGGTGCTGATCCACGCGTCATGTTCGTGAACGGGCGCCGTCAGTGGAGACTGGTCATCTCTTAGCTGCCAGGGCTTATTTTTAATCTTATATTTTAAATTATTTTAATTATCTATTTTTTACATTGTTCTCACATATAGAAGCAACAAGAACAATAACAATGTACCTACCCAGGATTTTGTAACAATTTTGATTTAAAAGAGTGTCCATGGAGTTTCTTGCCCATTCTTCTCCATAGAGATCTACGTTTTGGAATGGGCGACTAGCTTCAATTTTCTGACTAACTGACTGACTCTTTAACAATTCAAAAGTGCCTGTAATTGGTTTAATTGAAATAAATGCTTTGAGTTTGAGTTTTTAGGATTTTTTGGACTAAGTTCTTTTACGTGGCTTGCGGTAGGAGTAAACTGGCAGAAATCGTCACAAACGAAAAAGCGTTCATACTTGTATGATGATGATGGCGGCTGCGAACATTTTCAAATTTTTCGTCATGGGTGTCGTTTTCATAGTTTTCGAGGGTGCTAAAGCCGATAGTGAGGTCAAAATGAAAATTCAAGATGGCGGCTGGGAATATTTTAAAATTTTCCGTCATGGTTGTCGTTATCATGGTTTTCGTGGGTGCTAAAGCCGATAGTGATGTCAAAATGTAAGTTCAAGATGGTGGCTGCGAAAACTTTCAAACTTTTCGTCATGGGTGTCGTTTTCATAGTTTTCTAGGGTGCCAAAGTCCTAGTGAGGACAAAATTTAAATCCAAGATGGTGTCAGCTAAAATTTTATTTTTGTTTTAAATCATATGTGAGACGAAACTTCGTCCCTGACGTCCCCCGGCAGCACACGTTTGTGATCGTCCAGCAATCAAATATCAATCCACGCATCGCTCCCCGAATACTATATTATAAGCAGTGCGAGAAGACATTGTGTACCTGGATTAACACATAAGGTACTTTTAATCCTGGTAGTACGGTCCCGTGGGATATTTTCCGACATCCACGCGGGCGAAGCCGCGGGCAAAAGCTAGTGAAAGATATTTTAATGCGACGATAACCAACTTTTAATTATTTTAAACTGAATATCGCAAAGACGTCTAAACGAGTCGTGTTAATGATTTAGTGTTATTATTTAGTGTTATAAACGTATGTTAAATTAGAGCATTATCTGAATAACTTAATATGTGAATATTTTAGATTATGTTTATATTACATAGTGTACTTAATTTGTAATGTCTAACGCGGATAAAAAACTGAGAATAACGCAAAAACTATCAAGCGTATTTTTATGAAACCTGCACTATATTAAAGAATCCAGATTATTTAATTATTTATCTTTTAGTATACCTACGTGTTTTATTAAAATACCTTTTGTTTTATGTATAATAAATAAATAATGCGTCTAATTGGGGATAGCGTTCCTTGATGGGCGATTCCTATTACTAGGTGGATCTCACGCGTTGCGTGAGCTCAGCACAGAACACGCTAGCTATGCACTCAAGGCTGCTGGCATTTATCTCTTCCTTAAAGAAATAAAGCTTATCTTTAATCTCAGCTAAGAATATGCTAATTCCTAACGTTTGTTTGGGTGTCATCTGTTAAAACGATTATGTTTGGACCGTGGGTAAGATTAACCTGTGCTTTGATCTCAAAAATGGTCATTAATTCGTAAGTAAATTCTGGTAATTTAATCGTCCCTTTCATAACCACTAATAATTGGAGTTATGTAACTAAAACCCAAGGGTAAACCAAGGGTTTTCGTTGAGTCCTTATTCAACAAAATCCCTTTCTGATTACTCATTAGCAAATTGGACATACGGTCCATTTCACCTTCATTATTTTGCTATTTATAAGGAAAAGCCAATTTCGTTCAAACAATCCTGTTATATATACTCACTCAATCTGTGTGGTTCTTTCCTCAAAAGACCATTTCGGACACCAACCTATATGGTCTTCACATGATCTGACCAAGATTATGTCTGGACTTTAAAAGAGACTGTGACCTCTGAGTTTGTTTCGGCCTTTCTTCTCGGAGTAGTCAGATAGGAAACGCCGGCCACATCTAGTTAAAAAAAAAAAAAAGTTTGACGTGTAAAAGTGTTTGTATAAATCTACTTACAGAAATAAAATCATTTATAAAAAAAAAAATCAGATATTGCAATTCGCAATCGTTGTGAGAAAATAGTTAGATCGAGGACGGTCTCGATGCATAAATGTATTTAAAAAAATTAGAATTTTTGAATGACTGAAATTTAAACCTATATCTATAATCTATATTTAGACATCAATACAAATAAATAAAATTGAAGTGTCTTTGGGAAAAGGCTTATGCAGTTGATGATGATGTGATGATGACTAGTTCAAGATACAAAGAATTGAGAGAGTGGCAAGTCCACGGTGCGGCGGACGTACTATAGGAATATAATTAGGTATATCCCATACCCCACCTTTGTAATGGACCAAATTTTATTTTACTATTCTTATATTTACCAATTTACCATACCATGAGCGTAAGCATAATCAGCCTATAATGTTCCCACTGCTGGAACACAGGCCTCCTTACTTCGAGAGGGAGTGGGCTGTAATCCACCACGCGGGGCCAGTGCGTGTTGGTAGATGTCACTTGTCTTCGAAGTTTTGGTTCTAGGACATAGGTTTCTCACGATGTTTTCCTTCACCGTTTTGAGAGCAGTGGTGATGAAATTATTGGAGGAGCTCGTGGCTAAGTAATAACAGCCACACGGGTCGATCCATCTGGTTAAGCTACGCTTGCCGGGGTTGTTCCGTGGATGGGTGACCATCTTTACATACCGAGACTCCTCCGTGCCTCGGAAAGCACGTTAAGCCGTTGGTTCCGGCTGTCATTCGTGGATCTTTGACAGTTGTTACGGGTCGTCAGAAGTTCGAAAGTCTTTTTTTTTTTTTTTTTTTGTGGATGGGAAATCATCAAATGACTTCTCCCGCTCTGGGCGGAGCGGGAGGGCGTGTCAGACTTTTACTGACTAAAACCCACCCGTGTTCCTTCTGTTGCCTGTGCCGGGGCCACGGTAACTCTTTCGAACATCCCGCAACCCTAGCTGGCATCGGCCCTAGCGGACCCCGTCAATAGTGCTGACATCTCTTTGAGGCGCGCGTGGAACACGACGCGCCGTCGACTCGGGCCTGGTCCTTACCGGACGGCAAGCTACCCATTGCTCGCCGTCCGCAAGCCCGCGCCTACGGTGGCCGGGAATCGGCTGCCGATTCCCGACGCCCAGGGCGTCTCCTGCGGCGACTAGGGGCGTGAGGGTGCAAAGCTTGCCTCTCCCTCACGCGTCCCGCCTCCTCCTTCACGAGCATTACTGCTTCGCAGAAGGAGGTAATGGCTTCCCATGCACTCTCGCTCCGTACCATGGCCTGGACCAGGGCCGGACGCGAGAGATCGCCGCCGCCGATCGCTTCCGCGAGGACACGGCGGTGCCCCGCCCAAGCCGGGCAGACTTCCACCGTATGCTCCAAAGTTCGAAAGTCTGGCAACCAGTCTTACCAAGGGTATCGTATTACTAACGGCCGACCCCAATAACGTATCTATCACCAGTTTTGGCATACTAGAGTTAGAAAAACCTAATCTATCTATGATTTTAACGCCCCAATAATCTATATGAGACTATGAAATCTTACCGGCCTGACTTAAGGACATATAGAATTATACTGTCTACCATCAACCGCGATCTGTCTTTTGACTGAAAATAAGTTATTGGGTTCGACCGTAAGGGGAATCATATTAACCAGTTACTGGGTTATGTAGGTCAGATAGGCAGTCGCTCCATGTAAAATACTGGTATTCAGCTGCATCCGGTTAGACCAGAAGCCGACCCCAACATAGTTGGGAAAAGGCTAGGCAGACTGATGGGTGATGTAATTATTTACAAAAGTAAAGCGCCTGCCTGTGTTCGAACCCATGACCTACAACTCGTACTTAAGTCGGGGCCATTACCACTGGGCCACCACGGCTCTCCACTCCACTCTCTGCTCTGCTACCTTTTACATCTCAACCCCTATTTCATCACCTCAGGTGTCCTTCTGACTTTCGAAGATACTGTTCATTCTATAGTGGTGCCTAAGTTAATAGATTGCGCGTCGACCTGCCAACCAGTCAATCGCAGAACCGTTTTACCCGGCATCGATTGAGTTCCAAAGCGGAAAACTTTCCGGTAAAGAAATAGCTATAGTTCTAGTGACGTGTTAATTGATTGAACTTTTTCCTTGTAAAGAAAGTTAGCGAGCAATGAAACGGAACGTGGAGGTTCCTCTTGTGCGGGAAATGCCCTCAAAGCAACAAGTTCCGAACTGGCATGATGAAACTTTGGATACTTCTTCGTGTGCCGCAAGATATGAGTTCTTTAGACCTCATTATCAATAAATAAAATTTGTTTTTAATTTTATTTCCATGTAAAACAAGGCTCAATGAGGTTCACTGCCCAGGGCTACCCTAGTAGCTGGGGTTGCGGGCTGTTCGAAAGAGTTACCGTAGCCCCGGCACAGGCAATAGAAGGAACACGGGTGGGTTTTAGTCAGTAAAAGTCTGACACGCCCTCCCGCTCCGCCCAGAGCGGGAGAAGTCATTTGATGATTACCCATCCACAAAAAAAAGGCTACCCTAGGAAGTGCTGATTGTACTAGTGCTAGTTGCTTCTAAAACACAAGGTTTCAAAACATAGCCAGTGTCATAACTATGTTATTTCTCATTTGATTTTAGACACCTTCTGAACTTGTAAACTTCTAATAGTCTGAAATAGCCGCTACATAAACAGGTGTGGCGATCAATATTCACGCCATCTCCGTGTAAGAAAAAGCCACTACTAGCTAATGTTACTATTTATTAACATCGCTGTCATCTATAACTTACGCCACCCAATCCTCATGACGTCACTACTGGAGCAGCGCGCACAATCCGAACATCCATCAGCTTCAGCAGCGCGTTTAACGAACACTTGCCTCATTGAGATGACGTATAGTTTCAAGTCTTCTTTAGATAAAAAGGACGAAATACGTTATAAAGGAGAATCGCTTAAACTTTATGACATCATTTAGATAGTTGTAGTTTGAAAATACAATGTTTTCAACTATTTTAAGTTGCCAATAACTACTTTGTCTTTTCAAAAGCGTTTATTTAAATTAGGATTCGAATCAGTCATTTGACAAAAGACGGTCTCTAAAATGCCTACTCTTGAAGTGATTGGATTTTATATTTTCTAAAAATAATATCCCTTGTCGATTTTCAAGGTGAAGCAACGCTTGCCGAGGTCGATCCATGGATTACATCCATTACATACCGAAACTCTTCCGTGCTTCGGAAAGCACGTTAAGCCGTTGGTCCCGGCTGTCATTCGTGGATCTTTGACAGTCGTTACAGGTCGTCAGAAGCCCGAAATTCTGGTAACCAGTCTTGCCAAGTAGTATCATTTTATTATACAAAGTTCATCTATCAGTTAAAAAAATATGAGGAACTACGTTTGTGACGAACTGAGTTAATGACGTACGGCCTCTATGACAACCAGCGAAAGTGTCCAATCGCGAATTATGACGTACTACGTTCGGAACGAATAGCGTTTGTGACCTGGAAGCGTGTATTCGATCTAGACCTTATCCATTGTCATCTTTTCGCAGAAAGATCTGTTTTCTAGCGAGTTCCCCGTTATCGAGAGCAATATTCGATTTATAAAAATAGTATCTTTTTTTTTATACACTAGTGTCTGACATTAGTTCAAGTATGAAATGATTTTCTAAGAATAATTTGTTGTGCCTTCGACCTTTAAAGGTACGTTTGAGGACATGTTCTGAAATTATACTCACTGATATTATTTTGCTTGACAGGAATATGTTACGGAGAAACGCTTCGTAATCCCAACAACACCATCGTGACCTCATTATACATAATATTAATTGAACATGGTTCGATACGTAGTGGATCGGCGTACGAAAGCGTAGCTGCCGTAGCTGTGACGTCATCAGTTTGGCTACGGCGTAGCAACAGTGAACCAAAGAAATTGTTGACAGATACATTGATTTCCACGCTTTTGGACGCTGATTCGACTCCCTTAAGAATATTATCGAGCCTTTTCAGGAAAAACATCGTAAGCGCCAAAAATCACAAAACTATTTTTTCTTCGTAAACTCTTATTTAAACAGTTTTACATTTTGTCCCGATTACTCTTATAAGAAATTATTATCATAATGAAAAACATCGTTAATTAGGAAGGAAAAAAACCTTTCCTGTAAAAAGTGCAAATTGTCACTTACGATGTTCTTCCTGAAAAGGCTCGTTATAATAACTTGTATTATTCCGTTAATAATGCATGAATATTAAAAAAAGGGAGTGGGTCACAGCATAAAAAAGCAAAAATTAAAACAGTTAAAACTCCTAGTAAACTAAACAACAGCATGGATATAACGGGAATCATTTGCAGCGGTGTCGTCCCATGATTGACGATGAACCGACAATGCCATTATACTCCGCTGGATTGATACCCTATTGTCTTTCTATATAATGGAACACTGGCAACAGTTTGTTGGGCTGTTATACTGCATTTTGTTGTACTGTGGTGTTATATTTATAGAACGGATTAGGCTTGAGCTTGACAGAAAAAAATATATTGAAATTGATTCAGTAAGGTATCTACAAGATACTGCAAATAATATAATGTACGGAACGAAGAATTTGGATCAATTTTAGCAAATAATAATGAAAGCGGTACTTCTCGGTACGGTACGGTTGTCTCGTTAGGAGGTTCCTCTCTCAGGAGCCCTGACCACCGGTAGCTTGGACCCTATTCCCGATACCGGTGGGCTACTATTTTTTATATTTTTTTAATGTTTTTATAAAAATATTTAAAAATGTAAATTATATGTTTATAAATGAAATAAAAGAAATAATAATTTTGGGCAAAAATATTTTTTTTTTACTTATTTACATAAACTTTTCTGTTTACATTTTCACGTTCATAGCGACCAAACTGCAGCGCAGGGTGCCAAGTGTCCATACTGTCCATCCACACGACACTCTATAAAACGGAGGGGCACATTTCACGGCGCGGACAGGATTGTCATGATATGATGGACGAGGCAGCTCTAGATGGATATCGGTTATAGCTGGTATGACAGCTTTGTCAATGGAGAAACAAAACAATTCAATTTTAATAACATAATATAACATCACGCCTTGTTTCCCCGAAGGGTTAGGCAGAGGTGTACCTATAGTACACCCACATTTCGCCAGTTATGTTTAGTCCCATGTAATAGGGGGCGCGCCTATTGCCATCAACCGGGCACAAATCCAGACTTCGGGTTGTTACTGAAAAATTCCAGATAGAAAAACCCAATAACACTGCCCGACTTGGGAATCGAACCCAGGACCTCATGCTCAGCTGTAGCGCTTGCGACCACTAGACGAACGAGGCAGTCGGATTAGTCAGGTACTAATTGAAAGACTGACTAATGATACAAATAAATACAAAAACAAAAACATTCGTTACTTGTCCGCATCGCTGTCATCTGGAAACATACCCAGAAGACTGGCAGCATTGCCACGTTGAATGGCAATGCTAATTCTTTGGCCAAAGAACGGGCCACTCCACACGTGATAATAACTTCAACTAATCTTGTACTACCAATAACATTTATCAAACAGATTAAAAATAAGCTCTCCATGTTACAACATTCATTACGCAATGCGCCATGTTATAAAGGGTTTTCCAATAGGGACGGGTCGATGTTGACAGTCTGTGGCAGCCATACTATTTTGGTGGGATCTGTAAAATCTGTTGTATATTATGCAGTCAGTGATGCCAAATCACCATGGCAAGTTACACGGTTGAGCAGCATGTGCAAATGATAAAACTTTATTATCAAAATGAGTGTTCGTTAGTGCAAACGTTGCGCGCATTGCGCCCATTTTACGGCAGACGCGGTGGCCCTTCAAAGTCCACTCTCCAACGATTGGTGACTAAATTTGAGACGACTGGTTCGGTAAACAACCAACCAACACCTTTACGTCAAAGGAACGCCAGATCGGCCGAGAACATCGCCGCTGTACGTGAGAGTGTTCAGGAGACTCCGAGGCAGTCGATTTCTCGCCGTGCTCAAGAACTCGGCCTTTCGCAGACCTCAACGACACAATCGACATTCTGCATGAACGGTTTGAGGGTAGAGTTATCTCTCGCAGAGGTGACGTGAATTGGCCACCAAGATCGTGTGATTTGACTTCGCTAGACTTTTTCTTGTGGGGTTTTCTGAAGTCGCAGGTCTATGCCAATAAACCACATTCGACCGTTGCCCTGAAAGCCAACATAACGCAGGCCATCGCTCGGATTCAGCCGGATCTATGCAGCAGAGTCATTAAAAATTGGACCTCTCGGATTCGTGCCACCATACGAAGCCGCGGCGGACATTTGAACGATGTCATATTCCATCCATAATGGCATAAATGGGCCTTTTAAATAAAAAATAAATTTCGTTAATATCTCACACACATCTTGTTTTATTCAATTTTAACATCGACCCGTCCTTGTTGAAAGACCCTTTATAAAATATGTAACCAGTATGTCAAAAGACAGTCAAATAAATAGTTTTTTTGACAGCTGCGCGCACAGATAACACAAATACGGCGGCGCGCGAGTTGATGCCGATGGAACGTAACGTTGCCATTTTAAATATTGTATTTTTATAAACATTTTAGATTTAGGTATTGTGTCTTTATTTTGGTTCTTTTTAAATTTCATTTCATGCTGCACCGGCTGACGTCATCACGTCAACGCCAGCTGTCGCGGAAAACCCGCGCTGGGGCTCCGTCTCGCATAGGGTTGCAGCATTATGCTGAGCGATGGCCGTTTTGCGTGGATGTGACGCATATTTTCCCTCAACTTGTTTCTTTTTGTGTTTGTGTTCTTTTTAGCGTCATGTTAACCGCAAACAAACGTATTTTCTTTCTTTCCCAAAAACCCAAGGTGAATCACCACAAATAAAAACAAAATTCAAACATACGAAACTTACTCGAAGATTTAATTCCAAAGCCTAGTTTCAAGCGGTCGCGTTCAGTTAAACAATTACAACTTGAAAATAACCAATTAGTCGCTTAACGTACAGAGTTAATTAAAATTTTCCGTTTTATGAAGTGAGTTAATGTGACGTAAGTTGTTTATAGACTATAATTTTTTAGGCTGTGGTCTCTGTGGGGGATTTAGAGCGTTAAACTTTTGGTAGTTGTGTGTTGAAATATTAATTTAATTTTGGTGGTTCTTGTTTTTGTTGTTATTAAAGTAAGGTTTTAACAGATTAGTTGAATAATAATAATACCAGTCTTTTACTGTCTCACTGCAGGACAATGGCCTCTTCTCATACAGAGAAGGCACGAGCACTGATCACCACGCTTGCTCGAGACGGGTTGGCGATTTCAGACTTATATAAAGGGCCTATGTTACCTCAAATGGCTTATCATGATCCTCCGTTATGTCGAAAATACTGCAGCATTAATTTTGAAATAAATATATGATAAAGTTGAGAATTAATGTTAAGTACCAAGTTAGGCAAAAACACGATTCCATAAAACTTTCTCGATAGAAAAAAAATCCAAATTTACCTCCAAACCGAACAATAAACCGCTGGTATTCAAAAAATACTTCAAATTAGATCATGTAACTTTGCATACTAACTGAACTAACTATAAAGCAGGTCTTATGTTTTTTATTTTTTTTAATTACCATTATTTTCACCGTAAAAAGCAATTACCTAAACTATCGGCGCTCCTTGCCGCCCAGCACCGCACTCAGTCCCGCTCTCACTCAGTCCGCGTGCAGTATCGTGCGAGCGAGATAAAGAGTGAATTTTAGCTGATTTTATTCACCGATGTCAGTAATGTCCAAGATAAACTCAGAAAGTAAATATTATTATGAATTGAAAAACTCACATTGGTACTTGCCCGGATTTGAACCCATAAACGCGTGCATGAGAGGCGAGCCCTTACCTACTGGGCCACCACGACAGTTGAATGTGTGTACTTGTGTATTATAAATTAAATATCTATAAAACAAAACAATTTTTTGGGAGTGTACTTGTAATCAAAACTGAAGGGTCAACTAGCCAATCACTGTAATGATAGATTACCCGGGAACTTGTCCTGCTGGAAGCTCTTCTAGAAGGACGGGTTTGCATCCTGCCGGGAGGCTGCCGCGAGTCCTGCTAGCAGTACGCAGTTTGTATAAAATTTTGTTTGGTCCTTCCAGCAGTACGGTGACCTTAATTTTGAACTTGCGATCGTCAGAAGTTTTAAACATTTGGTCAGTGCGTATTAACAGGCCGAGTCTACTACGCGATGACGTCAAAAACGCTCGAGCATCGGGGGAACTCCGATAATTCCGACGGCGCGGTACGTTTGTGACTGCGTGCACAAAAATTGTCATATGATTATTTTTAGTTTAGAATTATTTATTTGACGAGAATATCTTCCATACCATAGAGTAAAACTGCCCACAGCCGATATTAGACTGAATTATAGAAATTTTATCCGCGCGTGAACCTTTTCGGCACCGCTGGGGCTTGACGGTTTGTCGACGCGCGGCATATAAGCACTTAAATATTGTGCGTGTATTATTAACAATTAATTTAAATAGGAGTGAGTGACGTAGTACTCACAAAACAAATGAAAATCACTAAATTAAAAAAAAAAAACTTGATTACGCTGGAATACCGAAATGTTGATGACTCCGTACGTTTTCGGTACCCGGGCGGTGAAATAAGTTGCACGAGTGCGAGCGCGCTACCCCCGTGTATGCCCATCCGCCATCCCCTGTTGTTTGAAGGTCAGTGTTGTTTTGTTACCGTTTTGCATACAGTGTGAAAAACACAAAACTCTTCTTCTATTTTTTCGTGTAAATTTTAATTTTGTGCTGTATGTTATTACGTTACTGTGATCGGAAAAAGTTGCGATCTTCCGGAAGTACTTTTAGTCCTGCTGCCAGGTCTCCGGGCGATCGATCACTAAAATCACATTTAATTAATTTTCATAAATGAAGTATAATGGTCATTCTATAATAAATCTCTTCTCACGACAGGTTACGCATAATTATTTGCCCAAGTACATACACAGAATTCCCACATATTTACCCTCATTTTAATAAATATTCAATTAATGACTTTTATTACCGCTATCGCTCTTTGCGGCTATTGAAATCGCTACCCTCAAACATTCCCGAATATATTATTATTCAACAAACGAATGCATTTACTAAAACCTACATAGATCGGCCATTACCACGGTTTGATCCTTGCTGACGAAGAAATTCTAATAACAGAGAGCTCAAGTTAGAGAGGTCATTATATCGCGTGCTTTCTTTGAATAATCTTTATTTCCTGTAACCTTATCGGTTTTCTATGTGACTGTATCACGGATGAAGTAGTGCAAACTATTTTGTGCCTTATTTCTGAAACGGTAAAGTTCCATTTTGAGTGTTTGTGGTCGTGATTTAATGAAATTAATTTCGTAATCAAAAAAGTGCAAATTCCGACTGTGGTTTGTTTGAAAGAAGGTGCAAATTAGAGTGTAGGGCCTTATAGTGTAGGGCAACGAACTGATGGTGTTATGCAAAGCCAAGATAACGGTGGGCAAAACATTTTAATGCCTCTTATAGTAATAGTTTTCTGGACTTTTGTTTTATTGCTTACAGTTAAACGTATTTAGAAACTAGGTGAAACACAAGATTAAATAAATAAACAAATTAAACATTAACACGTTACAAATAGAGTCGCGCTATTTTATTGTACACAGGCTTAGAAAGAGTTGTTTATCGTGTCGGAAAAGGCTATACAAGAATCTTATTTCACGATGAAAATAAAATTACTTAAGCCCGACAAAATTGGAGCCCAAAGCCTGAAGGAATATTCCCGTATTTTTAAGAATGTTTGTATTCTAACGTCAATATCAAACTGTCAAAATTACCTTTAATTTTCCGACATTTTTGACAAGTTTTTGACATTGAATTGATTATGGCTGACTATGCGAATAGATTTGATCTTCTGTTAGTATATCTTGGACATCGTTCAGTAAAATGAAATCATATTTTATTTTACTTAAAGTAAATTTTATAATAATTTTAATCAAATTCATGCCAATTTGAAAAGTAATCAAATCACAACCGATTTGATCCTGGTATAGAACTTTTGTTGGGACGTGGTATAGGTTGTATAGTAAATTAATGACTGGCCTGTTGGTCTAGTGGTTAGTGACCCTGACTACTAGGCCGGAGGTCGTGGGTTCGATTCCCACCCAGGACAAATGTTTGTGTGATGAGCACGATCATTTGTTTCTGTGTCTGGGTGTTATTATCTATAATATGTATGTATTTTGAAATATATAAGTATGTTTATCAGTTGTCTAGTAGGTACTCATATCACAAGCTCTGCTTAGTTTGAGACTAGATGGCGTTGTGTGAAAGTTGTGGAATATTATTATTATATTATAATTAATGATAAAGTTCCTAACTAAGCACGGTATATAAACAATAACTAAATTAGGCAGATTATAAATTGACACGAATGGTGTGGGTAAAGGCTAGTAACCGACTGTCCTGTGTCGTCGTTGATTCTCTATATTTGAACCCCCTTTTTTTGGATGGGAAATACGTGCGACGTCACAGGTACTTGGGCTCGCAAGTTTGCATGTATGTAGGTTACATACCACGACACTGGCATCAATCAAGGTTCGAAGATTTTAGGATAAATTTTGCTGACCAACGTATTGCAGTATTTCTGTTTCCATTTTTTACCGAAGGGGATGACGGTAAATATTAATAATCCTGCCTCCACGGACTATAAATTGGCTGTCGAAGTCCATACATCAAATAGATTGATCAATCCATCAACAATAGCACTTTTTGGGCTCCAGATTAAAAAATAATATTATTGGCAGCCATTTTGTTTACAAGGGAATTCAGTTATGTGGATCTCGATAGTGTATATTTTTAGGAAACCTTAATTTTATTCTGTAATTTACTGGCGTATTTTTTGGTGTCAAGCTGTTTTGTAACGAAAGAAAGATATTTAATATTTTGCTGCCATAAATAAAATCACCGGAAACGAACTCTGCTAAAAACGGTTATCCTGATAAAGCATGACTAACCATAGTGAAAAAAAATGAATTATTTACTTACCTATTTCTTAGTTGCTATTCATGTCATTGCATGAAATTTTCGGATCTTTTGCTACTTCTATTACACCATGTATTATTTATTCAAAATTCAAATAAACCTACATGGGCACTTATGAAACGTCAGATGCTAGGAGCACGGTTCCAATTGATCGTTTCCTAAGGAAAAGAACCGGCAAGAAACTCCACGGTTACTCTTTTAAAAATAATTGTCTTTTACAATGTTTACAAATTACAGTGTTGTTAGTGTATGAGAGGACAGTGTAGACCTGTCAACAAGTACCAGGTACTTAGCAAAATAGAAAATGGTCCACAAATCTATAGCCTATTAAGCCTACAACGTTCTTACATTCACAAAATATAAAAGAATCTATTTAAAATACAAGACTATGAAAAGATTTTAATATAGAAGTATGTAAAAAAAAAAAAAAAAGTAATTTGGGTGCAGTTAATAGACATTTAGACAAATAGTTATGCTGTTAATGAGGTACCAGGGAAGCCACATGTGCAGAATGAATTAGCGCCAAACTTCCCTGTCTTCAACGTAGTATTATATGCTTACAATATGCTTTTTTAATAAGGACACGTTTGATGTGGGTCTTGGACTTTCTAAGTTTGAACTTTTTTAAGTTACAAAAGCTCTCTGCTCATGCATTTTAGGTTTATTAGGCGAGAAGTTGATGTAAACGAAAATAATAGCTAATTAAGTTAATACATAAAAACGTGCTCATAAATTTTCTCTAACCCACTAAAACATAAACGAGTCATAATAATCACTCTGAAAAACCCATTATTCGCAAAGAAAATCTTCCCGAAGAGCCTTCATTCCTCGAAAAGAAGTTAGTTCCTAAATTTCGCCAATCCGCGGAGAGATACAGCCGAGATAATCTCAAGACACTCTCATTAGGAGGAATTTAAAGCGAGTTTAGTAGCCAGATAAATCTTACTGTAATTAGTTTAATTGTATTACCTAGATGGCGCTGCTAAGTTATACTTTTTTGGGTCGTTTTTTGGCTAGTGTGGGGAGGAAGTGTTTTATGAGATCTTATCGTTTTATTGGTTATGAGCGTAACCTTTGTTCAGTTTATGTTTAATTTTTGGGTTGAACAAATAGAAGATTAAGTTTAAATAACGACAGAGAAGAGGAAAATAAATATCATGCTTTGTCTTTACTAAAGTCACCATCATCTGCCTGCCTTTTCCCAACTATCGTATATTGGGGTCAGCTTCCAGTCTAACCGGATGCAGCTGAATACCAGTCTTTTACATAGAGTGACTGCCAATCTGACCTCCACATCCCAGTTACTGGGTAATACAATACCCTTTAGGAAGACTCGTTGTCAGACTTTCGGGCTTCGACCCGTAACGACTGTCTGAGATCTACGAATGACAGCCGGGACCAAGCCTTGACGGGCTTTCTGAGACAAGGAGGATCCTTGGTAGGTATGTAAGATGGTCACCCATCCATGGACCGCGACAAGCGTAGCTTAACCTGATCGATCGACCAGTGCAGCTGCAATTGCTTAGCTATGAGCCCCTCTTTACCAAAGTCACCAAAAACAATAAAAACAGTTGCGAGGTGGCGTGGGACGAAGTTCCCTTCGCTTTTGCACACTTGCACACATGCACACTTGGCGAATGAGAACTACCTCATTCACGAAGTGTGCAGAGTATACCGTGCAATAAGGAAATTTCTTCCAAAAATTATGTACAAAATATAAAATAACGTCGCTTTCCGCGTCTGTCTGTATATCCGCTAAATCCTCTTAAACTACGCAACGGATTTTGATGCGGATTTCACCGACATTTAAAGAATTTATGTGTATTAAACATTAATATTTAACTTTGATATCGCGCGAAGCGGCGGGCGGGTCGCTAGTTCAAAAGTAAATTAGAATTTGATGTCCAAAACTCTTAGGTCAAACCAAACTCTCTTTTCGTAACAAAAAACAATTTCGTTCAACCATAGCTTTAGATTTGGTTTGTCTGTATGTAAGACTGAATTGGCCCCTGTTATCTTAACCTTCTAAAATGGGTCACCAGTCCTTCAAAATATGACCTACTTTACTAGCCAATTAATTCCCCTCGAATCAATATTATTATCACCCAACTTTCCTTTAAAACAATATTACGTGACCACAAACCGATAAAACTAAAATCTCCGAAAACTTGGAATTTTGTTATTAATAAAATGACACGTCTTATTCAAAGTTACGACGGTCCCACATGTATTGGTCTATGAAATAAAGCAGCTGTAGCGATGAAAGATGCGCTGAATGATATGATTGAGGTACGGTTCTGACAGTGGTGACGAAAGAAAGATAGTCGTCTTGCACCCTAATTGCTTAACACGCCCCTAATTATTATTAATTCAAATTTTCAAATACATCCATATAGTTGTTAGTAATACAGAAATGCTTAAACAAAACTTATGTTAGTAATTACATGACATGATACTTTAAAACATTATCGGATAATCCGATACCCGTGCCCGTGTTTACTTGACTGCGTGCAGTCGTATCCAGCTCTCGAGCATCTATTGTCAATCCCTTTCTTTTTAACAATGCAACAATATTCATTGGACTGTTTGTTTTAAAGCTCGCGATAGTGAATTTGTTGCTATGTTGTAAAAATGCCAAAGCACTTATGATTAGGGGTGTTTTGAGCAATTAGGGTGCTGTTTGAAGATTCGTGTTTTGAATTTTTTCACTGAAAAAAATCATCGCATGGTGCGATTTGTCGATGACAAAATTACTTGACATAATAAAAATAAACCTCTCGACATGCTGCTATCTGCGTTAAATACAACTTCCAAAAGAGAATCTTGTATTTTAATTCCGTTTTAATATAAAATTACATTCTACTTTAGACATTGATAATTTGTAGAAACCTGATATTTTCCATGCAAAAATAAAAAGGAATACAAATGAGAAGGTCGCGTTACTTATAAAGTGTCACAACGCTTTAGGCCTACCTGCCTTTGTAATGTAAGTATTTACAAAAACCTTTGGATTCCTAAAAACATTTTGTTCGCAGAAAATAAAAGGGTTTATTCTCAACAAACACATCTTACGCCGGCTGTCACTTTGGTCATGTAAAAACACAGGACCCTCCATTTAGTATGTGTAGTCGAGTAAAAAAGATTCGTATGATATTTATATTTACCTACATGAGTGTGACGAACATGTCCTCGATACGATGTTAGAATATTTTTAGATATCGATATTGTAATGGTACTGTGAAGCTATAAAGTACGCGAGTAAAGGATATAATTCAGAGATCGAACATGTTGGACCCATCAGATTAAGTGCCAGACAGAACATATTAAAAATCACGGGAAATAACATCTTGGTCCTCTAAATTCAACTTTGAAATTAATGGTTAAGCAAATTCTCTTCCAACTTAAATCGTTCTTAGGTTCAAATCCCAAGAGTCGTTTTTTGACAGTGGTGAAATGGCTTTATCACGCAAATTGACGTTGGGTGTCAGTTAGCTGAATAATGAATTTCCCTGATTATACCAACTTCAGAAAAATAAGATTTACGAACTCACATGCTGGAATAAATTTCTTAAGAAATAAGCAACACCTTTGTACTCAATACTTATAATGTCGTAGGTGTATATGTTTTATTGTGTGTACATACATAATAAAATAAATAGCAGTAGCCTTGAGGTTAATCGTAAGTATTTCTTGTCATAGTAAAAACGGATAGAAGTCTAGTAGAGTTTAATTTTAAACTGCTCCAATGCTTGTTGCATACACATTTTAAATGTTTGTATAGAAATTTTAGTGGAGGGGCGTGCAGTTTTTTAAATTAAACGATCTCTACCTACTTTTTATTTCTGTCCCGCACTTTACACTTCTGGTAATGGCTTTTGGTGATGTGATGTTTTTTTCTTATCTCTAACTATTGATATTAGTTAGGAATAAGGCGAAAAAACCAAAAGGCAGCAATAATCCGTATTCTTAAGAACGTTTGCATTCTTAAAATGTTATATTATTTTAATTACTGTGAATGTGAAGACTATGTGGGTCCTTGTTTTTTCTTTTCTTTTCTCTCAGCTTTAATCATAGTCTGCCAGTTTGAGTAAATTATGCGGCCTACCCAAATGTCCTTTCTTTGGTATTGTTCGTCGAATCGTTGAGCTTCTTAACTTTTAAGTTGAGCTGACGATTACTGACAGATGCTTGCACTGACTGGACAGGTCCACTCAATCTGTGTGGTTCTTTCCTCAAAAGACCATTTCAGACACCAACCTACATGGTCTTCACATGATCTGACCAAGATTATGTCTGGACTTTAAAAGAGATTGTGACCTCTGAGTTTGTTTCGGCCTTTCTTCTCAGAGTAGTCAGATAGGAAAAGCCGGCCTCATCTAGTTAAAAAAAAAATGTTTGACGTGTAAAAGTGTTTGCATAAACCTACTTACAGAAATAAAATCATTTATCATTTAACTCAGCCTCAATCTGCCTCATTATCTACATTTTGACAAGTTTTTGACATTGATTGCCTTCGAGATGAAATTGCGTGATTTTAACGTTTTTAAGTTCGATTTGGCCTTAAGTTGTGGTGCAACTTGGGACACTTATGTCCAGCTATAGATAACCGTAGACCAAATTGATTGATTGATTTGATTGAATAGTCTAACACCTAAGGTGAGAACTAGCCATGACATGAATGCGGATATTAACAGTCGTTATTGACGTGAACTCAATACTACCACTAGTATATTAGTTTAGTGTGAAGAGGTTATCTGGAATATTAGTAATGCGCAACTCACAACCGAATCTCACTCACAATTCAACCCGTTTGACAGAGTTGGTCCATTTGGTTCAATTTCAAATGATCAATCGAATATGCGCAGGTGTTGTAGTACCTGTTAAGATTATTAAAATGTTTTATTTTGACGTAAGTCGTGTTATCTTGGACTGACTTAGAAAGTTCTCAAACATGGTTAAAAATTTTGCCCCGGTTAATGAAGTTGCCTGACCTCATGGTAGGTTATGTACATAAAATCAGAATTAAAAAAAATAATAAACGCTGTGGAAATGCGTTCCTTGCGAAGCATGAATGGTGTGACTATGTGGTAAGGCAACGGTGCGGTTTAAAAGAAGATGTAGTGACAAAAATTGAAAAGAGTATGCTTAGATGGTTTGGTCATGTTGAGAGGATGAATGAAAGTCGACTACCAAAAGGTATTTACACGGCATATGTGAGTGGAAACGCCGGGAGGGGACGCCCTAGGAAGACATATAGTGATTCTATTGGTGATGTTCTTCAGAAAGGTCAGGTGCGTAGTACTTGCAACCGGCGTGCGTGTATGACCAGATGAATGAACGCAAGGAAACGAGGCAAAAGGAGTATGTAAGAATCGTAGCAGGTGGCGTTCTGTAGTTTCTGCCTACCCCCATGGGAAGAAGGCATGAGTTTATGTATGTATCCAGAATAAAATAAATCTGCAATATTTATCTAACGATGCTCCCATTTTTATTGAACTGGGAACAAGAACTCTATCATGAAAATTGTTGTGTCAATGTTAACTTAGGATGAGTGCCTAAATAAATATAGGGCAAGAAAGAGGTCAGGAAACAAATGTCGTAGATAAGGGGATATAGAGTTCATAGATCATCTAAAATAAGTGGTTACTGAACCAAGTTTATTTATGGTTGATAAATGAAATCTTGTTGGCTTCAAGATTCGCAGTAATTTGATAGTCGTTACGGGTAGTCAGAAGTTCGAGAGTCTGACAACAGGTCTTACTAAAGGGTATCGTATTGTCCAGTTACTGGGTTGGTAAGGTCAGATAGGCAGTCGCTCCATGTAAAATACTGGTAATCAGCTGCATCTGGTTAGACTGGAAGCCCATCCTACATAGTTGAGAAAAGGCAGGCAGATAATGTAATGAAATCTTGTCAACTTTATATTTTTTCTCGGGAAGTGCAAAACCAATTTTTGTGGCGGTATAAAGACGTCTACTGCTGGACATAGTTCTACCCCGAGGCCAAGTCTAGTATTCAAAGTCTTCAGGTTGATAATGATGATGACCATTAATGGATAATAATAATAAAAAAACTTTCATTTGCAGACCACAGAGAATCCATAGAGTAATGATAGTATAGAAAACTTAAAAAAATAAATAACATATCTGCTCATGTGGGTTTAGGTAGATATTTTGCTGTCGAAAAAGTGTTCTGCAATTTTTATTAGTTCCGTACTTAAGAGCGTTCATTAAGCGTGGGCTGGCAACGTCGCATTTCTAGAGATTTTTCGTGATTTTATTTTATTAAATTTAAATCAAAGGATGATTTCCTCAGACAAATACTTAGATCGTTAGTATTTATAAGTATGTATGCTATTTTCTGACAGTTATTTTGGTATTTACTCTTACGGCCGAACCCAATAATCTATCTATCATCAGTTTTGGCATACTAGAGATAGAAAAACCTATCTATCCATGGTTTTAACGTCCCAATAATGTACCGTTACCGGCCTGACATAAGCACAGATAGAAATTATACTATCAACCACCAATAGCGATCTGTCTTTTACTGAAAATAGGTTATTGGGTTCAGCCGTTAGAAAATAGAAAATAATTGACAATATGTCATGTTCTAACTGTCAAAAAATAGCATACATACTTATAAATACCAACGAGCTAAGCATTTGTCTGAGGAAATTGTCCTTTGATCTAAATTTAATCAAATAATCACGAAAGCCCTCTAGAAATGCGACGTTGCCAGCTCGCGCGCGATGTACTCACTTAAACAAGCATTTTAAAAGGAATATATTTGAAAATAAACAGCTGCTTACACACCGAGGTGTTGGATTAAGTAAGAGTGTGAAAGTGTTACGTATTTATGAATCCTACACACATGAAAGGTCAAAGGCATAAAAAGTTTTTACGAACCAATTAAAAATACCGTTTTAAGTACCTCACTCGGGCTTTCATTTAGCGGAATACTTACGGACCCAATTCCTATGTCTTCTTACCGATCGTTAATGTACTGCAACTTTGTGTTTTTCCGTAGTTAATATAGAATTAACCTATACATAAATAATGAACCTATACCTGATTTGGAAACACTTTTATTCTATAGAATCCTTAAATTATGTGTTATATTATGAGATTCCAATAGAGAAATTGCTCAAAAACAATTAACGTGTTTCACCTACCAGCTCGCTAATCCGTCCGCAGTTTTCATGGCCCCAACTAAAGGTTGTCGTCAACGCTTCGGGAAATTCTATATATTTGATATACCATCGCGGTCATTTGCCACCATCACTTTCAACCTTACCACCTTAGTAATAAGGTCGAAAAGTGGTTCACCGCAAATGCACGCCATCGCGTGCATTTGCGGTGTACCATCGTACATAATACATTTTTAGGTACTCTATGTTTTGGCCTGAGGCTGTACATAACAGTCTTCAGGCTAGTGTAGCCAAGTCAGTTTTGTTCAAAATATACCAGCTTGTATGAAGCGAAAATGAGCTACAATAAAACCCCATTTGACAGAATAGAGGTCGTACTATGTCTTGTTTCCTTTATCACCAAACTTGGTCAAAAATAAACCTAATTAAATCTTAATTGCACGCTAGAAAAGCTCATCCTCTTGACCCTAAGTCACATATTCATAATAAACCAAACTAAACTTAAACTCAAAGCACTTATTTATTTATTTAAACTTTTCACACTCAAAAAAGTACAAAGGCGGAATTAATGCCTGCATTTATTTCAATTAAACCAATTACAGGCACTTTTGAATTGTCAAAGAGTCGGTCAGTTAGTCAGAAAGTTGAAGCTGGTTGCCCATTCCAAAACGTAGATCTCTGTGGATATTAATGGGCAAGAAACTCCAAGGACACTCTTTTAAATCAAGATTATTACAAAATCCTGGGTAATTTATTCTTGTTACTTCTATAACATGTGGGAACAATATAAAATACAAAATAATTAAAAAAAATATATTAAAAATAAGCCCTGGCAGTTAAGAGATGACCAGTCTCCACTGACGGCGCCCGTTCACGAACATGACGCGTGGATCGGCACCATCCAGCCCAACCATTTTGTAGGGAACCGAATGATCCAACACACGCGAGACATTCAAATGAGCATGAATTACTCTCAACTGCTATGCTCTTTAAAGTCAAAATACCCACATCACAACATAAAACAGCTCCATGGTACTCACATTTTTAATATTGATTATATGCTTCTATTCTAAATAAATACAAAACTATAGTTTGCAATGATTATATTTATAGATTGATTAACCGGTCAATAACCCATAGAACACCCTCCTTTTGATATCACAGTCGGTTTAACGACCCTAAATTACCCTTATCTAAAAATACCTACCTAGTTATAAATGTTTTTAAAACTTCAAAACAAACAAGGTAGCGTGGTAAGGCTACATTACTTACTTTTACTTAATAAGTTCATTTCGCCATGACAACCCATTTTATATGGAAAATATTTTGTTACAGCCATTGTTATGGTGTAAGTGGTTGTCGACACGTTAAGAGTACTGTAATTTGTTCGTGTCATGCTTTTTATGGGGGTAAATGGGGGTAAACGGGGTAATGGTTGTGTTACTGTTTTAATTGGGTTCTTGGAAGTGGAGCGAAAGACATATTTTCTAATGTTTATACCCCCTTATTGCACAAGATAAGGATTTGGGGGACAACGAGGTAAGCTTTTCCGGCAGTGGGACACGACACAAATTAAGGTACTAAAAATAGCTGGGTTTCTCTTGTAAGAATCTGGGGAAACTCTTGTTTTGTTGAAAAGACGCACGCTAGAAAGATTCCCCAAAGGTTAGCGTTATTTCTTTCTGATTAGATTCTGTTAAAATAATTACTTACACTGTTTCATTTTGCTAATGACTATCACGGGACTACATCACAGCGAAAAGTCAGTATAGAATAAAATCATGCAAGAAACAGAACTAATGGACTCAAAATGTTGATCAAAATTTAACACAAACGCAGTCTCATACAACAACGATACATGGAAACACTGCACATTGTCTCACAGTAATATTAACGAAAACGAGTATCGTCTCGCCTTAGCACACAAACTGAGACGATTTACGAAGTACATGTGCTGTTGCTCATAATTCTGTGCGGCAACGTGGGAGGCTACACTAAGCGGGTCTCTGTGTTTTGTGAGCTTTGGTATGTGTAACTTGGCGTAATCGTGTGCATGGTACAGTTGGTCGGTTGTTGCTCAATTTGAGACGATTTTATGGCAGAAAATCTTTGTGTAAACCAATGATTTTATTTAAAAAATTTGAGCTCATTGGTCGAAAGTGTGAATGCTCAGTTGTCCTGAGTTCAAACCTTGGTTCGGGCATAGTGTTTTTGGCTTCCGTACCTCAAAAGGAAAAAAAACTAAACCCTTATAGGATTACTCGTGTGTCTGTCTGGCTGTCCGTTTGTTACAGCCAATTTGCTCCGAATCTAATCAACCGATTAAATTTAAGTTTGGTACATATATCAATTTCTGTGACCCAAACACGGACGTGTAACGTAAATAAATGAATTTTGGATATGCGGTCACTTTTGGGGGGCAAATAAGAAAATTAAATAAAAACGTTTGCAAACTCTACCCTGTGACATATCAAATAAAAGGGCTTACTGTGAGGGTCTCAAAGAGATTTTTTTTGATAATTTTAAAATAAATAGTTTTAAAGTTACTTAAGAAAATAGACGAAAATTGACCCTTATCTCCGAAATTACTGAGCCTAAAAATTTGAAAAAAAAAAAATACAGAAAATAGTTCTGTATTAGATTACAGGAAAACCTATAAGAAGTCTATGGTCTTAAAATAGCATGGTAAATCTGTCAATATTTTGCGTACAAACTTACTTTTTCAGTTGGAATGTATGGGACAACATGTTTTTCAACTACGTAAGTTTGTTCTTGGGTTAATTCTTTGTCTTCTTTCTTTATCCCAACTACGTAACCCTTCATTGTGCATGGTCCGACACGCACTTGGCCAGTTTTTCTATTAGAACATTCTCTGTGAGATAGATTTATGTGCGCCGTGACGTGTCCGGTTCGCGGCAATAGGCTTGCGCCTTCTTATTACGTGTCATGATTTCCAAGTATTAATAAGATTTGTAGTTAAATACTAAATATAAAATTGAAAGGATGTGATTTGCCTCAAATGATTTTTATATCAATGTAGTCATGAAGTTTGAAAGTATCTCATTTGATAGTTACCGTAAAAGTACTGTTTTTTTAACGAAAGGGGAACGGAAACTTTATGTTTGGAGCGTGGCGCCTGTTTTGCTAAGTTAGTTCTCTTCGAGCCTCGGAGCCAAGAGGTTATTTTTAAGAAGTCTAAATTATATACTGGTAAATTAAGTAGTAAGTAGTACCAAACAGAGGTGACAGCTGTCAAATTTCAGAGTTGCCACTTGCATGAAAAAAAAACATTCCAATTTTAAAAAGTGCACTCTTACTGAGACACCCTTTATATATGTGTGAGAATATAAATACAGCAATATTCGTACTGAAACGGTGTATCATTTCATACGGAGCTGAGTTACAAAGTGCCTGTGTTGTTGCTCATAGTTTTATTCTATCTGGCTACGGGGGAAGTACTAACTGGGACTCAGTGTTTTGTGAGCTCTGTTATGTGTAGAGATCGAATAATCGGATGCATATTTACCTAAAGTTAATTTTTCGCTCAGAAATTGTGGAAGCGGCTTTTTAATTTTTTATTTATTAATATAAATCCCAGAAAATTCGGGAATGCGCAACTAATCGGATATATGGTATAGAAACGACTTCTGAAACCAGTCGTATTGTTTATTTAAAAAATACCGAGACATCCGGATCACATAACTATTCTTATGTTGAAATTCATTTTTAACCCCCGATGCAAATATATGTGTATGTAGGGTGTAAGAGGAAGGGTAGTACGTGTCGAATCTATAGTCAAAAAGTACTAAATTTATTAATTCTTGAATCGCGAAATTTTTACGATCGATACAAAAGTGCATTCCATATTAGCCAACACTTCAACTTTAGGTAAATATGCATCCGAATATCCGATCTCTGGTTATGTGTAACTTGGCGTAATCTGTTATTTGTTTGTTGCTCAATTTAAGACGCACATTTGACTCGACGATACAAAATAAAAAAGTTTTCAAAAAAGGAACAGATAAGTATATAATTATGATACTTATCTGTTCCTTTTTTGAAAACTTTAAGCCATATGGCCCGGCTAGCCTACTCGTCTATAAGGCCTCTGCCTCGAATTTTGCGGGCAGCGGGGCGGCGGCGGCGGCGGCGCGGGAGCGGCGCGGGCAACGCAGACCCGTTCTCGAAACCAGCGGGCAGATCGCGCGGCACTATAGCGGCATAGTGTTGTGTCGTCGAGATATTTGTTTTTGTTCGCGAACGAAATGTCTGAACAACAAGAATATTTTGTAGATAATCCCATTAATTACTAGTTATTTTATTAACATAATAAAACATTTTTATATTTGCCTTCAATATTTAGTTCGTTTTTAATTTCTTCCCATAACTGATTAATTAGCCTCCTATTTTTGTGGTTCACATCTTTGCTGTTCCATATCGGTGTCCTATCAAAAATAGCTGAAATAATTTGTTCCTGCACGTCCGAGTACATTTCGATACGCCACAAAAATAAATTGCGCAGCACTATCAATGCAGACGCGCGGCGGTCACCGCTTGACTGGAGTGCACCGCTCGTCGCCCGCTCCCGCCCCGCTGCCGCGCCGCTGTTTTCGAGGTCCGGTCCATTTGATTTTACGCATAAAATCCTGCCGCTCCCGCGCCGCCGCCGCTGCCGCCCCGCTGCCCGCAAAATTCGAGGCAGAGGCCTAAAGCGCAAGGATCGAGTCTGGTTCGGGCTGAGTGTTATTGGGTTTTTGCGTTAGAACAGCCTCTGTGAGATTAGATTTGAGCACGGTTCATGACATTACGTTCGCACACGGTTTATGAGATGATTTTCGAAGTGTATGTGTTGTCGCTCATAATTCTGTGCTGCAACGTGGAAGGCTACACTAAGCGTGTCTAAGTATTTTTTGTTGAAAGCAAAAAAACTTTTTTACAAAAAAAAAAAAACAACCGACTTCCAAAAATAAACTACTTAAATAAGAATATATTAAACGTAATGAAACCATCGACGTATTACATTTCCACAAACTAAAAAAAACGTTGTACAAATAACGAGTACTTTTATTTAAAAAGTTCCTTTGTAAAACATTTATGTGAAGTTATAAACTGCGTCGTGAAACAATAAAATTAAATACAAAAAACAGACGCAAACACGGGTAAACAAACTAGCTATCGTTGGATATAACGTATTTTTAAGTTGAGGCCTTAAGAGTAGCGTTTAGAAGTCATGGTTGAAGCGGAACGATTTTTCGTGTGTTTTGTTATTAACTGTTAAATAATTAGCCTTACCAAGGGATATCGTGTTACCCAGTATCTGGTTTGTGGAAGTTAGTTAGGCAGTCGCTCCATGTAAAATGCTGAAATTCCAACACGGTTAGAAATAGAATAGGCAAATGATGATGTTTACTGTTCTAATATTAGGCATTCCTTGAATTTCTTACATGAGACGATACGTTTGATGGATACGTGTGTTGCAAATTATAACTTCTTAGTATTCCTGTTCTAACTAAGCTAAAAGTAGTTTAATAGAGTTCTCTTCAAACAGTGCAAACATGGGCACTAATGGCACAGTAAATAAATATACAGTAGGTTATCTAAGGCCGCCCGCCAAGTTATTAGCCTACTCTTGCGTTGATACCCAGGGTTGTCACTTTTACTTTTAGTTAATATTTTCGAACAAGCAGCACTTGATCTAAATTTTTTTCATACGATAAGCGAAACAAAAACAAGTGTCAAGTGGCCGACCCGAATGCCGGCCAAAAAAATGCGATGTACACACAAGTATACAGGGTGTCCGGTAAAGAATGGATAACCTTGAAATCGCATATAAGAGACCTTATGGCTGTTCTAAAAAAAATACAAAAAAAAATATATCCCAAGTAATAATTAAGATTTTTTTGAAAAATAATACTAATTTTTTTTTACATTTTTCATCACCACAACTACAAATGAATGAATTCCATCGGTTATCCGTTGTTATAATATTGTACGTTGACTATGCCGCCGACAGAGAGGCAGTAAATAATGTGACTAGAAATTACACAGAATTTTTTTCTAAAAAAATTATATCTTAGGTACTTACTACTTGGGATATACATTTTTTATGTATTTTTTTTAGAACGGCCATAGGGTCTATTATATGCTATCGCAAGGTTATCCATTAATTACCGGACACCCTGTATAAGTCGATCGTCAGACTACCGGAACCATATTTGGATTGAACAACACATCAGACAATAGAAAAGATAATAATTTCAAAAGTAATTAATTTTCAATATTAATTATTGTGAAATTGCCCTTATTACAACTATACCTACGCGAAAAATATGTTTACCTAAACGATGTTTCGTACTCAATCCTCTATTTTATAGTAAAACTAGACTTCTTAAAATAAACTTTAGCTCTAAACATAGTATTCAGAAAAATGCGACTCGGCTACGCTCTTAATAAAGCAAATAAACTGTGAAATAAACAATACAATACCATATTTTCTAATAATATTTAAGTATAAGTAGGTACTTACATTTCTGGTTGAGTAGGAAGTATGAAGAATGATAAGTCCGGGTTTGCGAAATCATTATTGAGGCACCCGAAAACACTACAATATTTTTTTCCCCTTTTTGAAGTCATGATACTCGTAATTTACGACAAGTGTCCGCCGCCCGCGCCGGCGAGAGTTGACGAACGCAAGCGGTCATGTAGCGTACGCGCGTGCTCACAGTCGCGCTGCACAGCCACAGAACACTAATACTCCTAGCGGAGTGCACAGCCCGCACTGCCGCCACCTTATTCCCCCATATATTATGCTAGCGTGTGCGTGAAATCGCGTGCCGACATGGCGCGCGGCGCGCACGCACACATTCAAACCGAGAGCGGCACGTTTGTATGAAGATGTTTTACTGTATATTTACTGTGCTAATGGGCAGGGTTGGGACTCGACTCCTTGCTTGGCAGTCCGCCTTCTTGACAAGACTGTACATTTGTAACAGTTATGCTAGAATAGATTATTCACGAAAAATATGTTTTTTTTTTTAATATTTTCATCGAATCCATTTCACTTCTGGCAAAAATGGCTGTTTGTGGTAAAAATATCATTATTTTGCGATTTTAACCATCATTATCTTCATAAAAAGAATGAAAGAAAAGAATATATAATACGTTTATTTGCGGTAAACATGACGCAAAGAAAGAACATAAGCACAGAAAAGAAACAAGTTGGGGGAAATTATGCGTCACATCCACAAAAAACGGCCATCGCTCAGCATAATGCTGCGACCCTATGCGAGACAGAGCCCCAGCGCTGGTTTTCAGCGACAGCCGGCGTTGACAACAACACAAGATTAACTCACAGTAAATGTTATTTTCGATAACATTTTCCGCCTTCAAAAAGAAGAAGAGGAGGCTTTTACCCTGCAACAGGACAATCCGAGTTAAAATGATAATAAATAAAAATTATTACGGGAATCCACCGCTGTTTTCACAGCTCCAATGGCGAAGTAAACTGTAATATTTCGTTCCAACATCTGGCGTCGGTAAGGAAATTCCCAAGCTGAGCGCTGAAGTTTCACAGGATTCTTTTTCATAGTTGCCTTGTTTTTAAAAGTTCAGTTGTCATTTTCGTGTAAAGAAAATTGAAAAATAAAAGGACGGGTTTAAATCTAAGAGCTGTGTTAAGTAAGAAAGATATACTTGGGGGATATAAAAGAATGTGATGTTTTCTTGACTTTGTTGGGCCAAAAAGTAGACTAGTTACTTTCATTTTGTAGATGTCTTAGTAGAAAGGGGATTATGTCGGAAGTAATGAAGCCTGCACCCGTGACTTGGAGTTTATATGTCTTGCCATATTTTACTGAAACCCATGTATTTAATATGAAAGAAGAAAGAAAGGAAATATGTACGTGTATTTGCGGTAAACATGACGTAAAGAAAAAACACAAACACGAAAAGAACAAGTTGTGGGAAGATATGAGTCACATCCACGCAAAACGGCCACAGCCCATCATCGCGAATTGGGCTATCAAATGTAAAAAGAATTTTTCAAATCCGGTTTTTGTTGCTAATATTACAGGTTTTATTTTTTTTTGTGCGGAACCCTATTTTTTTTCTAAAATAAAAGTAGCTTAACTTACTCCTTGCAATATCAGATATCTATCAGTGAAAGTCCTGTCAAAATCGGTTCAATCGTTTCGGAGATTAACCGGAACAAACAGACAGACAAAAATTGCAAAAATTGATTTTTTTTCTTATAGGTATCATAATTATTTACTTTCATATGCATTTAGTAATAAACTGTTATTTTGACATTACAAACAAAAACTTCAGTTTTATTTATTTGTATAGATGTAGTTAGGAAAGGGTCAATACAATCACCGAAGGATTAGGTACAGGTGTACCTATAGTACATCCACATATCGCCAGTTATGTTTAAGTCCCATGTAATAGTGACCATGTATTAAGATGTTAAATAAATATTAAAGGCTTTCACGCCATACCTTCAGTATGTCATGCTGCAATACACAAACACTTCAGAACAAAAAACCGGCCAAGTGCGGGTGGGACCACGTACAATGAAGGATTCCGTAGTTGGGATGAAAAACGAAGAGAAAGAATCATCCCATGAACAAACTTAACATTGTAGTTGAGAAACATGTTCTCCCATACATTCCAACTGGAAATGTAAGTTTGTACGCAAAAGATTGAAAACATTACCAAGTTATTTTAAGACCATAGACTTCTTATAAATTTTCTTGTAATCTGTAAGTATAGAACTATTTTCTGATTTTTTTTCAAAATTATAGGCTCAGTGATTTGGAAATAAGGGGGGAAAGGTCAATTTTCGTCTATTTTATTAAATAACTTTAAAAGTATTTGTTTTAAAATTATAAGTAAATATCATTTGAGACCCTCACTGTAAGCTCTTTCATTTGATATGTCAAACGGTACAGTTTGCAAAACTTTTTTTTGTAATTTTCTTGGATGCGGATCGGAGATGTCGAGACCGGCTTGTACCCCCAAAAGTGACCCCTCCCTTATGTTCAAAATTCATTTATTTACGTTACACGTCCGTGTTCGGGTCACAGAAATTCATATGTGTACCAAATTTCAACTTATTCGCTCCATTACATTAGGAGCTAATTGGCTTTGACAGACGAACAGACAGACAGACGAGTGATCCTTTAAGTGTTCCGTTTTGTCTTTTTGAGGTACGGAACACTAAAAACACCACAGAACAAAACATCACGCCTGTAACCCCCGAAGCAGTAAGCAGAAATATAGTACCTCTACTTAAGTCACTTATACATTTTTGTAACAATATAATTTAAAAAAGCGTCTATGGAGTTTTTTGCCCGTTCTTCCCCATAGAAATTAACCTACTACGCTTTGGAATGGGAAACAAGCTTCATCTTTGTGTCTGACTAACTCCTTTGACAGTTAAAAAAGTGCTTGTAAATGGGTTAATTCAAATGAATGCTTTTTGTTTCCATTTGTATTAAGATTTTGTATAATATTAAAGCTTGCACGCCATACCTTTAGTATGTCGTGCTGCAACACGCGTTCTGCGCGCAATACACCGACACTATTTGTCATGCCCACCGGTTGACCTACTTGCATATCTTTTAACTTTCGTAAGGTGTAGTGGTAGTGCTAGCGATGAACAAGTCAAAATGTTAGCTCTTTTTTAGGGTTCCGTAGTCAACAAGGAACACTTATAATGTCGCCATGTCCGTCCGTCCATCCGCAGCTTAGCTCAGAGACTCTTAATTAATCACGTCGACGAAATGGTAAAAGAAAATCATTAAAAAAAACTTTTTAGGGTATCTCCTGTACACGTAAAGTGGCGATGTTATTTTTTTCTCCTCTACCCGATGGCGTGGGGTGTTGCTGGATAGGCGTTTCAAAAATATTGCGGGTTTGTGAAACAATTTGTCGATTAAGGGATCGGTTTCTGAAATATTAAGGTTTAGTGGTAATTTTTGTTAGAGTCAAGTGTCAAACGTTCAGTGTTAGTTTTGGGTATGTGAAAAAAATCACGGCTGCAGTATATACAACGAAGTTAAAAGGAAAACTATCACGACTAAGTAGGCTTTACAAGTTAACGAGTATTAGTCAACCAACTTACATTTGCAGTTGGATTGTATGAGAGAACATGTTTTTCAACTACAATGTTAAGTTTATTCTTGGGTTATCCCATGTGTGTACACATACATATTTCAATCTGGGACAACTACTTTCTTTTAAATGATGATTTTATTAATATCTAATTCATGCCTGGAGAGCAGTGGTGGTGTTCCAGGCGGACACTTTACTGTGTCTAATTTATTTCAATACCACTGCTCTCAAAAACACTTCTTTGCAAAAAAAAAAAAAAACCCACCACCTTCCAAAAACACACACTTTAATTTCGGAAGTCGGTGTCTTGGATCTGTATTTTAGGTTTTTGACTTCCAAAAGTAATTTTTTACTTTGTAGTGTGTTTTTTGGAAGTCGGTTGTTTTTTTATTTTTCCCTTTTTAGTGGGTCGGTTTGTAATTTATCGAAGTTAGAATAGCCTAATGACAACTGCTCATCACCTTTTACAAAATATTGCTTTTCCCGATGCAGGGACGTTAATTGTTGAGGAGTTCTCCTGGTACTTCACCATATGCATTGTGACTAGCTAATATTGCTTAGCAATAATTTTTGAGTAATCGAATCGCAACCCGTAAAATACTTATTATTGAGTTATTCCGGTGGCCATCTGTGGTCTTCATCATCAGTTCCACTTCACCAAATGGTGCATTCCGAGAGCAAATGCACAAGTTACTGTAAAAAATACCTAAATCGCTATAGGTGTGCCTATAATATTTGAAGAGTTCCCTCGATTTCTCCAGAATCCCATCACCAGATTCTGACCCGATGACAATGGTACCACCTGGAAAGTATACCCTTTGAATTATAAAATTATTATTCAAATCGGCCCAAAAAAAATCCGACGAACTGAGAACCTCCACCTTTTTTTGAAGGCCAGGAATTTGAAGACAATGACGTCTCCCAATCCGCACTGAACCCGCGTGATGGAGTAGGATTGATTGTGTACAACAGTGGCTGATTAATTGATATGCTTATGCTTGTCTGTTACGGTAGCCTACAGCTATGAATCCATTCTCGTATCGAAACGAAAAGAATTTGCGAAATGCCTCGCTAACCTATCCGTACCTACTAAAAGCGCGGAATGCGCCACATTGATTTAATTGCATTCCTGTATTTTGCTCGGATTGAACAATCGAACTGGAGCTACACACGTTTTGCAAAGGTGAATGATGTTGTACCCACGAGTACCTACAACGTTCCAGTCTACCTATTGGATTTCAAACAAGTAAAATGCAATAGGTTTACTTGATTGAAATCCAATAGGTAGATAATATGAACGGATTTAAGCATTCAAGAGCCTGGTCACGGGACCTTCGCTGTAGCGAATGTTCGCACAGTGCGAACGGCGAAGCGTCTAGCGACTGAAACAAAATGAATAGAAATGTCACTAATCATGCCACGCGTGGAGGCGAACGGCGGAACGACCGGCAAAATTTGCCGAGCGAATCGCATGAGTGTCGCGCGGCGCGGCGGGCGACAGAAACAAAAAACGCCATCAAACTAGAAAGTTTGGCGGGTAAAAATTGTAAAAACAAAATAATGTGTGTTTGAGGAAATTAAAGAAAAATATAAAGAAAAAAAAAATATTCTGCACAAACAAAACGCACATTACAAAAAAAAAAAGACAAAGTACACACATATAAAGAATCCAAAAGCCTCATAATCAGTCCGCAAAAAGTTTACAATTTAATTTTTTTTTTTTTTGTATGAATCAGTACGGCGCATGCTACGGTGTCGGGTGGCAGACACCACACCGAACTAGTTTGGTTGTATTCGCTGCGAAATAATGAATGCTGAAACTTTTATGGCCGAAATATTAGCTAGGCCAGCTATTTGGAAGTCTGTACTTCTTTCGGAATTCTCCGTCTATACCCCGATTCATATTCAAACCATGTTATCTACAATCTCTTCCAACTATTATGTCTTGAACCAAAAAACTACTACTCTCAAGAAATATTAAGTTAAATTTGATAAAGGCATTTAGCTCTTGGTCTATATTGGTCGCGGCGGCAAACGCGACTGCCTGTCGCGTGCAAACTGTGCCGCATGGATCGCCACCCCGCTCGCTGCACCGCTGTTCGCGACGCCCCCGTGGCCAGGCCGTAAAGCCGTTGCGTTCAGCCGTTGAGAAGAACATCACAATTTCTTTATTATTTTATTACGTAACATAACATCTCCTGTCTCTCCAAAGGGTTGGGCAGAGATGTACGTATAGTAAACCCACATTTCGTCAGTTATGTATAAGTCCCATGCCAGGGGGGAGTCTATTGCCAACAACCGAGCACAAAACCAGACTCCGGCCTGTTACTGAAAAATTCTTGATGAAAAATCCGAATAACACTTCGTCCAACCTGGGAATCGAACTCAGGTTCCTGCTCAGCACTAGACCAATGAGGAAGGTAATTTCTTTAGTATACTTTGTTTTTTTTTCTTCGGTTTGGTCCTGGGTTCGATTCCCAGGTCGGGCAAAGTGTTGTTGGGTTTTTTTTTATCTGGAATTTCTCAGTAGCAGCCCGGAGTCTGGATTTTTTAAATTTTATTTTAGATAGGTTTGCTCTTGACTAGTCTAGGTCAAAGATGACAGAGACAAAGTCGACGATGGAGCGAGCTTACCCAGAAGAAGCCTGTTAACTCTCACTTTGAAGAGATCGGGGTTGTATACGTTCGGAAACACAGACGCAGGCAGAGAGTTCCACTCCTTTGCTGTGCGCATCACAAAAGACATTTGGAAACGCTTAGTGCGAATTGGTGGAATAGCAACTAGGTAGGGATAGTAACCTGCAGTGCGTCTAGATGTCCGATGGTAGAAGGGGGCAGGTGGAATGAGGTCGTGGAGTTCTCGAGCACACTCACCGAAGTACAATTTGTAGAAGACCGACAAGCAGGCAACCTTGCGGCGATGAGGCAAGCTGTGAAGCTTGGCATCCACCAGTCTTACGTCGCCAATGAGCCTCTTAGCACTGCGTTCCACCAAATCAAGCGCGGCAAGTTGGTATTTAGCTGAGCCTTCCCAAACGTGGCTGCAATACTCCATGCAGGATCGGACTTGCGCTTTGTAGAGAGTTAAATTGATTTGTTTGTGATTGATTTGTGCCCAGTAGATGGCAATAGGCTCGCCCCCTATTAAATGGGACTTAAATATAACTGGCGAAATATGGGTAAATTATGGGTACACCTCTGGCAAACCCTTCGCGGAAACACGACGTCATGTTATGTTTGTGAGTTATACTTCCTTTTACAGCAATTTATTCTTAACAGTCGCTGCAAGTGAAACCACACACATACATCGTCGCTTCACTTGCAAAATCTAGCGTACACTTAGCTAAGAGCCGCGTTAACAGCAGCCACAGCACTTTGGTTAGTTTTTGTTCCTCATAACCCACGGGTTATGAGGAACAAAAACTATCCCAAGCACACAGGCTTGTTAACTTTACCATAATTTTACTTGCTGCCTATCATTTGTAAAGTGGACAATATTATTTAGGGGTGGTGGTGGCTTTTGATGGTTTAAAGGCGAAAATACATATGCATGTAGCTGATACAAAACTATATTATTATTTTTTTCTTCTTTTATACACATTGAAAATGATGAATTTTATATATACAATGACATGAATATTTGCTTTGTCAAATGTTATGTTATTTTAATTACTGTGAATGTAAAGACTATGTGGGTCCTTGTTTTTTTTTTTCTCTCAGCTTTAATCATAGTTTGCCAGTTTGAGTAACTTATGCGGCCTACCCAAATGTCCTTTCTTTGGTATTGTTCATCGAATCGTTGAGCTCCTTAACTTTTAAGTTGAGCTGTACGATTACTGACAGATGCTTGCACTGACTGGACAGGTCCACTCAATCTGTGTGGTTCTTTCCTCAAGAAACCATTTCAGACAGTCTTCACATGATCTGAGCAAGATTATGTCTGGACTTTAAAAGAGACTGTGACCTCTGAGTTTGTTTCGGCCTTTCTTCTCAGAGTAGTTAAATAGGAAACGCTGGCCTCATCTAGTTTAAAAAAAAAATGTTTGTCGTGTAAAAGTGTTTGTATAAACCTACTCACATAAATAAAATTATTGTCAATAGGAGCTCAACGATTCGACGAACAATACCAAAGAAACGACATTTGGGACGTTTATAAATCTTCGTCTTCTCTATCTACGATAGTATGGCTTACACCGTAACATGGTACACAGACTAGCCGGCAGCGGTAAGCAAGTTTGGTAGTAGGATTAACTGCCAAAAGTGTACCAGATGTGGGTGTTTAAGCATTATAATCTTATGTTATGATTTGTGAAGGGGCTTATGGCTAAGTAATAACCGTCTGTAGTCCGTGGATGGGTGGCCATCTTTACATACCAAGACCCCTCCGTGCCTCGGAAATCACGTTAAGCTGCTGGTCCCGGCTGTCATTATTAGATATTTAACAGTCGTTACGGGTCAACAGAAGCCCAAAAATCTGACAACCAGTCTTACCAAGGGGTATCGGATTATTTAGTAACTGGGTGGTGGAGGTCAGATAGGCAGTCGCTCCATGTAAAATACTGGTATTCAGCTGCATCCGGTTAGACTGGACGCTGACCCCAACATCGTTGGGAAAAGGCTAGGCAGATGATGATGAAATAGAAAAAAGTCAGAAAGAGCACTAAGCGAAAACGAAGTAACAGCGCGGGCGGGCGGTGTAACGCGACGGACGAGGGAGTTTTATTAAAATGTGGCTGTTATTTTAGTATGTTGTGTATCTTACGACTTCCACGCGAACGAAGTTGCGGGGCACAGCTAGTCTTACATAAAACCTCATCCTTCAAACTTTATTTTTATTTAAATAAACTAGCTTGTCAGCGAAGGCACCTACCCGAAGAGTTCAAAGATACGCTGAATGGCGATGCCGGAAATTGATCATTTCCATGTACTTTGACGGCGAGCGGTGGCAGCCCTATATTTAGGGGTGTTGACGATGCAGATGTCTGTAGTTTATTGAACTGTTTTTACTTTGTGTGGTGGTTTTGAAATTGGAGTTATGTTGTATCCGGCATGAATTCATGGACATTTTTTTTTGTCTTTTGTTGCGCTTTTTTTTTATTTACTTATTAGGTCAACCAACAATTGTTGACACTAATTTACAATCAAAAATAAAACATACGTTTAAACTCTACACAGTGCAACAATTACTTAAAAGTAAACACCACATAGACAAAAGAAAACAATAGTAAGTAATGTCGTAAGCTACATATTGCACAAGTAAACTCAGTAAAATATATAACTATGTATCAATAACATATATATTAAATATTAAAAGCATCATTTCATTAAAGAGTTACGTACACAGTCCAAAAACTTTTTACATCAATATAGAAAAGTCAGCAAACATAACTTCAGTATTTTCAAAAGTTAATTTAAAACTAAATTTACAATCAAAATCAAGAGACATTTATTCAAACTAGAATGAGAATCAGCACTTTTCGAACGTCAATGTGTCTGACAAAGGTGTGGAATGACACTACGACAGTAGCACTTTCCCGGGTAACTTTTCTCAAGGAGTTAGCTACGTCCAAATAACTTCTAATACACAATGCAAACATGGCCATACTTTCTCCCTATATGCGAAAACCTCTTGCCTAACAACTTCACATTAACATTAGGAGTAGGATGGCGACACAACGAGCAGTCGTACTCTGTTGAAATACAACTTGTCTCATATACCGCCACTAAACGACCTTGTGGTGTTAATACCGAGCTCGCTTAGCTTAGCGATACCATCTTACTGGGTAGTAGACTGGTGCTGTTTGTTTGTGTACTGGGTTAATTACTACGTGTAGTAACTACCATTAAATTTCTTTATCTCTTCTTATGGAAGAAGGGACACGTTATTAATGATGACGCGTAAAGATTTGATAGATTTATTGATGACAGGAGCGAAACTCCTGCCACACTTGCATGGGATAGCCTATTTATTATACAATCAGACAACACTACCGGTATCGAAAAAAAACTAAGTCAGCTCAAAAATGCCAACGCCATCTTGTAAATTTTGATCAAAAAATTTATGTGTAAAAGTGTCTGTATATGATTTGCTTACAGAAATAATCATTATTTTATTATTAACAAAACAATTTGTAGGTGTTTTTTTTTAGGTCAGGCAAAATTATCAATAATGAGGCGTTCAGAAATCGAAGTATAGCCAAAGTGAAGGAAAATGTGAGGAAATGCAATATGAGCAAACGTGGTCATCGATGGACGTTCCTTCTTTATTTGAGAAGAAGCACTTTCCTGGCAGTGTTTTAATAAAAAGCTTAGATATATCTACGGGCCATATGTGATAAGTCAATAAATACCTGAAGCCCTTTCCTCACAATACCGAATTTTGATGAAACTAGCATGAACACGGGGCAGTATTATTTTTAATCCCCTGATTTATAGCTCAAATATGGCGCTGGGCAATAAATCGGGCGAGTCATGGAGCATGTATATTAAATTCTGACCTAATTTGGACGCAATTTCTGCCAACAACTTGGTCAGCTCGTGGTGGCATGAAGGTTTTTAGCACAAAGTTTTGGGTTTCGAATTACACTTATTATTTTCAAAGGAAAAGCTCGTGGCTAAGTACTAGCAGTCGCACGGGTAGATCGAAGGTTAAACCGTGGATGGGTAACCATTACGTGTGATCTATTACATACGGAGACCGAGACCGACTACCGAGACTTCGGCTGTCAGTCATAGATCCTATACACATAGTCGTTACGGGTAGTCTGAAGCCCGAAAGTCTGTCAACCAGTCTCATCAAGAGGGTAGGGGTGCCGCCCATTGAGTCACCTTATGTAAAATTTCAACATTTATTACTGTAATTCGCATGGTGTACATAATAAAGAGTATTCTATTCTTTTCTACCGTGATCCAGTAACTGGGTTGTGTAGGTTAGACAGACAGTCATTCCATGTAAAATACTGGTCTACTAGCTGCATCCGGTGAGACTGGAAGCCGACCCTAACATAGGTGGGAGAAGCCTTGGCAGATGTAATTTTTTATTTTCAAAATCTATCCACCTGTCATATCTAGCCTTATATGAAACACCAAAAAAACTTATCTGAAATACAATATACAAGCTTTCAAAATAATATATTTTATGAATTCCAATCATTTTATGCAGTTTGAGCCAATTTCATGGTACGGACGACAGAAAAATTCGTTGACGTGTTTTGTTTTAAAAGTGGTAACATTTTGTTTTTATTCGTACATATTTTCTATTTGATAACTAAATCTATTGTGCGTACACATTGAAAGGTAATTGATTTGTAAAACCAATTATGGCAGCAATTTGAGTTCGGAAAATCATTTTCGTGACGCCATATATATTGACGATCACGTTTGTGTTAGTGACCGGTTAAAAAGTAGGAAAAGTTGTTTTAATAACACTGAAGTTAATTAAAATAGTTAGATTTCTAAGATACCTGAACTACAACTTATATTTTTTCTCAGTGGCAGATGGCGTTTCTGGAGTGGCGCTTGAAGGCCTCCCACAAGGTGGACCGATGACCTGGTGAAGGCCGCAGGAATCAGGTGCGAGAAGCACAGAACCGGTCGAAGTGGCAGTGCTTGGGGGAGGCCTACGCCCAGCAGAGGACGACTTTCAGATGAAATGATGATGAGGTCTCAGTAGTACTATTCTATAGTTCATTTTGAAGCTTCCATAATGTCAAATTACAAACAGACACTTCAATTTTATTTAATTGTATAGAGATAGAGAGTAATGTGAATTGTACACCACAGACTACCTACAGTTTTGTCTCTCCTTCTCCCTTTAATCCATCCAAAGGTCATCTTTAAAAGATCGCTTTTAAAGATAAGACCGCCCATTGTCTCACCCTATGTAAACCCTATGTGAATTAATTTACCTTACGCCAGATAAGGGTGGAATAAAAGTCATTAATACCACTTGTCTCGAAAGTTAAATGCAAACAAAAAAAACATATCAAGTGCACGTGTTAGAAATTTGTGTATATAAATATTTAAATATTTAATCTTCGTTACTTATTAGGTATTAAAGGGAAAATATAAACAATAGGATTCAATTCATAATAACATTATATTTTTCACGTTATATCTAATAACTAACTACCGTAGTCGTAGTAGTGTTTACAACACAACTTTGTGTTCAATATATCAACCATAATTAATTAACGCGTTATTATGACCCGTATTTAAAATACACCAACCATCATAATAACATTACATTACATTTCAATACATAATTCATGAATAGAATATAAATATACAATGTACATCATCATCAACAATAATCAGAATAATATCATACCTTCGATGTTACCGTCTTGAAAGTCGAAGAGCAAAATGAACTGTTCCACTGTGGCTCCGCTCTTTAACAAACAAGTATGACTCACAAGTGACAGTTGGGTCAAATCAGTGTTTAAATTATAGAAAAATAAGTTTGATATGAAAATCATGTAATAAATTCATTAATTCATTTTAACAATTGAGTATGAAATATCAAACAGATAATAATTACTTTTATAGGTACATCAAGTTTTTTTTTAAATATTAGACACATAATACCTAATTACATTTATATATCACACGCGTCAAGGACGCCTCGTACCGCGATACGTTTGTTTTGATCGTGTTAGTGACACTGCCTTAACATTTTTTCCTATCGTTTTGAAATATTAGAATACATTGGTAGAAGGCGTCAACGACTTTTATTCCACGGTTATCTGGCGGAAGGTATACATTTATATCAGTAATTCATGGCATACAGAAAGAGTATTCTATTCCGATCTTATGCTAAGAGATTTGTCCTCAGGAGACTTAGCGTTAGGGTACACTGACAGCTTGACGCGAAGACACGAAATGGGCAATGTATGTTGCTGTGCCAAGTCGCTGTAGTTCCATATTCGATTGTTCTACATTCATCTTGTGTCGTCTTGTTGTGTCATCAACGCTACTTTCAAGTAAAATGGCAAACTAAGAACTTGTTCATGTACAACTTCCACTTACTGTACAAATCTCCAAGATTATTCGAACTAAGGCATCAATGACATTTTGGTTCTGTACTTCTATTGCAGCTCTGCTACTTAGGTCTTCTTTATTAAATTGACATTTTTAATAATGACTAGCAGCTTGCCCGCGACTTTGTCCGCATGAATTGTGTACTTTCCTCTAAAAAAAATTACGCCCCCTCCACCCCCTTTGAAAGGTTTTTTTTCAGAAAAGTAATGTTGACGATCTTTTTAATTTATTTAGTATCGGGACAATTTTTAAATTTATAGATCAAAGGAATAAGGTTTTTCAAATAAACCTCGTGTCCTTTACATTTCATAACGACGGGGCTTGATTTTTTTTAAAGCGTTTTTTCTGTTTTTTATTATCTACTTATGCAGTCAGTCAGTCATTACACAATACATGAGGTATACAATATTAACTCCACTTTTTTTGAAAAATATGTTTCTTGCTTGCTTGCTTCTCTCTAAAATCGCAAGAACCAGTTCTACACAATGATATACGACATTAAGTCCTATGACATCTATGAAAAGAAATATCCAATCGTAAGATCGTATATGACATTAAATCTACAAAAGATTAATGGGTATAGGACCTCAAATGATGATAAGATTATTTACCTCTAAGCTTTGAGCGAATTTAATATTGTTCATTGGAGTTATTTTTTTTTACTTCTGAACGAAAACTCGCGCGCAGTACCTACTGTGCGTGCAAAACTATCCGCGTGATTGTTAAAAATTGTTTCAAATTGTAATAATTGTAATATTGTTTTTTAATGCGGAAAATTACTGCGTGACCTAGTGAATATCGGAGATCAACATCAGAATATGGTAAGTACTTTTTTAATTAGTTTTAATAAAATAGTTTAGAGAAAACGTAACAAGAGTTAAACAATAGTATCTACTGTAAATGTCTAATGCCATTCATCTTTATTTCTTGGTGTTAAGATACTTTTTTCAATGTCAAAAATTGTTAGTAGGTAGGTTCACATTGTTGTGCATATTAGACTTTCTTAAGATTCTTGTGGTATCAGTATTTACTCATATTAGGGTTTTGTTTATGTAGTAATACGTTGTCCATTAGTTTCTAACAAAATATTGTTGCAAAAGGCTCCGCGGATAAACTACAAGTAGATTCTCCTTTAAACGTCATATTTCATTGATCTTTATTACTGTGTGTTAAGGTCCTTTTTTCAGTGGCATAAACACAGCGGGTAGTTAGGTACACAATGTTAACATAACATAACATCACGCCTTGTTTCCCCGAAGGGTTGTACCTATACAAAAAACAACACAACGTAACCAGAACCAAAACAACAACAAACAAACAAAAAAAACAAAAAAACAAACTAAAATAACGTATCATTAATGGGGAAGCGCTAAGGTAGCCCGCGAAATACAAATTTTCTTAAGATTTTTGCAATTTGCAGCTCAGTATCTGGGTGTATGTTGATTAAAGTATGATTCGCGACTGTAACGAATATGTATCTGCAGAATTATAATCATTACAATCAGTAATAACTTGTATAATCCTGAAATGTTAAGATTTCATGAAATAGTCATTCAATGGAATTACTTGGTCGTAGAGAGACTTGGTATTGATGACTTTAATTATTATAATTCGGTAAATAAATATTTTTTACGGTCGCGAATCATATTTTAATCAACATACAACCTAATACTGACCTGCAAATTGCAAAAAACGTAAGAAAATTTGAATTTCGCGGGCTACCTGGCACCTTCGCCTTAACGATTAACTTTTCACCGTATCCTATTATCTACGACCTAATAAGTACATTTTTGCATAGTATGGATCAGTTGTTCTGTGTTATGAATGAATGCATAAGTACATAGCTAAGGTAGAAACTTTTTTTTTTAGGATCCCAGAGAAAAGAACAGCTTTCCCTAGAAAGGCACGAAGGCTCATTTTCAAGGCCATACCAAGATACTGACGTGGTTCCAGCTCTAACCGAAGTAATACATACCGTCAGCGATGCTACTGACGATGATGCACAACCTTTAACAGTAAGCAAAGCAGAGGCTTTGCTCACTGACATTTCAAATAATCTCGTGCCATCGACTAGCTATCACCACATGAGAACAGAAGATGGTATGAGCTCTGAGGAAGATGTTTCACTATCAGAAGAAGAGTATATTCCAAACACTGATGAAGACTCTACAGATAGTGAATTCGAAAAACGAAGACAAGTAACTATACCAGAATTAGACAGGTCGTCCATCGATAATCTGGAAAATATGACAGAAAATGGAACGACTCAATCGCTGAACAATACTCCCTCAGATATTTAGCCAGAGCAATCTTAAATTTCTGTAATGAAGAACTTTAATATTAAAATAGAAATGCAATTTAAAAAACAAGGTGCAATCACAGGAAAATCATATACATCTAAGAAAGGAAAAGTTGTTCCAGAAAAGAAGATGAAACCAGTATTTGCTTGCAGATTGAAATGTAGTGAACGTATAGACGAAACCGTTCGACAATTTATATATCAGAGGTATTACATGGATGGCTCAGCCAAATACCAACTTGTCGCGCTTGAGCAAAGAGGGCTCGTTGGCGACGTAAAACTGGTGGATGCCAAGCTTCACAGCTTGACTCATCGCCGCAAGGTTGCCTGCTTGTCGGTCTTCTACAGATTGAACTTCGGTGAGTTGTGACGTTACAATTTAGCCTAGAGGGCTAAATTATAAAATCACATACAAAAAGGTAATAAAAAATATAGAAAAAAGGTAATTAAGGGGGGGGGGGGGGGGTAAGGTAAAGGTAAGGTGGGGGTTAGCGGGGTCTTGCGATGTGCATCAGGAGGATAGGAAACGAGTCCTCGTGGAGTCAGGAACGCAGCGTCTTCTCAGAAACGTGGTGCCGCTCAGCAGGAATTAGGGCTGCGGCGTCTAAACGCCGTGTGAACAGCCGGACGAATTACGGCAGAGTCTCTCCAGTGATGGGGGGTGACGTCTCACGTCATCCAGCGCCTGGACGTCGGCGATGAGGGTTCATTTATGGAATTCCCAGGGCTTTAAACACAACCAGCTCTTTTACTGAAAAATATATAAATAAACTAAAGGATGTGGATTCTGTGAAGCAAAATACCACAGAGTGTACTCAAGAACTCCATGACCTCATTCCGCCGGCCCCTTCTACCATCGGACATCTAGACACACTGCTGGTTACCATCCCTACCTAGTTGCTATTCCACCAATTCGCACTAAGCGTTTCAAAATGTCTTAATTAATGTCTTAATTTCTAAACGTCTGCTGTGATGCGCACAGCAAAGGAGTGGAACTCTCTACCCGTGTCTGTATCCGGACGCATACAACCCCGATCTCTTCAAAGTGAGAGTGAACAGGCTTCTTCTGGGTAACTCGCTCCATTGTCGACTTTGTCTTTGTCATCTCTGACCTAGATTAGAGTCAAGAGAAAACCTATCACAAATAAAAAAGATGATTTTCTGTGCCCACGCTGAAAACCTATTCGAGAAACTCAAAAGCCCATTTAGAGACTAGAACACAAGGACTTACAAAAATTGCTGCAGTGGATTCCATCCATGTTCCACGATTATTATAGGAATCTTCCATGTGCAGATGTCCCTGATTTACCTGAAGCATGCGAGTAGCTGTGTTGGTTATTAAAAATAAACAATATTATATTTTGATTTTCAGCTTTGTGAAGTAACTTTTGTTTAATTTTATTAGTAAACCCCTCCCAAATGCTTAAATAATACCATAACGTGACATACTAACCAGAGACATAATGTTTCTAGGTGCCGAATCCAATAACATCCACAAATTTTATTTAGAGGTGAACAATAGTATGATGTCATTATGCTTTCTTACAACACCTAAGTTAATTTACGTTAAAAGGTAAATAGTCTCAAGTCCACAAAACGAGATAATCATTAGTTTTATTGTAATTGTGTATAATACATAATAATTCCATCTAATAATAGTAAAAAATACTGTTGAGTTTGTTCCAGTATCTTTAAAGCAACTATGTCATAATTGCATTCAAAGTTTCACTCCGTGCATTTTTGCCTCTCCTGTAAAATTTTCGTATTCTCACATAATGTTATATACCTCTGAGGTACAAATATAGATATATAGATTACGAACCCTGGCCACCAACTTATCGTAAGCGACATTTTTAACGAAAATGCGATTTTCGATTATTATTTTTCGATTAAACAATAATCGTTCAGGATAAAAAAATGAATTTTTGTAAAACTTTAGGGTACGATAAGTCAGCGATCAGGGCTTGATTATCTTGCTAGCTTAAGGACTCCTTGACGATATCTCCCTCTGCTATCATAGACCACTTCAATAAGCTACACTGTGCTACGTGACACGCGCACATTTCACGGCTTCTTTTATGTTATTTCTTGTTAAGATGAAACTGAAAAGGATACTCACATTATCCCTAAAATCCTCTAAACAGCAACATCATTACATTGGATAGGTGTAGTGGCTCCGTCCGTCTCGCTGCCCGCTGATATATCGACGAGCTCTGCACTGCACCGCGTTACTGATGAGGATGGACAAAGGATAAGCAGAAAGCGAGTGGACTCCAATTGTACATAAACGTTGTGTGTATTGTTCGGACCATGACTATACACAATACAGCCATTGCGGCTTACAATTTTTTAAAATAGCATCTTGGAGCAACCTGTACTTAAAGAACTGTAGCGCAGAGATAATTTGCCGGGGTCACGGATCATAACATCGCATCAATGAAATTAAAACGAATAACGTGTAAAGAGTAAGCGTTTTGAAGGAAAGAGAGAGCGATATTTAGTTTGAATGAAAATTTAAAATTTTCAATTTACGAATTATTTTATCTTATTATAATTTTTATGATTACTGGCCACTATCCCTACGCGTGGGTTAAATTAATTAATATCGCCATTTTAGCGGCACTTTGCATATTCAAAGAGACAGACTTTTTTTTCTGGATTGGAAATCATGCGTGAATCAGGCATGTCAGACTTTTACTGACTAAAACCCACCCGCGTTCCTTCAGTTGCCTGTGCCGGGGCCACGGTAACTCTTTCGAACATCCCACGACCCTGGCTGGCATCGGCCCTAGCGGACCCCGTCAATAGTGCTGACATCTCTTTGAGGCGCGCGTGGAACACGACGCGTCGTCGACTCGGGCCTGGTCCTTACCGGACGGTGAACTAAACAGACAGACCTGTACCTGACTTCAAAATCTGCCGATTCTAAATAAATTTATTCAAAAGGTTGACTGTGTGATATTATCAAGGATTACTTTTAGAGTTCAATATATTTATTAACATCAATATACATTTAGACAGACGTCTTCCAAGCCATAGCGGACGATATTATATGGCTACTAAAAATAATTGTTAAATCTCTGTTTCTTGCGTCTGGTAGTCGCAGTTTATAGGCTGATATGATTACGCCAGTAAAGAGACGGGTTCCTAGAAGAGCGGTGGCCGCCATGTTAGCATCCGCCATGTACCGTCAAATGACGTCACTGAAACGTTATTTATGAAAGTAAGTTGGTGTTTTTTTCTAGAGAGGAATTTTGATACCGCAAAGAGACCGCCGTAGAGGGGCCTGTGGCTAAGTAATAACAGCCGCAGGGGTCAGTCGATCAGGTTAAGCTACGCTTGCCGCGGTTGGTCCGTGGATGGGTGACCATCTTTACATACGACATACCAAAACACCTCCGTGCCTAAGAAAGCACGTTAAGCCGTTGGTTTGACGACAGTCGTTACAGGTCGTCAGAAGCCCGAAAGTCTGACAACCAGTCTTACCAAGGGGTATCGTAGTATCCAGTAACTATGTTGTAGAGTTTAGATAAGCAGTCACTCGATGTAAGATACTGGTATTCAGCTGCATCCGGTTAGACTGGAAGCCGACCCCAACGTAGTTGGGAAAAGACTAGGCAGATGATGATGATTTTGACACCGTAAAGTCAAATCATCATTTTCATGACAGCTGTCACTGCGACCGTCATGTGGCCCCCTGTCGTTGCAAACAGTAGCTTAACATTTAAACTGTCTCTTGTATTTTGTACCACAGTGCAAAAAACATTAGTAAGACTAGTTTACGACAACTAACGCGAAACTGAGCACTGTTCTCTCATGTTAAACTGGTGTGGTTAATGCGCCGCCCATTTATGCAAAACACACTCTCTATTTACAACCATGTTTAGAAGTGTATAGTGCTCTGTGGAAATCTGAGCTGGGCTTTGATATCCTGTTGCTTGTGTTCAGCTTTTATTTAGCTGCACAGTGATTAATCACGACAACTTTTCCCAGGGACTGTACGAATGTACTGTAATGCGAATGAATCGCTGTAAAAAGTTATCATGTGTATCCCGTTTTCTCTTTTTAGTAGAGCTCTTTGAGAAACTGGTCCGGGGTAGTTAAAGGAAGGCCAAGCAGCTTTGCTGTGTTTGAAGTGTAACGTCTAGTCGGGTAATTTTGCTCTAGGGCATAACTTTGGCCCAAATCTAGACTTGATGTTTGAACTTGATGTGGTAACTAATAGACGGCGATATAGACGCGTACTTGCGGAATTGTTGTGTGGATTTACTGACACTAAACATTTTTATCGATTTTGGCCAAAGTTATGCCCTAAAGTCAAAGTAAACCCGCCTTGACGATGTGGCTATTGTGGTGCCGGCGTAATAACAAGTACTATTTATTATATTCTATATACAAACAAATACAATTGAAGTGTCTGTTTGTAATGTCAAAATAACAACTTTTTACTAAATGCAAAAGAAAATATATATGGTAATTACAACAAAAAAGCAATTTTAATTTTTTTTTTGTCTGTCTGTTTGTTCCGGATCATCTCCGAAAGGCCTGGACCAATTTTGACGGGACTTTCACTGCCAAATAGCTGATGTCACGTGAAGTAACTTAGGCTACTTTTATTTGTTTTAAATAATTAGAGTTCCGCGCAAAAAAATTAAAACCCATGAAATTGTGAACAAAAAGTCGGACTTGAATGATTCTTTTTTCATCTGGTAGCCCAATTCTTGAGGATAGTTAAAGGCTATTTAACATCACGCTACGACCCTTAAGAGCTGTGCAAAAAGAAAAAGTCAGAAAGAACACTAAGCGGAAACGAAGTAATAGCGCGGGCGGGCGAAGCAACGCGGTGGGTCGGGGGACGAGGGAGTTTTATTAAAATGCGGCTGTTATTTTAGTATGTTGTGTATCTTACGACTTCCACGCGGACGAAGTCGTGTGGCACAGCTAGTTATTAATATTTCAACTAGCTATTTACAACTAATTGTATTCGCATCCAAACATCAACTCCCATTTTGATTAACTCAGGGTTAAAGTTTCAAAGAATTCTATCTTATTAAGTGCACAGAACATAACATCACGTCTTGTTTCCCTGAAGGGTTAGGCAGAGGTGTACCTATAGTACACAAACATTTCACCAGTTATGTTTAAGTCCCATGTAATAGGGGGCAAGCCTATAGCCATCTACCGGGCACAAATCCAGACTCCGGGCTTCTACTGAGAAATTCCGGAAAGAAAAAACTATTAATACTTTGCCCGACCTGTGAATCGAACCGAGGATCTCATGCTCAGCATGGCGCTTGCAACCACTAGACCAAGGAGGCAGTCTATTAAGTGCACCTTAATACCTATCTAAGTAGAAACGATAAAAAATAAGTATTATAAAAACCTAACATAATTGAAAAACACTTTTCTACTGAAGATTCTGTAAGTTTTTCTTTCACATATTTACGTAGTATGCTCGTAAATGTATTTGTTTGATCCGCGTGATTGCGAAGTCACAAGAATTCTTTATTGACAAAGGTTTTTTCACTAATCAAGTATTTTGTTAAATTGAGCGTCAAATGAACGCCAGACATGGTTCTAGATAACATCCAACTTTTTTACGACGAAAAAAGAATATTCTTATATATTATTTTCTATTTGTGATTAGATAGAGCACTTTTCAATAAAAGTCACAACTTTTACCTATTCTAATAAACTATTTCCGTCTTATTACACAATAAGTTCTAGCTTTAGTCTAAGCCCAAACGTTAGAGCCAGTTATTGTATTTTGAAATTTTTTCCGACATTCATAAGTAACTGAATTGAAAATTGACATACGTTGACTCGGGTTTAACATCAGTATAATTATGTAATTAGAACTTTAGCTTCGTAACCTGTGTATAAAAAACTTTTTTGCAAACAAAAACAACCGACTTTCAAAAAAGAACACTACAAAGTGAAAAATAACTTTATTTACGGAAGTCGGTGTCTTTGGATTTGTATTTTAGGTATTTGCCACAGAGTTCCGAAATTTAAGTTATTTTTCACTTTGTAGTGTTTTTTTTTTGGAAGTCGGTTGTTTGTTTTTTTTTTTTTGCAAAAAAGTTTTTTATTTTTCACTTTTTATTGGGTCGGTTTGTAATTTATCTAATTTACAGTAGCCTAATGACAACTGCTCATCACCTTTTACAAAACATTGCTTTTCCCGATGCAGGGACGTTAATTGTTGAGGAGTTCTCCTGGTACTTCACCATCAGCTCCACTTCACCATCCAACTCGCAACCCGTTAAATACTTATTATTGAGTTGTTCCGGTGGCCTTCTTTGGTCTTCATCGTCAGTTCCACTTTATTAAATGGTGCTTTTCGAGAGCAAATGCACAAGTAACTATAAAAAATACCCAAATCGCTACAGGTGTGCCTATAATATTAGAAGAGCTCCCTCGATTTCTTCAGGATTCCATCATCAGATACTGACTTGATGACAATGGGACCACTTGTGGAAAATATACCCTATCAAACAAAAAAAAAAGGATTTTCCAAATCAGTCCAGCCGTCTTCGAGTAATCGAGGAACACACATCGAACTGAGAAACTCCTCCTTTTTTGAAGTCGACTAAAAATCCAGCCAGCCATAGCCAGAGCGCATCTCATGACAATTCTAATAAGCCCAAATACGGCTAGGATAGATTGTTTTATTATGGAGTTCCGGTGCCTATCTTTCAGCTTCATCATCAGCTCAGTTGAATGGTACCATTTTTATCAGAACCATTTATTTAAATTTGCTTCGTCTTAGTCGCTTAACTATCTTAATCGAGATATCTTATCGCCACCCGTGAAATACTTATCATTGAGGAATGTCCGTGGCCATTTATGGTCTTCTTCGTCAGTTCCACTTCATCAAATTATGTTTTCTGAATGCAACTGCTTGACTTGTTGATGAAAATACCAAAATAGCTATGTGTTTGCATATAATGTCTTAATGTATTTTGTGCTGAATTTTTTTAGTTTGTAGTCTGTCTCTGTACTTATTAAAATAAAATAATATTTCAGGAGTTCCCTCAATTCCTCATGAATCTAATCATCAGAACTAGATTTTGATAAAAATGGGACCAATCTATAAGAAGACCTTTCAAATAAAAAAATAATTTTCTAAATCATTTTATAAATGACGGAGTACCTACTAAGGTAACAAACAGTAATAAAAAATAACCGGATTGATAACCTCCTAATTTATTTGAACCGAAACCCTAAAAACTTAACACGGCTTTATACATTTTTTTTTTAATTTAACATAGGTTTTCTCTTGGCTCTATAATAGTCTAGGTTAGAGATGACAGAGACAAAGTCTAGGATGGAGCGAGCTTACCCAGAAGAAGCCTGTTCACTCTCACTTTGAAGAGATCGGGGTTGTATGCGTTCGGAAACACAGACGCAGGTAGAGAGTTCCACTCCTTTGCTGTGCGCATCACAAATATATACGTACATATATACTGTGTTTAAACTTTAAACACAGAATGTATGTATGGAGTTTGAAGTGAGATTGATATTAGACACGCGTTGATCAAGTGTCTAAGTTTTATGTGTTGTTGTGGTAAGACCCTTAGTTCTTGATGCGATAAAACTTTCCAACAGTTAAGCAAATATATTAAGTTTCTTTTGAATAGTCAAAGATACGCAAGAATTGTACAAGTTCTTTTCTGCTTTTATTTTAAGCACAGAACGACGGAGCTATTTACAAATTAATTTAAAAACAGTTCATTGTTAACTGCGATTTAACCGACCTTCTAATAGAATTAGTTAATTAATTAACCAGTACAACGGGTATTTGGTTTAAGCGGTGAAGTTCAAAGAGTCGTTTTATCACTGTTATATTTTCGGGAGTTTCCTGTTTTGGTGAGTGTTAGATGAAATTGCATCGTTTTGGGTGAGAACAAATTATTGTTTAGTTTGTCAACAGTTTGCCATTGTATTGTGATTTTTAGTTTCATTTCCATCAATTCCATGTATTGTTTACTCGTAGATATGAAACTTTAGAGTCAAAGGAATAAATAATAATAAATAGTTACATATAAGCAGGGAAATTAATTGTTAACCAAATAAACACCTTAGGTCAATTTGCTCTAAGGACCAAGCCCGAGTCGACGGCACGTTGTGTTCCACGCGCGCCTCAAAGAGATGTCAGCAATATTGACGGGGTCCGCTGGGGGGGCCGATGCCAGCTAGGGTTACGGGATGTTCGAAAGAGTTACCGTGGCCCCGGCACAGGGAACTGAGAAAAAGTCAATTTGCTGTGTCATAGCCATTTTTTGCAACTTAAGAGGGACTTGTGGCTAAGTAATAACAGCCGCATGGGTCGATCTATCAGGTTAAGCTACGCTTGCCGGGGTTAGTCCGTGAATGGATGACCTTCTTTACATACCGAGACTCCTCCGTGCCTCGGAAAGCAGGTTTTAAGACGTTGGTCCCGGCTGCCATTCGTGGATCTTTGGCAGTCGTTACGGGTCGTCGGAAGCCCGAAAGCCTGACAACCAGTCATGGGGTATCGTATTACCAAGTAACTGGGTTGTGGAGGTCAGATAGGCAGTCGCTCTTGCGTCCGGTTAGACTGGAAGCCGACCCCAACATAGTTGAGCGGGCATGGTTGGGCATAGTTGGATGGGTTGGATTGGTTGGCTAGGCAGATGATGATAGCCATTTTATGCAACTGTCAAAGAATGACAGTTGTGAATAGAATATACGGACAATTTAAGTTGGTAGTCAGTTTTCTTAACAATTAATTTCCTTGACTTTACCTACCAGTTTGATTAGCTTGCATAATGTTATTTATTAAAACAACAAGTAAGATTGACTAAAAAAATACCGTTTAGCTGCAGCCAAACAATCATTTAGGCATCGCTACACCGTGAATGATCAAGATCCCTCTTGATTGCTATATTCTCATTATTCTTAGCTGGATTGATAATAACAATTGCTTCTTGTTAGCAGACAACAGAATGTTGCTTCAGTTTTGGTTTACTAAGAACGAACGGTCACACGATAGCCGCTGCCCAGATACAGAGCTTTTTTCACGCATTAAAGCGACGATAACCGATTTTTAATGATTTTAAAATGAAAATCTTGTCTAAACGAGTAGTGTTAATGATTTGGAAAAAATATATGTTAAATAAGAGCATTTTCTTAATAACTTAATATGTGAATATTATAGATTATGTCTGTAATACTAAGTGTAATTAATTTGTAAAGTTATCTCTAACGCGAATATGAATCTGAGAATTACGCAAAAACTATCAAGCGTATTTGTTTGATGATGATGATTTCATTATTTATCTTTTAGTATACGTGTTTTAACACCTTTTTTTTATGTATATTAAATTAATAATGCGTGTAATTTGGGACAGCACTCCTTCATGGGCGAGTCCTATTACTGGTAGGACGTACGACGCGTTGCGTGAGCTCAGCACAGAACACGCAAGCTATGCAGTCAAGGCCGACAACATTTGTCTGCATCTTAATGTCAAATACTAGTGAAAATTACAGATTTTTATGACGGGCTTTATATTAGGACGCTTTCCTTGGAAACTCAAGCTATAGTGCTAGCCTCTTTAGTTCTGTTTATAGGGTGCTTGCATAAATCAAATCATATCAAAATATTTTACTTCACATAAACCTACATGGGCACTTATGAAACGTCAGAATCTAGTTGCACAGTTCCAATTGGTCGTTTCCTATGGAGAAGAACCGGCAAGAATCTCCACGGTTACTCTTTTAAAAATAAATAGCTTTTACAATGTTTTCAAATTACACTGTTATTAAGTTTGGGAGGACAGTGTAGGCCTGTCAACAAGTACCAGGTACTTAACAAAATAGAAAATGGTCTACAAATCTACAGTCTATGAAGCCTACAACGTTCTCACATTCACAAAATATAAAAGAAACTATTTAAAAGACACAAGACAGAGAGAAGATTATATGCAAGATGTGACATAAATAACGCACAACCTCTTAAGGGATCACCCTACTCATCATTATGAACAACTTTTACTATAGTACCTAACCTGAAATCGCGAAAAAAAATCTACTGTTCCCTACATTTTGACGAGTTATGTGAACATAAATGTAGGGAGCAGCTGATTTTATTTTGCGATTTCAGGTTTGGTTCCATAGTAAAAGTTGTTCATAATGATGAGTACAATGACCCCTTAAGAGGTTGTGCATTAATAAAATTATGTTACACCTTGTATATCATGGAAGTATGTAAAGACGCGGATTCCCGGTAAAGACAAGTCGGTACCGATAGGTGCGGGTATAAATAGCCCGGTATTAACTTGTGCGCTCACACAACAGAAACAGATAAACATTGTAAACTGTTCATTCCGTAGATCAACCTGTGCCTCAGAACCAGCTGCTTTATACAAGTACCCTTTTTTTTGTGGATGGGAAATCATCAAATGACTTCTCCCGCTCTGGGCGGAGCGGGAGGGCGTGTCAGACTTTTACTGACTAAAACCCACCCGTGTTCCTTCTGTTGCCTGTGCCGGGGCCACGGTAACTCTTTCGAACATCCCGCAACCCTAGCTGGCATTGGCCCTAGCGGACCCCAAAATAGTGCTGACATCTCTTTGAGGCGTGCGTGGAACACAACGCGCCGTCGACTCGGGCTTGGTCCCTACCGGACGGCGAGCTACCCATTGCTCGCCGTCCGCAAGCCCGCGCCTACGGTGGCCGGGAATCAGCTGCCAATTCCCGACGCCCAGGGCGTCTCCTGCGGCGGCTAGGGGCGTGAGGGCGCAAAGCTTGCCTCTCCCTCACGCGTTCCGCCTCCTCCTTCGCGAGCATTACTGCTTCGCAGAAGGAGGTAATGGCTTCCCATGTACTCTCGCTCCGTACCATGGCCTGGACCAGGGCCGGACGCGAGAGATCGCCGCCGCCGATCACTACCACGAGGACACGGCGCTGCTCCGCCCAAGCCGGGCAGACCTCCACCGTATGCTCTACCGTGTCCTCCGGGCGATCCACACAGTGGTGACACCCGGGCGTACAAGTACCCTAAAGCCCCATTTACACGGTGCAAGATTATTGCTTGTGGCATACCATAAAATTGAAGCTACAATTGACTGGCACTGTCTAAACAACACGTACAAATGTTGCATAATACGGGCAAGTTAGTTGTCGTTTAAAACACGTACAGGTGTAAACAGTACAATAGAATCGCATTCAATACTTGAATCAATTGTACAAAGACGTACAACTCTGTGTTTAGACGAGGCAAAACTTGCATGCAATAATTGCTTCGGTGTAAACGAAGTTGCATGCAATTATTGTGTGGCAAAGCTTGCGTTCAATTATTGTATGCCATTTAATCGTAATAGCACGCGTTTAAACACTTTTTTGTGTAAACACAATTCTTGAATGTCAATAATTGAATGATAAGTTCCCTTTACGTCGAGTCTTAAAGACTAAATTTCTGCAAGGATACTAATGTCTACGCTTTCTATTGCCTTTACATCTAGTTTGGAAAGGTACAGTAAAACAAAAATAAAAACAATTTTAGTAACAATCACAATATGTTTACATGACTGTTCGTATAAAAAATAAATTATGGTCCTACTGACATAATGAATTATGCATAGTACATAGTGTTTTAAAGCTATGGTACTAGTAAAATTTCATCTTAATACTTGCATAGAGGTACTAATAACAAAATGTGTTAAGTACCTACTTTGAATAAATCATTCATATTCAATTTCAAAATATTTTATTTCACATAAGTCTACATGGGCACATATGAAACGTCAGAAACTAGGTGCACGGTTCTAATTGGTCGTTTCCTAAGGAGAAGAACCGGCAAGAAACTCCACGGTTACTCTTTTAAAAATAATTGGCTTTTACAATGTTTTCAAATTACAGTGTTGTTAAGTATGAGAGGACAGCAGTGTAGGCCTGTCAGCAGGTACCAGGTATTTAACAAAATGGAAAATGGTCTACAAATCTAGTCTATTAAGCCTACAACATTCTCACATTCACAAAATATAAAATAATCTATGTAAAAGACAAGACATTAACTGTATTTCGCTTTTATTCGCTTTTGTTTCTGACTGTACTTATGACACTCGACGTAGAGAAAATAAAAGCGACATGACTCTCACCGTTTGACGTAGAGGGACTCGACATAAAGGAAACATAATTTTCAATTGAACGTGCTTATGGCATGCGATTATTGCTCTTCAATGTTCCAGAAACTTGCACCGTGTAAATGTGCGCCTAGGCTGTTTGCTTTTAAAAATGATTGATCTTTTGAAAATAGTTATTTATGCTAAATCACCACGAAAACTTATCTAGAATTGGTAGCTGTGAATTTAATTTTCTCGCATTTATGCAAGACGGCAAAATAAGCCAGATAAAAAAGATTATCCCATAATGAATATAATTACTGCATCTTTTCCTAAAATGACAAAATGTTTCGGAGAAGAATGTTGGCCTTACGCTCATTATAAATAAAGACAGCGCAAAAGTCGAGAAAAATACACAGGATTAAAAATTATGTAAGTAATTACATTAGAACATTTCCAAGATGCCAGGTTTTCAAAGCAAACCACTTTTAAAACTTGACATCTTGGAAATGTTCTAAAAATAAAGACGGAAGTTGAGCATTGTGTTGTTGATATTTTAGTAGCGAGGAATATTAGATTTTTTCATTTGACTGATGCTTTGGAAGATTTGAATTATTACGATAATGTTTGGAAACCTGACTGTTTCGTTGGTATAATGGTCGCAAGCGCTACTGCAGAGCTTGAGGTCCTGGGTACGATTCCCAGGTCGGGCAAAGCGTTTCGGGTTCCCAAATAACGGTAGGAGGGATTCCCATCGGTGTCGAGTCGACGATGAAGTACCTGGGACTTGTCCTCGACAGCCGGTGGAATTTCGTGGAGCATTTCCGACGTTTGGCTCCCAGACTGGAGCGGGCCGGGGCTGCCTTGAGGCGGCTCCTGCCCAATCTGGGGGGTCCAAACGCCTCCTGCCGGAAGCTCTACGCGGGGGTCATGCGGTCCATGGCCCTTTACGGAGCTCCGGTGTGGGCGCGTTCCGTGAGGCGGCGACCGGTCCGTCGGTTGAACGCGTCCCAGAGGGTCATGGCCATCCGGCTAGCCCGGGGATACCGCACGGTCTCCGGGGAGGCAGCGAACCTCCTTGCCGGATTACCGCCATGGGATCTGGAGGCAAAAGTCCTCGCGCACATGAGAGGGTGGCGCGAGGAGGCTAAACGCCGGGGTGTAACCCCGCTGCCGCGAGAAATCGCGGCACGGCGGACAGAGTTCCGGCAGGATCTCATGGCGGCATGGAGAGTGCGATTGTCGCAACCCAGCGCTGGGCACGCCACAATTGCGGCGATAAGTCCCCTCTTTGAGGAGTGGCTGGAGAGGCGCCACGGCGTCCTCACCTTCCGCCTGACGCAGGTCCTCACCGGACACGGGTGCTTCGAGAGGTACCTGTTCCGAATAAGGCGGGAGGAAACGCCCGGGTGTCACCACTGTGTGGATCACCCGGAGGACACGGTGGAGCATATGGTGGAGGTCTACCCGGCTTGGGCGGATCACCGCCGTGTCCTCGCGGAAGCGATCGGCGGCGGCGATCTCTCGCGTCCGGCCCTGGTCCAAGCCATGGTACGGGGCGAGAGTACATGGGAAGCCTTTACCTCCTTCTGCGAAGCAGTAATGCTAGCGAAGGAGGAGGCGGAATGCGTGAGGGAGAGGCAAGCTTTGCGCCCTCACGCCCCTAGTCGCCGCAGGAGACGCCCTGGGCGTCGGGAATTGACAGCCGATTCCCGGCCACTGTAGGCGCGGGCTTGCGGACGGCGAGCAATGGGTAGCTCGCCGTCCGGTAGGGACCAAGCCCGAGTCGACGGCGCGTTGTGTTCCACGCGCGCTCAAAGATATGTCAGCACTATCGACGGGGTCCGCTAGGGCCGATGCCAGCTAGGGTTGCGGGATGTTCGAAAGAGTTACCGTGGCCCCGGCACAGGCAACAGAAGGAACACGGGTGGGTTTTAGTCAGTAAAAGTCTGACACGCCCTCCCACTCCGCCCAGAGCGGGAGAAGTCATTTGATGATTTCCCATCCACAAAAAAAAAAAAAAAGGTCGGGCAAAGCGTTATTGGGTTTTTCCGTCTGGAATTTCCCAGTAGCAGCCCGAGTTTGGATTTGCGCCCGGTTGATGGCAATAGGCTCGCCTCCTATTACATGGGACTTAAACATAACTGGCGAAATATGGGTGTACTATTAGGCACACCTCTGTTCAACCCTTCGGAGAAAACAGTGAAGTTACCTATGTTACCTAGTTACATATGTGCACCGGCTGACGTCATCACGTCAACGCCAGCTGTCGCTGAAAACCAGCGCTGGAGCTCTGTCTCGCATAGGGTTGCAGCATTATGCTGACCGATGGCCGTTTGGCGTGGATGTGACGCACTTTTTACCCCAACTTGTTTCTTTTTGTGTTTGTGCTCTTTGTTTTGCGTCATGTTTACCGCAAATAAACGTATTTTCTTTCTTCCTTTCTTTCTATGTTAAGATAAACATACCTATCGAGAAACTGCTTCCTTACCCAAAGCATTTGTTCCACCTGCTGAAGATCGGCCACCTCGATATGAGTTGTCTTGGGTAACCTGGAAGTCTTTAAACAGACTTTGGACCCAGGTTGGCCGAAGCAGGGGAAACCTGTTCACGTGTAGATTCATTGACGACTCCACCTCGGATTATAAATGTGGTGCTGTTCCACAAACGATGGGACACTTAATATCATGTCCTGCGTGTGCTGTCAGCTGCACGTTACAGGAACTGATGGACGCTAGTGATGGTGCCAAACTCGTAGCCGAATTCTGGGCCGAGTCTATTTAGACTGCCATTGACATGCTAAGAAGAAGAACATGTCTATCTGGAAAACATGTAAATTAAACGTGGCTAGATAGTTAGATAGAATACTCTTTATCACGTACACCAGAATAATTAAAAAAAAAAATAGATGAAGTTTGGATTATGTGTATTTTGCAAGTAGAACAAAATAATTACATACAAATCAAGACGATTGTTAATGCTTTCAAAATACACTAACTAACCCTTCGAATTCGACTTCCATATAAACCAATTAACTATAATTACTCCACGTGTATCAGATACCGCAGACTGTAAAATTAATATGGCGCCTAGCGTGGACGTCCAATCACAGTGCTTCATTACGATTGCCTCCATTAGAGATTCAATTAACAGAGAAAATGACGTCATCAAATTAAATTCATACAGTTAAATGATTTAGCATTCAATTTGATCGTTCTGTTTTGAATTGGGTAGCTATAGAAAGGTCTAGTTTAGAAAATAGAGTGCTATTGATTTGCCGCGGCGAACCTTGTGCAATAAATTGATAGATTGAAAAGTGTTTTTGTCAAAAACAAACATAACATAACATCACGCCTTGTTTCCCCGAAGGGTTAGGCAGAGGTGTACCTATAGTACACCCACATTTTACCAGTTATGTTTAAGTCCCATGTAATAGGGGGCGAGCCTATTGCCATCAACCGGGCACAAATCCAGACTCCGGGCTGCTACTGAGAAATTCCAGATAGAAAAACCCAATAACACTGCCCAACCTGGGAATCGAACCCAGGACCTCATGCTCGGCAGTAGTGCATGCGACCACTAGAACAACGAGGCAGTCAAAAACGAATTAAAATAATTTATTTATTTGGTTTGCTGAAATAAATTAAAAGACTCCGTTTTGGTTAAATCGAATAATAAATTAATTATGTCCAAAATGACAACAATTAATAATATTGTAAACTGTCTTGGTCATTTTGAATTTTTTTTTTTTTTTTTTTTAAGATAGGTTTGCTCTTGACTCTAGTCTAGGTCAGAGATGACAGAGACAAAGTGATGGAGCGATGGAGCGAGCTTACCCAGAAGAAGGCTGTTAACTCTCACTTTGAAGAAATCGGGGTTGTATACGTTCGAAAACACAGACGCAGGCAGAGAGTTCCACTCCTTTGCTGTGCGCATCACAAAATATGAATATTTTTAACATATTATTATGTCTAGTTTATTTAGAAATTCATAAAAATGAAAGATAAGCAGTCAGCTTAAGTGTAGGCTGTTTAATGCATCCCAATAAAGCTCAATTTACCCGAGGAAAGTTTCTTGCCCGTGTATATTCTGTTTAGACGATGCAACTTTTACTGTTTCCGTAAGTTATGGTATGCCTCAGATGATTAAATCGCACTATATAAATCAGGCTTTGTGGATAAAAAATTGTGTCTATGTCAGCTCCGACGCACTGGAGTTTACTCCGTGAAAGGTGAAAGGTGCGCAAGGTACGTTGCGCAGAAAAACGTAACGCTTTTGAGTTAACGCTTGTATTAATTTCACTCCTCATAAAATTTCCATACCGGGGGCCTTAATTGAAAATCGATTCTTAAGGAGAAAACTCCAATAAACTTCTAAAACCTCCATCACATATCACATAACATCACGCCTTCTTTCCCTGAAGAGTTGGGTGAACCTATAGTACATCCACATTTCGCCAGTTATGTTTAAGTCCCATACAATAGGTGGCGAGCCTCCATCTTCCATTAATAACTTTTACAAAACGAACTCCACCCAGCACCAAAATTTTTATCTCCCATTATATTTTTCCACGCAACATTTCACAAGTCTTCACACAAGATTATCAGAAACAAAACACGTTAAACATGGAACAGGCCTAACAATGGCGGTTGATTCCGGCGTAATTTTTAAATAAAAAATATGCCAGGAGATAAAAGGAGCAACTTGCATTGTGTACGGAGTCAAGCGCAGCGTATAATATACTGATGTACTAGCTAGTCCTACACATTGATGGGAACTCGTGTCATGGACTTTGATGGTCGATAGACATTTGAAATGTCATCAACATTTTAGTGTTTCCGTTTTTGTGTTTATGTTTACAATTGCTATCGCAAGTGTCTACTTTTTTTGAAGTAGTAATGGGCCGGTTACGTTAATTAAAAACCAATTGTAAATAATATAACGATTTGAAATGAGATCTGGCTATCAAAGGGGAATGCCCAGTCTTCATAGTATTCTAGGCCCTAGATCGACATCAAATATTAATGTAAAAATGGAGTGTTTTAAAATCTTAATAGTGTTGGATATCTAAAAAATATATACTTATTGACGCCACTATTTTAGAAATATTAAAAAAAAAATGTTTTGAGGTTAATTTTCTATATGAAAAAGTGTTCGACTGTGAGATAATTCAAGAACTTTTCTTTTTTCAATGCTCGGTTATTGATTGGAGGGGTTTCCCTTATATATTTTTATTCATTTGTAATTATTAGGGATAAAAACACACATTTGCTATTTTAATATCCAAAATCGAATGCAGCCTTGATCCATAATTCCAGAGCCAAAGTTGTCGTTGAAGGTGAGAACAAAATCCATAAATTAAAAATCCGAATCAAGTCCATAGAACAAAGCCAGGTCGCAGTAAAAGAAATCGAAGAAAAATCAAAACATCCACATAGAGCGTAACTGTGCGTTTGCACTGGCGAAACATTCACATAAAAAAACATGTCGAAATCTCTGTTTTCTGTCAATGTATTGTCACTAAGCAACAAGCGAACTATCAGATTTAATTCAGTGTTGTCACTATCACGAAAAAATAATAAAATTAATTCGATATATCGATTACTTTTTTAAATAACTGTTATTTGATTTGTTTTTCTTATTCTTTTTTTTACGAGTACACATTAGTTTTTATTTTCATGTGTTTTCTTTTAGTTGGTTTTTAATTACAATATCAGTAAAGTCCCGTGGGTATGCCGCTGGGTTATTGTATTTGTTTATAAATCGATTCAAATCGATTATAGTGATAGTACTTAAAATATAATTTTGATGCTAGCAATAATTTGCCGGCGTCAAAATCAAAAATCTTCTTGTTTTTTCAATTGAGTTACTTTTCTTAACTAATTGTTGTAGATTGTAGTGGCGCTCATTTGGAAGAAAGTAAATAGATATTTTTTATGGCAAAATTAACATAAAGTATTTTTTCTCTGGTCTAATGTCCACTGAGGGCCTCAAATGGGCATTTCCCTTTACCATTGGTCACCAGAGGCTGGTAGGTGGAGGCTCTTTAAATGAAGTGCTCAAAAACATTGTAATAGTTCTAATTCTAATCTAAGTAGGTACAGTCAACCAAAAATCAGTGCTAATATTTACACTACGAATCCCACCCTTACTGCTACGACATAAAGAACCTACATAAATAAAAAATGATATTTATTTTGTAAAAGTAGATTTTTATTTCTTTTTATTTACTGACACGACATTTTTATCTTTCATTCCCAAATATGAAGCCATCAAATGATTAGAAACTTCATGATCAATAACTAATCCCATCAAACCAAACAGATACACGAACTCCTACTTACCTACTTTCGATTTCACGGAACTTCCATTATTTACCTTACCTTCTAAAGGTTTACCAATATTCAACAAAATATTAATCAGCAGAATTGTTCAATATTTACTGTACTACCACATGGTTTAAACGATCTTCGATTCCAAAGCATAGCAAATATCGTTCGAAACTGACATGATAGGATTCGGTTGCCTTTGAGCGTGCGGTACGTAATAGGGTAATTAAAAATGTGTGCTGCTCGGAACACGTTTCCTAGATTAAAATGGTGATCGTTGACAGTTACTCTATAGAATATATGGTTGCAGAAGTTCTACTCTGTATTTGCAAAATGAATCCGATTTCGTTGCACTGAATATATAATAAAATATTGGTCTTGCAAATAAATAAGTAAGAAACTGACCAAAAATGAAGGATTTTAATAGGTTGAGCTAAAACGTTCAAATAGTTAAAAGACACCTCACAGAAGCACAACCTTATAATTCCTACTCATTAAAATTGTACATTATCATGGCAAATATTGCAGCAGCCCTTATATTTAATCGACTGCGGAGAAAAATAATATCAAAATAAGAAAAATACCATTTTGAATGCACTTTTTTCACATTTTCAAGTGCATTACCAAAACAAATATTCACTTCTTGTTGGTTATGATCATTGTACAATCGCCGCATTGGCCGATCATCATAGAAAAGAGCATTGGTATTCTGTTTTCAAAAACCTTCTGTATTTCATTTATAGTGAAGTATATTATCGTATGTATGTTGTTTTTAATTTGTTCATGTAGTAGTGTATGTAGCGTTTTATGGAACGTGAGTCGTGGATGTCTGTACAAGATTATAGGTTTTACGATTGTACACTACCTACTAGTGTTACTTTGTATGAACATTATGATTGAGTTAGACTACTACGAGTACTGATGTATTAGGAGATAGGTTACTGGAAAACTACTAGGTTATAGGTTACTGGTCATTGTATTGGAAAATGGTGAATCGAATAACAATAACTTACCATGTTTTTATTTAATATTTTATTTCTCTCAGACTTGGTTTCAATGTTTTTACAGCTGATGGAAGGCTACTAGAGTCACATTGCGCTTGTCTGTGGGAACAGACAAGCGCAATGTGACTCTAGTAGAACAATTAATCCAGAATTGCGTCGCACCGTGGTTGCGTCGCGCCTTTCTGCAGGAGACTGGAAACCATCCTCCCTTTGCCTTCAGTCGTTTCCACTGCTAAGGGTCATGATGTGCCTCGGCTAAACTTTTTGTCCAATCTCCCTCCAATTGATTCTGAAATATTATTACTAATTTATTTGTCACGGAATTCACCACAAGAATACAAAAAAAAAACTGCGTTCAGACAAGCTATTGAATAAAAAAGCTGGCAAAAGCAGCCCACATTTATAGAAACCACGCAAGTCTGGTTCACTTGTGCACTGAACTGAAGTGTTCATACGCTATTTATGTATATGTCGTGGCCAGATCTAAGAATTGTCATTTCATGAAGTGTTCGACCATTTTTACGAAATGGTTGTATTTCATGAAATATAACATCGACCGCTGGTCACATCATGATGTGGTCTGGCCAGATCATTGAATACTCGACGTTTGACGATATTTACAGTTAAACGCACGACTACTTCATGATGTGGCTAAACATTAGTGATTATATCGTAAAATAGTTAGATTATCCACCGGTAGAGGCGTTGATGTCACTTTGTTTTTGTTGTGCACCCGTCCTAAAAAAAGAAATAGCGCTCGCCGGCCGCTGCCGCGGCACCGCTCGCTTCGCTCGCTCGGCTCGCACGCGGTTTCGTCACAGTTCTAACCTAATCTAACCTATTTGGTCGGGATGCCACTAGCGGCGTGAAATGAAACTAGGTACTTTGCGATATGCCCAGTGGTCAGCCGGGAATGTCGATAAATATGTTGCTTTCGTTACGATATGGCCAAACGTCGACTGTACGTATATCATTAAACATTGACGTTTAAACATTGAATTTATACGTATGTGTGTGTTTGTTGTGTTGTGTGTGTCTTTGGTTTTGTATTTTAGTTTTTTGCCACCAACTTTCGAAATTAAAGTTCTTTTTCACTTTGTAGTGTTTTTTTGGAAGTTGGTTTTATTTTTTGTAGAAAAGTTTTTATTTTTCACTTTTTGGCTGTGGTACCTACCCCATACAAATTCGAATAGGTATCATCTACATAAAATAAGTGGGAAAAATTCGTGTTATTGAAGCTAATTCCAAAAGCACTTCGGCAAAGTTAATACATTTTATATGTGACCAATTTCGAGATATACCCTCCCGGGTAAAACAAGAATCATTGAAATCGGACTACTCTGTAAAAAGTTATGCGTGATCATACATGAAAAAACGCCTCGACTTAAGGACCTCCCCCTTTTTCTCGTCGGTTAAAATATCGACAACTGTGGACACAAATAAAAGTGTGGTGGTCATTGCTTATTTCTTCTCTGTATGAAAATATGTCTTTTTTCCTGATACAGGCTAATCTTTATTATTCGATGAACCATAGAAAAAAAAACTCGATAGGTAATCTCCCCAAAAACTTTTAATTCAACGGTTGAACGGTAATTTCTTTGTTATCTATGGTTATAGAAAATAAAACAATCAAAATCGATTGCTAATCTCCCTAAACTTTTAATTTAACGGTTAAAATCAATACTACACTTAAATTCATTCTTTAAAATATTCTATTCCAATACTTAAACAAGGAAATAGTTCCCCGATCTCCTAGAGCCGGCCAACCTAACGAATAATTCATAATGTCATTACTTATGCACGCTTTGCAATCTTTAAGTCGCGGTATACATACATTTACGTAATTTGTTAAGCCAACAGGATTAGCATTTCTACGGGAACGGCGTTTACTTTAAATAGAAATAGGAAAAGGTTGGTTGGACTTGAACGTAGGTTTTCTTTTGAAAAATAAATGGAGACTCCACGAATGTCAATAGTATGGTACGTTCTGCCACTACTTACCTACAGTCCGGCCGTAGAGAGAATGCACCCCTGACACCTGTCAGTTGGACAATTTCTAGTAGTAATAAGGATCAAATCCGCAAAACACATATTCGTTAGTATGAAACTGACACCTTTTAAGAGCGGATTTGCTCGACGGCCGGACTGTACACTACTTAGGGCGGGTTGTTTCACGTCCACTTAACGCACGCGTTTACTTCAAACATGGCGCTAACTATCGTCAAACTAAAAAAAGCGTTGTTTCACAAAATTATGGCCTTAACATCCGTTAAACCATAACGATAACAAAACCGGTGCCATAACGTCATTTTATTCTCAAACATTGCGTTAAACAATTAAACAATAACATTATGGACTCTCTTGTGTTGTATTCGTCTTTATTCGACGATAGTTCATCTGATGATGAAACAATTATTAGTGTAGAAAGGAAGAAAACATATTTAAAACTCGTGTTAATAACCTAAACCTATGGGACGAGCAGGAATTTATTTTGCAAGATACCGTTTTTTAAAGGAAGTAACTCTATTGTTATACCTCAAATCGAAGATGAAATATTTGCTACATAAAAGTAAGTGTGGTAGCAGCTGGATGAGAGTTGGACGGCAAGCAATGGATAGCTCGCCGTCCGGTAAGGACCAGGCCCGAGTCGACGGCGCGTTGTGTTCCACGCACGCCTCAAAGAGATGTCAGCACTATTGACGGGGTCCGCTAGGGCCGATGCCAGCTAGGGTTGCGGGATGTTCGAAAGAGTTACCGTGGCCCCGGCACAGGCAACAGAAGGAACACGGGTGGGTTTTAGTCAGTAAAAGTCTGACACGCCCTCCCGCTCCGCCCAGAGCGTGAGAAGTCATTTGATGATTTCCCATCCACAAAAAAAAAGCTGGATGAGAGTTGCCGAGAATCGAGCTGAATGGTGTGCAATTGGAGAGGCCTATGTCCAGCAGTGGACTGCTGTAGGCTGATGATGAGGAAGATGAAAAGTAAGTGTATACCTACTCAGTAATTATATAGATACTTAGGTATGTACGATACATAATTTGATTCTAAAATTCGTTCTCAATTTTCAGGGCAGTAAAACCAGGTACTAGGATCTTTCATGTGTTGGTGACATGTCATGCTCAGATACATAAATCGACGGTTAGCCGTATTATTCAGCAAGTGACTAGGGCTATTGCTAAATTACGTCCTCATTTTAATATAAGCCTGCCAGCTAACGATGAGTAGAGATAAGCTGTTGCAACTGACTTTTATAAAATATCTAGATTTCCGAAAGTCATCATCATCTTCCTGCCCTTGTCCCATTTTACTTGGGGTCGGCGCAACACGTTTTCTCTTTCCATTTTCCCCTGTCAAAAGTCACGCTATCATTCACTCCCTTCTCTTTCATATCATTCCTCACACAATCCATCCATCTTTTCTTTGGCCTTCCTCTCCCTCTCCATCCATCGACATTTATATTCATCACTCTTTTAGTCACATGCGTTTCCTCCCTCCTCTTCACATGTCCATACCAAGCCAAACGATTTCCTTTCAACTTTTCTGTCACCGGCGCCACTTTCAAACTTCCCCTTAGATACTCATTTTTTACTTTATCCATTTTCGTTACTCCACACATCCATCTAAACTTTCTCATCTCCGTTGCATGCAATCTTTTTTCATCCGTCTTCTTCACGGCCTAGCATTCCGATCCATACAGTACGACAGGCCTTATCACGGACTTATAAATTTTTCCCTTTAATTTGAGGGGCATCCGTGGGTCGCAAGTTGTTCCTGTGACCTGTCGCCATTTCATCCATCCTGAGTTGATCCGGTGCGCTACGTCTCGGTCTACTTCGCCATCCCCTTGGACAAACGACCCAAAGTACCGGAAGTCGGAGCATCTCGGTACGGGCGTTCCGGCGAGAGATATGGGCACACGACTGGAGAGACCGCCAAAATCACAAAAGAAATATTCTGTTTTGGTCCGACTTAATCTCAGGCCAGCGGTCTCCAGTTTTGCCCACCACACCTCCAATTTGCTCTGGATCTCTAGGCCGCTCTCAGCAACCAGCACAATGTCATCAGCGAACAGCATACACCAGGGCGCCTCTTCGTGGATATTCAACGTAAGAGCGTCCATTATCATCACGAAGAAGTAAGGGCTGAGTGCTGACCCTTGGTGCAAGCCGACAGCCACATTGAAGCTGCCGGTAGTGCCCACTGTAGACCGGACTTGGGTACTGCATCGACCGTACATGGCTCGAATCAACTGCACATACTTCCCTGACACACATTTCTCCTTAAGGGCCCACCACAGAACTTCACAAGGCACTCGGTCGTATGCCTTTTCGAGGTCAATGAATACCATGTGCAGGTTTTTATGCGCACGTCTGTAAGTAATGGGTGCATTATTGATTGTACTCATTTCTTCAAATTCTTTCTAAATAGTAGAAATAATAATTGTCGGCGGTGATTTGTTATGCTTGTTTTGTTAGTTTTCACTTGAAAATTTGACGTGAACGGCGAAATGTTGTCGTGATATAAAAATCTCCCAACCATTTTTATTGGGAAAAAGTATTGGTTTTTACTGGCAGCCCGAATAACTTTGACAGTCGTTTTTTTTATGCAGTGAAACAACGGTTTGTATTTAACGAACGTTAAACATCTTACGTAATTGTCATTATTTTACATACGTATGTTATGTTAACCAGCCGTTTGAAACAACCGGCCCTTACATGTACAAGTATTTTTTAACGCTCGAATGACATTGACAGGGGGCGCTGTTTTGTGTAATGTCACTTGGAATGTATTCAAAAAACAAGATGGCAGCGGTAGTTCCGATTTTGGTCACGCGCCGAAATAACCTTGAAGCGCTATAAATATTATAGTGAGCCCTGTAACTTTTTTACCACGAAAAATATTTTACTTCTTTTGCGCATCAAGAATCTATCTTCACAAGCGATAATGTTTAAATGCAGTAGGCACTATTACACCATTTTGTGCTGCTGAAAGCCTCCTTAGACAAATTAATATACCCAGACATATAATAAATTTCTAATGATAACCAACTCACTAACTTTTGTATAAGATAGTTTAGTCATTCAACGAACTATCCCAAATGTCCAGCTTAACTCTCAAACGTTTGACGCAACATTGATCGATTATTAAATACCTGCCAGTATTATGTGGTCATCGTGGCAAACAGACCATTATTAATAACACCAAGTTGACATCAATAACATATTTACTGCAGAATATGTCATCCCTATGGACAGATCCAACATAAGATTTATGAATCATAAAATTAGTTTTATTGACAAAGTGTTGAAGCGTTTTAACACGCTGATGTACTGTTGATTCATATTTTTTTATTCATAGGAAAATGACCTTTATTGATGTAACATTTAGCGTATACAGTCATGCAATAACGTAGGCATTGTATGACTATTTTACCAGAAACAGATCAGCTACAATTTTTTTTTATCTCACGAAACGCCGCGCGCTTTACTTGTGGTAACCAAACGTACAAACACGCTGTAAATGTATGCGTGAAGACAAGTAGCGTCAGCACGTAACACACGCGCACTACTTTTTGCACCGCCTACACTTCCATGTCCAAACAAAAAAGCATCACACCCAAATGCGGGCTCCTAAAATTGGCTCTGGATTATAAGCAACAAACAAGCACATTACAAGCCAACTTAACCTGACCTCCCGCACCTCTTTGTCCTATAAACAGGGAAGGCGCGACAGACGCAGGTGAAATCAGGTGTGAAGACCAAGTTACACTGGTCGCCGGCATTTAGAGGCACGGTGAATCCTATTAGAGAATCAGAAAGGGAACTAATGGCTTGTGGTATGACGTTTTTGGTGTTAAGGATGTATTTGTATCGGGGGTGGATGAGTAGTTTGAATTTGATGTGTACTCCCAGCCTAAGGAATTGTTTGAGAGCATTGGTGTGGGCTGAAACGCATTAACCAAATTGTTAACGGGAATTCAAGGCTCATTTTCTCCCACACCTCGATTACGAGCCCCATCGACCAATGTCGATGGGGCTCGTAATCGAGGTGTGGGAGATTTTTTGTAACTCATGCTATAGGCCCCACATCCAGGGACCCTTTTGTTTAGTCTTGAGGACCCGCATGTAGGGAACCGTTTTGTTTAGTCGATAAGGCCCGCATGTGGAGTGCTGGAGATTTCTATAAGGCATGCCAAAGGACCCGTATTCAAATCAAATCAAACCAAATCAAATCATTTTTAATTCAGGCATTGTATAAGTACAAACAAATACATTTCACCCATAGAGACTACATGTCATAAATAAGTAAACATTATTATTATTAATTTATATGTATTACAAATTAAATTAAAATTAAATTAAATTAACACGTTCATACATTATTATTATTACACATTATTTTTATTATATACTTATATTTATTAGATAAATTAATTCGTCATTATTATTACCTGATGACGTCATAGTCAATGCTGAGATTGAACAATTCGGTTCTAGTCACGAAAATTGTGCGGAATACAGTGGCTACAATACTATTTTTGCAGTTTAGCAATCGTGTTCGAAAAGAAGCCCTTGCCCTTCTCAGAACGGAAAAGAAGTCACCCACTCTGTTTTCAAAGAACATACCAGACGCGCTACACCGCCAACGCAGGTTAAACATGGCCCGAAACGCGTTGTTGTACTGTACACGAAGTGAGTTGTAAGCCCAACAACGCGTTGCTGTGAGTTGAAGTGAGTTGTTGTTGTTGTATTCGGGGAACCGTTTCCATTAGTCGATAGGGAACGATTGCGGTAAACGAATAAGCTGCACCCCACGTTTGGCAGTTGCTTTAAAGGCTCATTTTCATTGGATGTGAATCTCCGCACGCTTTTTACCAACCGATGAATTTCATTGGTCGCTATGCCCGCTACGGGGATTTCCCGCAGACGGTGAATCGACTTATGACTTTCATTAGTCCTTACCCCACCCGCCTGCGGGGAGTCCCCGCATGCTGCATGACCGACCGAGTTATCGACTAATGAAAATGAGCCATAACTTTGATATCTATGATGGTTCATATTTGCATCATGTCTTATTAACATCATAGAGTTGATCTGCTATCGCCAAATACCCTCGGATGCAGCTTCATCAGCATTCAACTAAAAGACGTCCACCGCTGGACATAATCTCTCTAAGAACCGCCATAACAGCTTTAATCATTCTCTAATGCTTTTGAAACTCTCTATTTTAAATGATAGGTATTTAAAAATTCCACGGGGTCTTGACCGGCCAATACGAGGCAACCGTGCAAAGAATACCAAACCATTTGTTCGTACACCCTTTGAACTTTCCTAAATAGGTTTAAATCTAGTCTATGGCATGGACGAGTGATGTTTGGAACGATGGGCGTTAGACGATTTATTGAGCCTAGTTACGGTTTCTATTTATTTTTTATTTATTATAAATTATTGTTTTATTTACTTTTATTTCCTTAATGGGATTTATATATGTCCGTAGGTGTGTCCGTGGCATCACAGTGGGCCTTATCAGAATACCAGCGCTGCGGTATTTAATTTTTTTTTAAATATCACAGCATTGTGCTGAGATATACATATACATAGCATTGTGCCTTTTTTGGACTCGCACGGTTCTTTATTATTAATTCTTTTTTGGTTTTGTTATTAGAAAAGTATGTTAATTTTGTTAGTTTTTAATGCTCCTTTTTTACTTTTTGTGTTTCCTATGCGTGTCTTAAATAAAATATTTTTCTTTCTTTCTTTAAATAACAATCGTATTGCCCCTATCTTAGGCTCTAAGTGAACTTAAAACTTCCACCACTCCTAATACAAAGTCCCAAAATAATACTAAGCTAATCTCTTAAAAAACTCTCATGAGCTTTTGTTCTGAACTAAAGCGTATATATTGTTTATATAAAGTTCCTAATTCTGCAAAAATTCTATTGTACACTAAAGGCGTTAGAATTTTAAAGGAGCTTGTTAAAACACCTTTTAGTTTATAAAGGTATTCCGGAAAAGCTTTATGTAACTTTCTCTTGGCAACCTGTCTACAAGGTTGGACCGGGATCCACAAGAATGCTTGCACTGTTTTACTCTGCAGCGGTAAATAGCTTAGAAAATAGAGCTTTATAAAATATAATAATGTTAAGAAGTTAAAGTTATAGTAAGTGCAAGTAGACACTGTGAAATGTCGTAGTATATTCGAAAAATTGAGGGTCCTTGAGCATACTTAGGTACGTCCAAAGCACTGGGGGAAAGTCAAAGTCAAATCGTTTATTTCAAATAAGCACTTTTGAATGTCAAAGATTTAACAGCTTTGAGCTTGTTGAGCTGTACGATTACTGACAGATGCTTGCACTGACTGGACAGGTCCACTCAATCTGTGTGGTTCTTTCCTCAAAAGACCATTTCAGACACCAACCTACATTGTCTTCACATGATCTGACCAAGATTATGTCTGGACTTTAAAAGAGACTGTGGCCTCTGAGTTTGTTTCGGCCTTTCTTCTCAGAGTAGTCAGATAGGAAACGCCGGCCTCATCTAGTTTAAAAAAAAATGTTTGACGTGTAAAAGTGTTTGTATAAACCTACTTACATAAATAAATTCATTTATCATTTATTTTATTATCATTTAACAAGAAAATAGAATTGATTCTAGTCGCCCCTTCCAAAATGTACATTCGTATGGAGAAGAATGGGCAAGAGACTCCACCGTTACTCTTTTAAAGTGTTTTACGGCATTTTGTATACCTACATTGATTATATCATTATATGTGAAGACGATGCACCTAGAACAAAATTACTATACCACAATAGATAAAAACAATGAAAAATTAATCAATGATAGATCAGATATTTATGTGATAGATACATGGTGCTCACATATCTACAAACATTGTAAAAGTAGACGATTTTCTTGAAGTTTTAACAAGTAATAAGTCAGTGTGTGAGTTAAACTAATCACAGAATGTAAAATCAGTGTCATCAAAGGAAAGAAGCCTTATCGACTAGCTAATCTTTTCACCACTACATAAGCTATGTAAACAAGCAGAAAATGAAAGTTTTTGTAACATAAATCAAGATAAAACTAACAAAGTATAAAGGTAATAGAGAAGACAAGATTCGAGATTTTGTTTTTTTTTTATAAGCCATATGCAGTGAGCAGTGGTGGCCCAGTGGTAAAAGCCCCGACTTACGAGTTGAATGTAGGTCGTAGGCTCGAACCCAGGCAGGCGCTTTACTTTCTGTTAATCATTTCATCAACACTGCTGTCAAAACGGTGAAGGAATATATTGTGAGGAAGCCGGCATGTCCTAGAACCAAAAAATCGAAGACATGTAACATCTACCAACCTGCACTGGGCCCACGTGGTAGATTACAGCCCACTTCCTGTCGAAGAGAGGAGACCTGTGTCCCAGCAGTGGAAACATTATAGGCTGAATATGCTAAGCCCTAAGTCGAAGCCGCAATCCATATGACCAACATAAACACAATGGTGTACGCAATCCAACACATTTTGTATGCATTTAGCTTTACACTTGAGTTCACAGTGAAATAACCCTTTAATATTGATTCTGTATAGTGTTTTATATCACAAAGCGGCGCGCTTTACTTGTGTTAACCAAGTGTACAAACATGCTGTGAATGTGTGCGTGATGACTAGTATATAACACACACACACACTGCCGACTTCGCCATTGTCTCGGACGGTACCAAGAGCTCCTGCGCTTACACACACATTCACAATTTCACAGCGTGTTTGTATACTTGGTAACCATTATGTAAAGCGCATGTTGCTTCGTGAGATAAAAATACTATAAACCACCTGCATATAAATCTAAAATCGTGTGTATCAAGAGCATGCGATCGTGATAAAACATTCCCATACCCCTTACCCCATAGGGTTGTATTAGCCCATAGAGAAGTACAGAAGGTAAACTGAACTTGTAGCAAAGGCTGAAAAGTTTGATTGCATAACCTTAGTTTTTGAAATCATATCAAAGAACATGGATAAATTTCGGCCCAGCATAGACAATTTTTTTTTTTATATTTAGAAAACAACTGATACTATTTAAAATCCTACCACAGCTTTCGTTACTTCGAAGAACTTTGCAGAGTAATCTTAGGTCTTATGTGTTTTCACCAAGTTTTATGTTGAAAAAATATATACTGGGCTATGAAAAACTATTATTGCTTCATAACACATATTGTTTTATTTGTATATATTCTGGGCCGAGCTTGTATTGGACTGTTTTTATCTCCTTTATTAACTTGTCCGATTTTGATTCTCATGTCAACACTTACTGTTTTTTAAACGTTATGAAGTCTCGCTTGAAGGTTATAACTGGCAGTAACATTAGTGACATGATTATGTACGAGTCATTTCAAATGTCAGCAGCACATCGACAAGCTTTTTGACGTTGCTAGATGTCTACAGATTACAGCGCAGACCAGGCTATTACAAGCGACCCCGTTGGCCTTGGTATTCGCTTTTTTGTACAAGTGAACCTTTTGAACTCATCCATCGCATGGTTGCATTATCGAAATCTGCATAATCTCCCGAGCTGTCACGGCTATGCGCGAGTTTTTCCTTGACACCGTATTATCGTTTGCGGGATCAAAAAGAATTGGGGGAAGCTATGGAGGAAGGCAGATCTTTATGTTTTGTAATGTGGTGATTAGGGGACATTTTTAGATGTTTAATGGGTGATTTTGAACTAAAATTTTATGTATTTGTAATATCTACATCATTATCTTGGCGCAAAAAATACAAGAAAACGTCGCATTATTGGCGAGAAAAAAAAAGGTTCTATAGAACCTATTTGGAAATAATATAATCGTATACGATTATATTATTTCCAAATATTTAAACTATACTAGACGTTCTGGTACTCTTGCAATTGAGTACGACTTAGCCCACTTCTGAAGAGGGGCTTGTGGCTAAGTAATAACAGCCACATAGGTCAATCGATCAGGTTAAGCTACGCTTGCCGCGGTTGGTCCGTGGATCATCTTTATATACCAAGACCCCTCCATGCCTACGAAAGCACGTTAAGCCATTGGTCCCGGCTGTCATTCGTGGATTTTTGACAGTCGTTACGGGTCGTCAGAAGCCCGAAAGTCTGACAACCAGTCTTACCCAGAAACTGGGTTATGGAGGTCAGATAGGCAGTCGCTCTATGTAAAATACTGGTGTTCAGCTGCATCCGGTTTTACTAGAAGCCGACTCCAACATAGTTAGGAAAAGGCTGGACAGAAGATGACTTTCTTACAACGAACTCTAGAAGGTACAAACAAAAATCTAAAAGTAGGCTTAAAATTAATAAGCACATCCACCAGCAGAACATAAGCACAGAAACCCAAACGTGTAAAGTTCAAAATTGCAAAGCTTACTTGCACCAACAAATACAGTTGGTAGCCGCATTCTGTTCCTGTCTGAATTAATCTCCGACTAGACATATCGGCGCATGACGAGAACCTCTGGTGAAGGATTACATCCTAGCCGCGCTATATTACTGTTTTTGAGGGTCAGTACCGCAAAATTGAATAAAGGAACCATTGCTTCCAACAGTCTCTCAACCAATGTTGAGTATGATATCCTGTCTAAATGAAGCCGTCTTTCAGATTAAAATAAATGTTCTTTCATCACTTTTGGTTGTGTGTATTGAAACCCCATAGAGTATTGTGTGAAAACCGATTGAAGAGGTAGCTTTGAATTCTTTTAAATATAATCAGAATAATATGGCATTCAAAAGTTTAAAGCTGCCGTTATTCTTATATATACATGTAGTTATTATTATGAGCGTCTTTACTCTGAATGGCTTTATCTGTTGTATGTAGTTAAAATACATCTCTCAATTCAGAAAGCCTCCTTGCAAAGGCCTCCTCTAGCCTTTTCCTTTAAATTCTATTACGAACCACTCTCCTCTAGTAAGGATCCGCTGTAAGATTTTTTCCTTTTCCTTTTACTATGTTTTACTATTCATAAAGTTGCTCTTGTAATAAAATACAAGTTATATTGATTTATAAATCCCTGAAAAGTTTGAGAGCTCAAAAACATGACTGTGTTAGCTTATGTTGCTCACAAATACGACACCGTTATGCCCTTTTTTTTTCGGATGGGAAATCATCAAATGACTTCTCCCGCTCTGGGCGGAGCGGGAGGGCGTGTCAGACTTTTACTGACTAAAACCCACCCGTGTTCCTTCAGTTGCCTGTACCGGGGCCACGGTAACTCTTTCGAACATCCCGCAAACCGTTATGCTCTTGCCACCCATTCGTGGTACAGAACTCGCACACCGCATGCCCGACTCGTTATTCCCAAGTTTAAAAAAAAATAAATACACCGCTTTTCGTGTTAAAATTATGTTCAGAATAGAACGTGTTTTGTTGTTAGACGTGGGGTTTAAGAGATTTATGTATTAGAATAGTTTTTGTTCAGCTGTTTAGGTTTTCTTTAGATTAGTTCATAGCTACGGGGGAAGGACGGTCGGATTATAATATTATGTTTCCATCAACATTTAATGTGCTGTGTACTTTTATTTAAAACATTTTCGAGATGGATGAGCTGGACTCCTTCAACAAGAACTGGTTCTTAGAAGCTTCTTTTATAGAAAGTAGTGGAAAGAGAGTACAGTGGGACATCACAGGCTTTTAACTTCAACTTACTGACTGTCTCGTTGGTCTAGTGGTCGCAAGCGATAACTGCTGAGCATGAGGTCCTGGTCTGTGCAGGTGTTGTTCGTGGACCGTTCCACAATAATTAATAAACTGTTCCACCGAACCGCACTTAACAAATTTTTGTTTCAATACGGTTAGTACAACATCTTAGGTACCATTTGGTCAAGTGCCGTTGAAATCAGTGCTCGGAGTGAAATAGGTATCTCGAATTTTTCACTAGCAGTCCTGGCTGGATTTGTGCCCGGTAGATGGCAATAGGCTCGCCCCCTATTACATGGGACTTAAGCAGAACTGGCGAAATGTGGGTGTCCTCTCCCTAACCCTTCGAGGAAATACAGCGTGATGTTATGATGTTAGATAGGAATAATTATTGTTTTGACCATGGAATTAGTATGTACGATTTAGTAAAGCTCCTTGGTTTTGATACATTGAAAAAACTGTTTTGTTTTTTTAGTGTATAGTCTTTGCTAGCTACGTATACAAATAATAATTTATAAAAAAAAAGTGTGAATGTCGTGAGGGCCCAGTGGTTAAAAGGCCTCGCCTCTCAAGCACGAGGTTGTGGGTTCAAATCCTGATAACTACTAGATACTTTTAGAGTTTATTTTGGACTTAATGGCATCGGTAAAGGAAAAACAATCTGAAATCGCCAGCCCGTCTTGAGCAAGCATGGTGATTAATGCTCGTGCCTTCTCTGGAGAAAAGGTCGTTGCCCTGTTCATAGGCTGGTATTATTATTATATTAAAGTGTCAAAAGAGATCTTGCCAGATTATTTTATAAACGTTGTGACCATTTGATTCGTTTCTGCTCAATTAAACAATGTGTGACTAATCATTCTCAGCGTCTGAAAATAATAAAATTCAAGAACCAAAATAATCTTTTTGTTGTAAGCGTACAGAATCGTTGACAAAACAAGCCATTTAATCGCAAACGGAACAAAAGTAATTTTTATTTATATTCCCTTTCATAAATAAAGTATAAATTGAGCCTCTTAAAAGCTCATAATACATTACTTTTTGTCATCATAAAATATTTGTAACAATAGCGGCAAACTGAACAAATTTTAATATTATCGTTTACAAAAGAAATACCAATTCTAAAGATAACTAATTTTATATTTACAACTTGAAAGTTCGTCGACATTTAAGAAAAGTATGGCTAAAAGTTTCACATCAACAAACATGCACAAAATAATTTATGTTAGAAAGTTATTGAAAGAAAAATAATCTTAAAAGTATGAATGAAAATAGGGTGTCATCTTTGCTATCGAAGAATATAAGGCTACATTCATACAGTCACGCGTCTTACAATCGCACGTTTATAATTAAGTATTTTATTATTAATTTTCACAATAGCGTACATTATCGTGGCGTTCGGATTTTCAGCGACTACTTAGCACTGAGAGGTTAAAATTCAACATTGTTTTTTTGACGTATTAGGATGCGCTCTGTCGGATTCTCCATGCTCGACTGAATACCGAGAGTTGAAAATCCAGTGCGCTATAAAATCGTCGCGTTAAAAATCCGCCGTGCCTACCAAAAAAATTTTTTTGTTTGCGTCACAAAAAATACCTTTAGTTAGGCTTAAAGTATTCATATAAGTAATCTAGAGATTTATAGAAATAGATGTAAAGGGGTAGTTAGGTATCTACATAATATTTTGTTATTCATGGAACGTTTTGTCTTTTTAGCTATTTCAGTTGATCCAATACCTATAGTATTTGATTACATTTTAGGTATAGAGTGTTTGCTTTCACACACGGGGTGTTTTTTTTACTCCATAAGAGCGAGCATGTAATACGACTTTTTATCTCGCGATTATTTTGTCGCAGAAATGCAATGTATTGGTTTATATGGCAGTGCGCGCATAGCGTTCAAAACTGCCTTTTATGTGCCTATTTGAAATAAATGATTTTACTTTGACTTTGCACATACGAGAAAATGTCGGCGCGGTTTACTATAAGTTAGGGCAAAACTTGGCTAATCCGTGATATGTAGCTATTTGGTGATAGATAATATGTGTTTTATTACCAAGTTACTACTGACTTGATAAATGTATATTTTTCAATCATTACAGTATTTGCCACATTTTTAGATATAAGTTAGCAAAGCTTCTTTGGTCTACTGTATCACAGTAAATTTAAAAAATAATCTGATCAATGAATCGAATTTTACAATTAAAAAACAAAACTATCACCGATTACCCAAGTTTTGCCCTATCATATAAGCCAATATGTTGCATTTCTGCGTCAAAATAATCGCGCGATAAAAAATCGTAGTGCGCGCTCGCCATAAAATATACCGAACCGTAAAGTTGGTATTTTTACCAAACCTATAGAACAATTTTAAAATCAGTAAAACTCTTTTCCCTTACTTACCTTACCGTTCTGTCCCCCCTACAAAGCATTATCATTTAGAACATAGCACAGAACAAAATAGAGAAATTGCACAAACCCGTACAGATATTATCATGTTTAACTGTGTAGCGAGTAGGTAAAACTGTAGGAACGTGATAAGAAAGTTGATGCATGTGTCGTACGGTCCCTCCGAGAATTTGTATCATCGGAACTATTGTGTTCGACTGGCGATATGAAATAGGTGATATTAATAAAATTGTACCAATATAACATGACTAGTATCCCGTTGGTAGGTATGTCACGTTTAAAATCCTTTAAACATTTAAAGATACGAAAGAGAGAGAGAGAGCGAAACTGAAACAAGAAAGTGAAACACACTGTATCAAAAATATTTGATAAGTCTGTTGCCATCTCTCTTTGTCAACATTGAATTTACATTGCTCGATAGGTTTTTAGATAAATGAGAAGGATTACTCAATCCACTCTAAGCAGTAAATTTAAACACAGGGGTTTATTTATAAACGTTGTTTAAAGCGAAGAAATGTTTTAAGCAGACGTTAATCATTACTTAACTATAAGCAACGTTTATGTATCAAGTGAAAACCCCAAAGTCAAACGCGTTGAATTAAGATATTTTTCTTTTTTTTCTTTTGTATTACTTATTCAAAGTAACGTGATAGTAACAGATAATAATTTCAAAACTGCAGCTGTTCGTTCAGGTGATATGAAAAACTGGTAAAACCGAACTGGGCGGGTATAAGAAAGTGACAATGACAAAGAGTCAATTAACTATCTACAGGCAAAAAAAGAGAGCGGAACAATGCGTTGGAACTAGAACAATAAAAACGTAAGCGCCAAATTAAATTATCTTTTGTTTTAAATAAATTAAGCTACCTGTCAAAAACATTTTCAGCTAGTCTTCAATTACCTAATACGCACATTTTGAATGCAATTTTGCAATGGAATTACTTAGGCTTTTAGAATTACAGAAAAACATATAAAAAAGTAGATGTCTTTTCGGAATTAAATTCTATCAAGGAAATTTAGCCCAGTTGCGTTTTCTTTCAGTCAGAGTATTAATCAAGAAGTAAATAAACATAAAACAGTTGCTTTTTCTTTTGTTTCAACTTACAGATAACAACTTTGAACCACATAAAATAATAATTGCACTTCCTTATAAAAATCAATTTATCATAAATTGTCTGTATTTCAAAAGTATTAGCCGCTGGACAAATAAATAAGAACGCAAAAATATGTTCTCAATTTTGAATTTCGAAAATGAGTAGCACATTTTTTGTGTTCGTGTGTATCCTTTGGTTACCTTCTCCTACGTTTTTTCTGTCAAAAGTGCATAATTATTTCAAAATCATGGGTAAAGAGGAAAGTTGTGATCCAGTAACCCGGAAAAAGATTATGGTACTGAATGATCGTGGTGTTCTCCGAAAATCTAAATCTAGAAAATCGACACCGCTTGAAGATGCTTTGATTGTTCGTTCAGCGAAGATTGATCCAATTAAGGGTTCTGAAATTATAAGAAGGGAAGTTTTTGGCAATGAAGGAGTATCAGCGCGTACAGTACGAAGACCCTAAACGGATGCCAAGTTATTTGGAAGAATCGCCCGGAGAGTACCACTTTTCAAGAACGTGCACTGAAAAGCAAGATTAGATTTCTCTAGAAAGTATGGCGACTGGACAGCAAGTCAATGGCAAAATATATTATTATCTGACGAAACGAAGATAAATAGACTAGGTTCTGACGGTGAACAGTAAGTGCGTCGACCGGCTAAGCAAGCATTGAATTCTAAGTTCACGAAAAAAGTGGTAAAGTATGGGGCGAAAACACAAAAGTTGGGGGGTGTTTTCTCAGGGCATGGTAGCATGCTATGCATAGCCAGTTAAAAAGGTTGAAGGTATTTTAGTTTAGACCAATTTCAATACAGGCAAATATTGGAAGAGACTATGCTTCCTTATGCTGAAGAGACGTTGTCGGTAGTTTGGACATTTCAACATGATAACGACCCCAAACAAACTCATTCAGTGAAACAGTTTCTTAGTGATCATCAAATCACTGTGTTAGATTGGCCTGCAGACAGCCCAGATCTTAATCCTATCGAAATCTATGGGGAGAAGTAAAGAAGAGTGTGGCTGCTAAAACGGCAAGTAATTTGAATGAACTGTATGATGTGTTTGTCGAATCTTGGAGTACTATTTCTGTTGAATCCTGTAAAAAAAAAAAAATTCCATGCCCCGTTGCTGCAGAGCAGTTATTATAAGCAAGGGTCATCCTAAAAAATATTAATGCTTAGTTTTGTAAGCAGTGGTAAAGCCTATTTAATAAGTAATAATTTCATTAAATAAATTGTCCTCCCGTTCCTAATTATTTGTCCACAACTAGAAAGTTTCGAATAGGTAGTTTAAATGGACCATGGTTAAATTATTAATAGAAGTCCAACTATTTTGCGTATCTTGTATGTAAATAGTATTAAAGCCTATTAAAATTGATGTTTAACCATGTTGTTAAAAGTTATTATTAGTAAGTTGATACAAAAATAACACCAACTTTTTTATCGAAAAGTGACTTCGGTATCAGTCGTTCCTAATTATACATATGTCCACAACATATAACCAAAAATTAAATCCATAAATGCTGTAATAGTGAAATAAATGGTTACGAAAAAGCCCCCAATTTATTTTGGTATCGCCTTAACTTGAGATACAGCTCAAGCCTCAAGCCAAACGTTATTATATACACTATCTTTGCAACGAAATTGCAGTTCAGATATCGTGTTTGTAGTTCGCAGCCTGCGTACAATACGTACTAGTACGTGGCAAGAAAACCAACACCTAGTTCCCATTCAATGCAGGCGCCTGCTTCTACTCAATTTGTGGGGTCATGTTGCGGCGCGCGCGGCTTCAGATTCCGTGATGAATATTTACGTAGAATGTAGATGTCGGCTTGATTGTGTTGTGTTGACTTGATTTAGTTTTTTAGTTGTGTTTTGTTTCTTTTTTGAGGAATCGGTGTCAAGTGAAAAATGGTCATGTTTGTGGTAAAACTGTTAGATTGTCAGCCAGGTCGTGGAAGGTTTGATACTGGCCTAGACTATATGAGACTTCTTGTAAGTCTCTCTTATAACCTCGTCAGTGGGGGTTCTGTTAATGCACCTCAATTTTACTAAACAGTTTTCCCCTTTATCTTATTAAACGATCTTTATTTTTTCGTGTAGTTATTATATTTTCAAATCTGTAGCGCGGCGTCCAATTTCCTACTTGTTTTTGGTACTCAACACATTTAAATCCACATCATTAAATTAATACTCATCTTACTTCAATTCTTTTATGTGGAGCTGTACGATTACTGACAGATGCTTGCACTGACTGGACAGGTCCACTCAATCTGTGTGGTTCTTTCCTCAAAGACCATTTCAGACACCAACCTACATGGTCTTCACATGATCTGACCAAAATTATGTCTGGACTTTAAAAGAGACTGTGACCTCTGAGTTTGTTTCTGCCTTTCTTCTCAGAGTAGTCAGATAGGAAACGCCGGCCTCATCTAGTTTTAAAAAAAATGTTTGACGTGTAAAAGTGTTTGTATAAACCTACTTACAGAAATAAAATCATTTATCATTTATCAATACTCATCAAAGAAAAGAAAAACTCGAGACTATTATTTTGATTTCCTGTTTTATACACAAATTCTTTACCCCCCTTTTCTAACAAATAAACAAAGTGATTTACATGAAAGTATAAACGTCCGCCAATCACGTGTCATTCCCACGTCAGGGTTGCCACTTTACTGCAGAAATGTGAAAGAAATTACATGTTTGTGGGTAGTTGTCACAAACACCTAATGTTAAAAATAATTCAAAAGTTATAGTCGTACCTCGATGTCAAATTGAAAAGAAAAACGAAATCTTTTAAGAGGGCTATCGCATTTTATCACCTTTCTTGCTTACATACATTTTTAAGAATATTAAAAAAAAAGATACTTTTTGAAAAATAAATAATATTAATTTAATATGTGATGATTAAACACTTATTTCTGTTGTGTTATCTAATAAACTCAGCTTATTAAGCATTATGATATGTTTTTGGGATGAGTTAAATAAAAGCCACAATAAAAATGTGTTTTAAATAATTATCTTTTAAATTTATTTATTTATTATTTATTAGTTCGCCAATTGATTACATTTTTCAAAAAGCATCTTTTCATTTAACATTCTTAAAAAATTGTTCCCGTATGAGCGAGGGGACAAAATGCGACAGCCCTCTTAATAAAATCTAATAAGGATTTATTTTAGTTTTTTGTACGTAAATTGTTAAAACGATTTTGTAAGGAATTTCAGATTTTCTTAAAAGGTTTCGTTTTTTTTTTGATCTCACTTCTTTTCTTTTCAATTGACATCGATCCTGCCAAACACACACTTATAAGAAAATAACAAGCATTTCACTTTGTCAGTATTTCAATGTTCATATTTTCAAACATTCACTCTATTTCTGTAGTTACACCTGTATTGTGTGAATTTTTGAAACAACCTTGAGTAACGCCTGTATTCCCCGAATAATTGGGTATGGTTGGGTAGATTGGGGTATTTTTTTTTTCTAGCGTTGAGCGTTGATTACAGTGAAAGATCCAATTTTATTAGGTACACCTAATTTATCTATGCAAATAAATAAAATTGAAGTGTCTGTTTGTAATGCCAAAATAACAACTTGTTACTAAATGCATAAGAAAGTATAAACGGTACTTATAACAAAAAAGAAATTTTTAACATTTTTGTTTGTCTGTCTATCTGTTTGTTCCGGCTAATCTTCGAAACGGCTAGACCGATTTTAACGGGACTTTCACTGGCCGATAGCTGATATTACGGCGGGTAACTAAGGCTACTTTCATTTTAGAAAAATGAAAGGGTTTCACGCAAAAAAAATAAAACCCATGAAATTATGAACTGAAAAATTCTCGGCGATAGTTATAGGCTATTTAACATCAAGCCACCTTCAGGAGCAGAGTAAAAAGAAAAAAGTCAGAAAGAACACTAAGAGAAAACGAAGTAATAGCGCGGGCAGGCGATTCAACGCGACGGTTGGCGACGGGTCGGGGGACGAGAGAATTTTATTAAAATGTGGCTGTTATTTTAGTATATTGTGTATCTTACGACATTTACGCGAACGAAATCGCGGGGCATAGCTAATTATTATCTAAGATTTTAATAAAGAATCGTAAAATGAATACTTAAGCAAACGCAATTCTCATTACTAGAAATTGTTCTCAGTGGCTGCTCTTCAAACCTAAAAAGTATTATAAAAATTTAATTGAAGTCAAATAATATGTTTTAGTCGGTCACATCCAATTCTGATTTGTTTTTTTTTATATTGTCAAATGCAAGCTTGTAACGAGAACGTATTTCAAAGATCGCAAAAGCAATCATTGTTTAATTTACCAAATACTTTTTTTGAATCCGAATCATTTGAATGTAAAAAATACGAAATACTAGAAATTCATACAGACCTTTAATGAAATGCTGGCTGGTTGTAGAAATAGGCATAGTGATCATTATGCATTTCTCCCAGCAAATTTTATATGTATTATTGATATAAATAAGTCAATGATAAGAAATGACTTACTGCGAAAATTTGAATGAAATAACACATTACTAGTCAGAAATATACACGCATAGGGATGAAATATACTAGTAGATAACTATTATAAAATCCGACAATAACTATAATTTATACACTAGCCAAATTAATAAAAATAAAAAAAATGTTACGTCCTACGCACAGGCTGTATAACTTTGGACCTTGGCCTTACCTTTGTTATGTGGGTGAAAGTTGTTTTGTCAAATAATCCAATATGGCGTCGTTATTACAGTAACACTATAGTGTAAATTTTTTTCGTGCGTTAGTAATTTTTCGTTTTTAGGGTTCCGTACCTCAAAAGGAAAAAAAACGGAACTCTCATATTTATACCTCCACGCGCCTCCGTTACGCGTGGAGGTATAAAGTTGAAATTAATATCAAATACGTAGGCCTACGGTCCCTCGGAGCTCTAAAAAGTCACTTCTAAGGCAACGCAATAAAAAATACGGCCATATGCGACATATTTTGATACTAATGAAATGTTCAATTTGTTTTTGGGATACATTCTTTACAACTACGGAACCTTCTTTGTAAGTGGTCCGACACGCACTTGGCCGGTTTTTTATTAATGTAACCCGATTGATCGCATTGTAGAAGTTTTATAGGTGTTTCAGAAAAGTCTGTGTTGTTTGCTGTTTGTACTTTGGTACAGTCAATAATTTGTTTGAAATGTATTTGTTTTGTTGCTGTGTTTTATTTGATTCTAGTTCCTAATGGGACAAAAAGGTAGTACCTGGACAAAAATAATATAACATATTAAGGTTACCTCTTTTTATAGTATAAGGCCACGTCCTAACCAAAAGTGATAGTCGCGCGAATACGCGATCGTCACGTTCATATTAAGTCACTTTTTGTTCGGTGAACCAGAACGCGTGGTCTTGTTTTTCGAACGAAAAGTGACTTTTCGCGCGACGATCCTTTTGGTTAGGACGCGGGGTCTGGGTTACCTAGACAAAAAAAAAACTATTGTGGCTTGCGTTTTAAAAGTCAGTGTTTTAGCATTCATCTATTTAGCATTCACAAAAAACCTTTTAGAAATATTAGTTTGAAACAAATTGAAACTCTTGAAACCTTTCACGAAAACTTCTTTGATGCTGTTAATCTGAGAGTAAAAACCGATACTTATTTATATTGGTTTAAAAATTGTGCTTAGCGTTATTTTTCTCAAAAATAGTCACAAAAAAAACGCGGTAAGGGCAGAGGGGAAGGGTTATGGAATTTACCGTTGCTCCACTGTACTTTATAACCCACTCGTTCGAAGAGTCATAATTTTATAGCATGTAGATGTTTTCGTGTAGAACACTTTTGCAAAATGACAGATCCAGCTAATGTATAGTTTTCGAGAAAATAAATAGTAAAGTTTCAAAAACTTACACTTAGTTACGAAATAAAATTGAAATTTTTTGACATTTTACCACAGATATTGAATGGATTTCACTCCTAGGTTGTTCCATGTTACGTTCAGACAAAGTGACATCTCGACTTAGTAAAAGGCAATGAAAACTTAGGATGCAAGAGCGAGCGAAGCGAGCTCAGGAGTTGGGGCACCCCGACTCGGACAGGTTAGAGACCCCGCTATCTCCTTCGTGGTTATTTTTTTAAACCATCCAGAAATAGGAGCCCCGCGAAGTGGGGCTCCGTTGATCCCACCTTACTTCGAGACGTGTCATTGACATTGAAAATGCTCTTGACCTCAAAACTTGTCACAAGGTAATATTTTAAGATTAGAGCATATTTTGGTTTGTTGACCTTGACTTTTGGGTCGTTGACCTTGTTCTTTGAAATATCATTAACCATATTATTGTTTGGAAACCAATTTAGACCCGGTACAAGTTTTTTTTCTCGGCTCTTATGTATTTTGCTGGTTTTGAGGATTTCAAAAATACACTAAAAAGGGTATATTCTATCAAAAAAAAAATTTTCTACTATAAAAAATCGGTGGGTTATAAAGTACAGTGCTTCCTTTACCGTCTTTGTACCTATCTACTATTAACATGGGTTCCGTACCCAAAGGGACGAACGGGACTCTATTATTACTAAGGCTCCGCTGTCCATCCGTCTGTCACAGGGCTATATCTTTTGAACCGTATGTTATGTTACGTTATAGGGGTTTGGTGTCTGCACTTAGTCCTTCAGGTGGACAATTGTTCGTGGGTCATGGCGGCCGTCGGTGGTTATTCCACCCAGCCCACCTCCCTCCAGAAGTTGATCACGTCTCCTGGTCTGTTTAGAATATCTGTAAAACATTTGGGTGACCTGGGGGTTTCTGTTCTGATCTGATTCTGATCTGTTCACAGAGGACTGTCCGTTATGCATATTGTGTGGAAGCGTTTTTTAGCGAGCAGTGTTCCGTGATGGTCCCCGTCACCAAGCGCAGGCCGTTCCTGTCCAGGCGTAACAAACGCCTGGTTAGCCTGCCATCTATGAATGGCATAGCTTACCTGGACTGCCTGCAGCCCGGTGTCGAGACCCACCAGTTCTCCATTTAGGTGTGTGAACTCCTGTAGCCACCTGCGTAGCTGGTTGAAGGGGATGGGTACTAATGGTTTGGGTCCATAGACTGACGTGCTGGATGCTCTTCTAGATAGTTCGTCAGCTGCGTCGTAACCTAATGATGCGCTGTGTCCTTTTATCCTCTGAAATATCACTGTATTGCAGTTAGATACCTTTTGACCCGTAATAGGTAGGCAATTGAAATTTTACAATGTGTACTACTTATGAGTGTCTTTTATAGTCGCCATAACAACAAATAATAAAAATAAGAATAAGAATAATTTTATTCATAAGTTCACACATAAGTTGACATAAGTATAAATTACATAGAAGTTATATCATTACAAAGTTAAATATTAATATTATGAAGAAAATATTAAACTATGCCTAAAATAAATCTAGTGTATAACTTATATATAAGTATATTGGTTAAAGGCCTACTGAATTCAATAGCGACCTGCCTGATGTAGGTTTATTCAAACCTGTGTTTCAGGCCATCACTTAACAACGCTGAGTACTTTAGTGGACCATTATGTTACTGAACATAGAGCTAGCATTGATACATAATAATTAAATAATAAATAAATTATAATAATAATTAAATAAATAATAATATTAATATTAAAATTATTAATATTAAATAAAATTAAGTTAAAAATTAAAGGGGGTGGTGCCACACTGGAAACATTTTAAAGAAATATTATGTAATGTTAAATGTTGTACGGTGGTACGGAACCATTCGTGCGCGAGTCCGACTCGCACTTGGCCGCTTTCTTTTTTATTCCTAAATTTTAATCCTTAGACTAACCAGCAAATCCTCCTAACGCTTTAAAAACCCTTTAACTTTCAACCAATGACGTCATATCTGATTTACTAAACACAAGTATATACTAACGTATATCGTTGATACGATTACGTCCCATACGTGACCGGCGTGGCATCGGCCGGCTTATATAGAAAAATAATATATAATGTCTGTTTCTTTTATTTTAAATCGTGTTGTTCCACTGGCTTTGTTCGGGTACGTAGGGACTACGTAGGGCCTACATATGATTTATGGCTGCTTGTTGAATTTGTATTTTGTTTTTTTTTCGGCGTTCTGTTTCACGGACAGGGTTTGATGGGTTTGTGCTGTTTTGTGAATCATGAAGGGATGTGATTTGCGCAATGCCTACATCAATAGCTATAATCAACAGTTTCCTCTCCTTTTTCCCAAATTTTTAAGGTATTAAAAAAAAATAGTAGATATGCAAAAATGACTATCAACTTTTATATTTTTACTTTCAGTATTCATCTATTATTTTGAGCCACGGCTTCGTTCCCGATAACAGCTGGTGATGGTGACGCGGCGAATGTGTGGCGGCTACGCGAACCAATTAGTGAGACTGCAAGCAACCCAATGGAATCGTAAGTAAAGCACAAGATCTTGTTTAAAACTAACAAATAAGTGGGTTCTGTAGTCTCTGCCTGTCCCCATGTGAAGAAGGCATAAGTTCATGTCTATGTAAGTTGGTACACATTACAATAAATGTTCTTATAATTTGTCGCAAAATAGACAATACATTGACCCCAGATCAAAGGTTAAAGAAACTCCTACTAGACAAACTACTGCGATGAACTCAATCGTTCAGGCATATTAGACTTGCTTGGAAGATCATAGGAACATTAGTGATGTGCAATAAAACAGAACGCTTGATATTTATTTATTTATTTATTTATTTATTTAAACTTTTCACACTTAAAAAAGTACAAAGGCGGACTTAATGCCTTAGGCATTCTCTACCAGTCAACCAAGGGTGGTGAAGAGATTAGATGGCAGGTGCTCTGTTAGAAATGGAACAATTTGTACATAAATAAGTCATAAACTTATAATACACATACATACATATTTACTATAATATATACCTATATTATATACATATATTATATACAAATTATATATTAAACGCATTCATTTGTTTCTTGGCTCATTTGGAACCACACGTGTAAGTACACCACAATGGAGATGCACACAGTTAGAGCGATATATTATATTATGTCTTTGTCATCTGAGATAATCCATTATTAAAGGGAAAGCGCTAAGGTAACCCACGAAATTCAAATTTTCTTGCGATTTTTGCAATTTGCAGCTCAGTGTCTGGGTGTATGTTGATTAAAGTATGATTCACGACCGTAACAAATATGTAATTACAGAATTATAATCATATATGAATCAGTTATACAACTCCTTATTTACGTTAGTATAATCCTCACATGTCAAGATTTCATGAAATAGTCATTCTATAGAATTACTTGGTCTTAGAGAGTTGTATTGATGACTTTAATGATTATAATTCTGTAAATACATATTTGTTACGGTCGCGAATAATATTTTAATCAATATACAACCTAATACTGACCTGCAAATTGCAAAAACGTAAGAAAATTTGAATTTCGCGGGCTGCTACCCTGGCGCTTTAGCCTTAATATTATAAATGCGACAGTAGCTCTGTCTGTCTGTTCGTCTGTTACCTTTTTATGCCTAAACTATTGAACTGGTCGTTCTAAAGACAGATAAATGTAGCCTGGGACTTGGAGAAGGACTTAGACTACATTTCACCTTGGATATTTGAATAAAAATGTTGTAATACAAAATACACGCAGCCAAAGTCATGAGCAACAGCTACTAATAAATTATATTCCGTCATGAAATATTTAACCGCGACGTAAAGGGATATTCCGAGAATTACATTTTTCAGAAAGTTATGAGTATTTTTATAAAATACTAGCAATGCCCCGCGATTTCACCCGCATAACTCTCGATTCCGTGAGGATATCGGCATAAAAAGTACCTTGTGTGTTAATCCAGGTCACAAACTATGTGAGTGCCAAATTTCATCCAAATCCGTTTAGTAGATTTTGCGTGAAAGAGTAACAAACATCAATCCATCCATCCTCAAAAACTTTCGCTTTTATTTATTTATTTTACTATTTATGTACGAGTACATACAATAAAACCACACCATACAGTTAGGACATTATGAGTATTGAGTACATTGGTATTGCTTATTTCTTAAGAAATTTCTTTCAGCAGACCTGCGAAAGGAGAAATTAAAAAAGAAATGAAGACAATAGTGTGTCAGAACAAGTAGAGAAGAATATGATTAGATATGAATTTGATGTTTATTGTTTAAGAATAATTAGTAGGATTAGCACTACGTAACTTATTTATTTCCCCAAAAACACTATACAACTGACGATATAAGAATAATGGTGTGCCCATGTCAAGGGCAGAAGGCAGACACTGCAGCTTTCCATCACTTTTAAATCATTTTAACCCGTTATCCTCCCGTCAATATCGTTTTCTAATTTTAAACCTCTCACCTTATCTAACGACTATTCTATTAGGTACGTCATTGGATCCTTCATCCCGGAGATTATCGCCGCACTATTCCCGGGATTTTTCCCGGACCTCGGGGAAGGAACCGCTGAGATTTATTAGAATAGGGGGCAGGATGTGCTGATACGTAATTTATGAGCCAAAATCTGTGGGAAGCGGATTTCTTTAATGATAAGATCCGGTAGTCCACCATTTGGTAGTTTGTACGTTTTATAGATGACCATTTTAGGGTTAAACTGGTCGTGTATTTGTAAACTCCTTTTATCATTCTCTCTCTTTTATTTATCTATTGAGTCATTCTTTGTGTTACTTTAGGTTAATTTATTTGCTGACTAGGTAAAGTCAAGGAAATTAATTGTTAAGCAAATTAACTACCAATTTAAATTGTTGATGTTCAAATTACAGCCGACACTTTCAGGCTGTAACTACTCATTTATGACGCACTGAACCTACAATTAAGTATAGCCACTCGTGGATGATAAGTTATAACAGCCGCAAGGGTCGATCGATCAGGTTAAGCTACGCTTCCCGCGGTTGATCCGTGGATGGGTCTTTAAATCTTTACATGCCGAGATCGTCCCATGTCTTGGAAAGCACGCTAAGCCGTCGGTCTTCTTTTTTTTCGTCAGATAGGCAGACGCTCCATGTAAAATACTGGTAATTGCAAAAAACGTAACAAAATTTGAATTTCCCGGGCTACCTGGCGCTTTTGCCTTAATGTAAGCAATTATGGTTAAAGTTGTAAAATACCCTTGTGATGTGGCAAGTAGCTGTCAATTTTTTTAACTGTTTTGATTAATTTGCTAATATTACTAAATGAACCTCTGAAATATCGCTCTGAGGTGCAATAAAATATTGATTAAGAATTAATTGCTATTTACGACTGCCTCGTTGGTCTCGTGGTCGCAAGCGCTACTGCTGAGCATGAGGTCCTGGGTTTGATTCCCAGGTCGGGCAGTATCTATCTGGAATTTCTCAGTAGCAGCCCGGAGTCTGGATTTGTGCCCGGTAGATGGCAACAGGCTCGCCCCCTATTACATGGGACTTAAACATAACTGGCGAAATGTGTGTGTTATATAAGTACACCTCTGCCTAACCCTTCGGGGAAACAAGGCGTGATGTTATGATGTTATGCTATTTACGACGTTGCCCCCCTTCAGAGTACACATTCTCAAAAAACCAGCCAAGTGCGAGTCGGACTTGCACACAAAGGGATCCGTACCACCGCACAATATTAAATTTAAAAAACACGTTTATTCTTAATTTTGAACTTTTTTTAAAGTAATGGAATTATAATTTTCGTTACCAGTCGACAGCGATGCGGAGGAATTTTTCGACACCATATTTTAGTTTTTTTACTAGTTTTAGTTAGATTAGGATATTATATTGGTATGTTAATAATCTCTAAGTAAATTAATAATTTATTAATACAAAAGTTTAATGTAAAAATAGTTATTTTTTTATGAGTGAACCACTAAAGGCCACCAAGCTACCTTTAATTAAAAGTTATTTTGAGTTAGTTTTATTAAAAAAAAAAATGTGTCTGTGTAACAAATTTGCATGTCGATATTCATCAATATAGAAACATTTGCACGACGATACTTAATTCGGTACTTTCAGTCATTTATTTATTTATTTATCCTCCCACTGAAACGCCATACAGCAATTACACCAACGGAGAAAAAAATACTTCACGTGCTGCTTTCCATTCATCCTATGCGTGGAGGATATCGAACGGGCGGCGATGGATCACACACGCTCACGCTGTCACGCGGGGTCAGGACGCTTCTCCATAGTTGTATAACTCCGTTCATATTACGCACATTTTTTTCAGCTTTTGAGACTCAATAAATTTTTCAAGTAATTTGGAAGTGAATGTTGGGTGTGGCAAAAGAAGCATGAAAGTAGAACAAATGCTGTGGAAATGCGTTCCTTGCGAAGCATGTGTGGTGTGACTATAAATGATAGACTGAGGAATGATGTGATAAGGCAACGGCGCGGTTTAAAAGAAGATGTAGTGACAAAAATTGAAAAGAGTATGCTTAGATGGTTTGGTCATGTTGAGAGGATGAATAAAAGTCGACTAACAAAAGGTATTTACACGGCAGATGTGAGTGGAAACGCCGGAAGGGGACGCCCTATGAAGACATATAGTGATCTTATTGGTGATGTTCTTCAGAAAGGTCAGGTGCGTAGTACTCGCAACTGGCGTGCGTGTATGACCAGATGTATGAATGTAAACGAGGCAAAAGGAGTATGTAAGGATCGTAGCAGGTGGCGTTTTGTAGTTTCTGCCTACTCCCATGGGAAGAAGGCGTAAGTTTATGTATGTATGTAAATACAAAATATTAAAGTAGAAAAAACTGAAAATTTTGATACGTCATCCTGCCTGACAGATGACATAAAAAAGTATGTATCACGTCATGTGTCTTAGCAGTAACTTTATTGCTCTCTTTAACTGGTTTTGTATAAAAGAACAGTACAGGCTGCTGTAAGACACCAAAAATTAATTTCTAAAAAAAAAATCTGTCAGAAAAAATCAACAGCATTTTGTCTAACTCAAAACATTTAGCCAAATCAAATTTTGTTTCCAGTCCTATGGCTGGAAACAAGGCTTGAACTATTTCAATAAAGCTAAATACATACGGTATCCACACATACCTACGAAGGTACATTATTTAGTCAGGTTTAGGGGTGACCCTCAAAAGTTATTGCTACCTTGACTTTGAGTTGGTAACACTGGATCGTATTGATAAGACGTGTAATACCTTCTCGTGTGTCACGGCCTTCATACTGGAGTGCAGTATGTTAATCAATCTGGCATACCACCTTTGCTTTTGTATTTTGGTTTTTAATTACTCGTGATTCTAATATTATTTTACAAGGCTGACATAAATGAAAACAAAAAGTTTTGAATTTTTACTGTAGGTGATTTCTAAATGAATAATTTGGGGGTAGATATGATTCAACGTTATTATTTAACGTCAACTCGTAAACATACTGAAAAAATTTTGAAACATAAAACCATAAACAAGAGCGCATATTGAGTCCCTTGAAATATAACACACGGCCCTTTCACTGTTATTTTATCTCTAGCAGCAGTTACCCTATAGCAACCTTATAGTAAAGAAAATAAAGATCACTGTGATTTTGACAAACTTGTCAATGGCAGCAACCTTATAGCAATGACAATAAAGACTACTGTGATTTTGACGATGATGCAAAATCAGAGGTGACGTCATGTCGGTGTCTGTCAACAAACTTCCGTAGTGATCACACTGGCGACCGTGCCTACACACAGCGAATCGACTGTCGTTTTTCACGGCAAAAAAAAAACGGTGTGTGTACAACCGGCCTAACTATACAACATCGAAATACATGTTTTAAAAAGTGAACACAAAACGGTTTCTGAAACAAGTGGCCAGTATTTTTGCACCACAGAGCTACAAACAATAAAAGATTCCAATATTCCAATATTTGAAAAATATATCGCCAAGAGTCTGTTGTAACGCATGATTCGCGATCATACTCGCAAAATATTTTAATAATATTCTTAAAGAGCTAGGCATTGTAGAGATTTTTGCATATTGCATAGGACCTAGGGTACGGTGCGCTATTCCGACACTGTCTTGCATTCCTACAGTTTGTGTTTGGTACAAGTTACGAATGATGGGCGTGTTACGGGTTTCGGAACGGTTTAAGAATTATTACAAAGTTTTTGGTTTCGGAATTTGCTCTTCGGATGGGAACAAAGAGATCGATTCACATGATTTATTTATTTATTATTTCGTAAATTAAACCATTACAGATCAAATTTGGCTATGTAATGCTAACTACAACTATTAATGAACATAAAATAAAGTTAAAAATAGGCTCGCCAACATGAAACTCAAACATAACTGGCGAAATGTGGGGGTGTACTATTTGTACAATTCTGCCCAACCCTTCGCAGAATACAGGCGTGGTTTTATGCTATGTTAAAAATTAAAGGGGCTCCCATACAAGAAACGTGTTTTTTTCGGAGCCTTTAGAGAATATTGTTAAATATGCGAGTCCGTCTCGCACTTGATCACTTTTTTTTTCTTTCTTATTTCTTATTCTTATTTGTTTATTCTATAATAGTTTTATTTTCCTGCAACGTATTCATCAGAATAAAATATATCACAAGTCGTTGACACGATATGGATTCCATTTTATTCATTTTCGAGGAAGCTCCATGCGATGTCACGGTCAGTGATTCTATTAAATAGAAATTACTTTCAATTCATCCCTCTAACTAACATCCTTTTAATAACCTACTAGGACAAAGCTTGAATAAATATTCATGATGTCCTTTGACAACTTTGACACGGATTGACCGCTAGCTGCCTCAAAACAATTTATTCCCAAATTAATAATTCACTACTCCGAATATATTATAGTCAAAATGTTTCTGATTAATTCTAGTTTGCTTGATATATAAAATCATTGTACGTATCGTTGTCTATTCTTTTAAACAATATATACCTATAAAATGATTATAGATAGATATTAAGGGCCGTCATGTCAAAAAGCCTCAATTACATGCAATCATCATTATCATCAGCCTTTTCCCAACTGTGCTAGGGTCGACTTCCATTCTAACTGGATTTAGCTGAATACCAGCTTTACAAGGAGCGACTGCCTATCTGACCTCCACGACCTGACTGAGTAATACGATACCCCTTGGTAAGACTGGTTGTCAGACTTTCAGGCTTCTGACTGCTCGTAAAGACTGTCAAAGATCTACAAATGATAGCCGGGACCAAACGTTTAACGTGCTTTCCGCTGCAGGAAGGTGTCTCGATTTGTAATAGATCATCGACCTTGGCAAGCGTAGCTTAACCTTCGATCGACCAGTGCAGCTGTTGTTATTTAGCCACGGTCGATTACATTCAGTGATAGTTAAACATTTATCAAAATGATGAACTGCATCTTCGTCAAAGAAACGATGCTTATACGTTGAAATCGAGAGAATTGACATTTAATAGAATAAACAAATCATTCGTCTATAACCGACCTCATTCGGTTTTTAAAATTTTAATGACATTTATACCTAAATCTAATTACAGAAATGAAATCATTAATCAATATGAAGTTGCGATAATATTTATTTGCAACTAACTAACAAACAAAAAAACTTCATATAGGTAATAAATTAACAAACAAACTATAAAAAAAAAATAACCTAACTTAACTAAAACTATTCACAAAATAAAATATGGCGTCGAAAAACTCCTCCGCATCGCTGTCGACTGGTAATGTACCCAAGAGACTGACGGCATATAACTTTTTTTTAGTTTTTGTCAATAAGCTGCGAGTGCTAACTGCTCTTAACTTGCACCACCACGCAAAACGCATACAGCGAAATAGGAATATCCAATATTCATACGTCGATGAATATTTGATATCCTATGAATTGGCACGTGCTCAATAATTAAATATCTACTGATATTCTCTTTATAATAATGATGTTTAGAATTAAATTGTTAACTATATGCTGTTATAAATATCGCTGGAGAAAGTACTGGGTTGCCTTTACAACATTAATAAAAAAATTAAAAAAAATTGTGTCACAGAATCCCTTGAGTTTCAAGGGAGGTTTCCTTGAAACTTATTTGGATTACCCACTTAAACCGTAGCTGTAGCGTATACGTTTCCATCTTTTAAAAGGTACCAAACTTTTAATTATATGAAAGTCGTAGAAATGGTTTTATGAGACCTATGTTTGGCAGTAGAGATTTTCGAAGAAAGTAGTTTTTATTGATACTAATCTGCATGATGATCCTTATTTATGACCTGACCAAAATAATGTCTGGACTTGAAAAGAGATTGTGACCTCGAGTTTGTTTCCGTGTTTCTTCTCAGAGGAGTCAGAAAGGCAACACTGATCTCATGTAGTTTAAAAAAAATACAAGCTATCCCGACAGACGTTTTTCTGCCTGAATTGTGAGTTATGATCATGAGTTCATAAAAAAATTCCATGTAAAAAAGGCGTTCAGTTTTTCCCGAAATTTTAAAATTTTCCGGGATACTTATCCAATCTGCCTTTCCTAAAAATGCAATTCGTATTATTACGAACATTTTAAAACATATCACAGCCAAATCGGGCCAGTCGTTCTCAAATAATGTGTTTACCAACGAAAAATTAACAAACATTTTTTATTTTACACTTTTAGTTTTAGTTATGGTACCTACATCGTGTTGAAAAATAAGAAAATGAAAAATAATTTCCTGTAGCTAAAGTGTTCATTGGATTTGATTGATATTTTGTATACGGATAAAGGACATGATTCTCTTCACGTGGTTTTAAACCACGGTTACACATGCATACATGGGTTATTGACATTCCTTAAAGGAATGTCAATCGTCCTGTACCACCATGTATAACCTCCTCTTTTATGAAGTCATTTAAAAAGTAGTCAAAGAGCGAAATGAGTAGAAAAAAACAAAACTTTGTTCAGTTTCAATTAATAATGGTCGTTAGTTGAGTGCTTTTTATTTTTAAAACAAGTCTTTTACAACACTTACTCAAAAGGCTTTCTTTTTAATTGTTGGTGCGTCTGACTGTACTGAACACCAATTACTTAGTACCTCACAAGAACAAAGATCGATTTGTTATTTTATTTCGCTGTTTTAAGATACCCATTCTTCGTTTATTTATTTCCATTATTGTTGACCTATGTCATTCCTTGTATCGATCGTTTTGTGTAACATCTATTAATTATTTATAATAAATAATAATATAATGTGCGTTCAATTTTGTTCTCATTGCACCGTATACTGTAGGGCTTCTAATCCCACAGCCTGTATTCAATCTCGGTATTTGGGGGACTAGGAATTTTCAATCCCGCTGGATCCCGTTATATGCGGGATCCCGCATATAGAAAATATTAATATTTATTTTATATAAGGTAAATAAAACAATGAATTAATCAACACAACTCCACATTTATTTAAGTTTTAATATTAGTATGAGATCAATCTGATTATACCATTGATTTATCACAGAAAACAGAAACAAATACTGAGAAAACAAAAAATGTATCAACTACAAGTTAAATAATTACTAAAATAAAATAAAAAACAAAAACATTTTCAATTGAATGCTGACAGAAGTAATTATGACTTTAATTATTTAGTTTAGTCATTTTGTCAGCTTTCAATTGAAAATGTTTGAGAAGGAAATGACGTATCTAAAGTGTCGTCGGCCAAACTACTGCTTTTTTTAGAGGCGATGCCAGCGAGAGAAAAGGCCCTTTCGGCTTCCACAATAGTCGGCGGTATTCCAACCGAACAATCGCGACGGAAACCGCGCGGTTACATTCGGCAAAAAACGTTAAGGACTACTGTAACACATTGGTTACACGCGATTCACGCGGATTTAACCTCTGTTATTATTATGCATAAGGGCTAATTATCCTGTATGTTAGTATTTTACTCTGAGGTAAAATGGCTGCACTTGTCATCTAAATGATTCTAAACCTTTAGTAGCGTTTGGAAACTTGAAAAAATATAAAGAAAAAAGTGACGTTTCGACAATGCCATATGGTGCGAGTGATTTCTCCGCGTGTTTTTAGTGAAAATAAAGTGTTTTCGTGTCTAATCGACGGTAAGTAAATATTCATTCATAAGTAGTTAATACATCGTTTTAGATGATATTTCCACGAAATAACACAATAGATACATTTTATTTGGGCATAAAATGTTACGTAAATAAACGACACTTTTGGCCATACTCTGTTGTCATCATATTTTGTTTGTAAATACATCTTTCGTAACACGAGTATTGTATATACATATTTTATAGGATGGTCTGTTTATTCAAGAATACAAAACAATTTACTTTAAGTGAGTGCAGTTGATAAAAACATTAGCAGACCATTTTTTGTGAGTGGGGTCATAGGTCACGTAGCGCGTGTTCTGTTGCGGGACATTTTCTTAATGAGCTTGACCGGCGTTATATGTAAATTTAAGATATTTTGTCATAGACCCCCCAGATTCATAAAGAGTCATTTCTTTTTTTATGATGGATTCAAGTCTATTAGCTCGAGATGGTGACGGGCAAAGTCCATTACATGCTGACGATACAGTTAACTCCAACTCCTGTTGCAAAGTAAGTCCCGCAAATCCCGCGGATCCCGCGCCCGAAATCCAGCAACACGCGGGATGGGAAAATGATGCGGAATCCCGCAACACGCGGGATTGGAAAATGATGCGGGATCTCGCAATACCGAGATCTCGGTATTCCGGGATTTGAAGCCCTAGGGTTTGTTCGAGGAACGATGTTGTCATCGTATCGTATAGTACAACTTAGTAAAACTAACCATGACATCTGGTGCGTACAGGCTGAGACCATCCTAATAAAAAATGAGCTATGGGAATACGCGAGTGGAACCACAAAATGATCCGTGAACGCGACTGTCGAAGAGACAGAGAAGATCCTATTTCTTATGCAAGAGGTAAATTGTTGACATAATTGTCGAGCACGGGTTTTGTTGATTGAATATAATTCATTTGTTTACACCATTTGTGACAAACTTCGGTTTTATTTTTCTAAAATAAATATTTATCCAAGGGACTTGTCACTTCACTTACTTTATTCATCTCTCTGTAGTGCGGTCATAACTCGAAAACTATCTGATTAGGATTGTTGTTTTTATTCAAAGATATTTGTTCTAAGTAAGTTTCAGAATCTTTCCGTCTCCGTCATGTTCAAACGACTGACAGAAATAGAATGGTGTTTTAAAAAATCGTTTAGATCTAAACTTATTTAGTGATTTTGGGCCTAAGTATTTATAAATCCGCACAAACGAAGCCGTGGGCATAACTAGTTTATAGTATAGTACAAAATACCCACTTCAAATCCTGCACTATCTCCGTACATTTCGTCCAGTTCTCTCGACCCACATATTCCTCTCTTATCCTTCAATGGATCTTTGGAAGTAGTTGCCAACACCACTGGAACTGGTTCACTGGTTCTACTTTCTTTGAATGTTACAAGTATTGTTTAAGAGCTGCGACATCGTTCTGCGGAAATGAAGATGTCATTGTTGTAATTTATTTGGATAGTTTTAGGTTTTACATAACATCACGCTTTGTTTCGGCGAAGGGTTGGGCAGAGGTGGACCTATAGCACACCCATATTTCGCCATATAAGTAGTTGTTTGATTGTAGGTTTTGTTATTGATAAATCTCCGGTGAGTTTAAACTGATTTAGTTTATGTTGTTTATAAAAAAAACTAGTAGTGCCCGGTGGTTTCACCCGCACGGGTCTTGATTCCTTAGAGATATCAAGATAAAAGTATTATATATGTTATGAACAAAGTTATGAACTATCTGTGTACCAAATTTCATTTAAATCCGTTCAGTACTTTTTGAGTGAAAGAGTAACAAACATCCATCCATCCTCACAAACTTTTGCGTTTATAATATTAGTTGGATAGGATAGTACACAACATTTTTTGAAGAAATTTGATATTTAAACAGGCTATATAATTAGAAACATTTTGAATATAAAGGATGCGGGAAAGAGAAAACTTAGAAATAAAAAAGCAAACGATACAATGTAGGTACTTTTTAGTAATAAACTATCTTCTTTTTTTTTTATTTGAGATAGGTTTTCTCTTGACTCTAGTCTAGGTCAGAGACGACAGAGACAGAGAGAGTCGACGATGGAGCGAGCTTACCCAGAAGAAGCCTGTTCACTCTCACTTTGAAGAGATCGGGGTTGTATGCATTCGGAAACACAGACGCAGGCAGAGAGTTCCACTCCTTTGCTGTGCGCATCACAAAAGACATTTGGAAACGCTTAGTGCGAATTGGTGGGATAGCAACTAGGTAAGGATGGTAACCTGCAGTGCGTTTAGATGTCCGCTGATAGAAGGGGGCCGGCGGAATGAGGTCGTAGAGTTCTTGAGCACACTCCTCGAAGATACCAAGATAAGATAGATCTTGATATGTATTTTGATTTATTTTAATATTTTTACCTTGTCAAACTTACTGTAGGTACCTAGATTATAAGTAAATGATGTGGTCTCCTATAATTGGAAGCGCACGCTTGTATTTGTCCCTGTTCTATGTATACTTGCATGTAATTGTGTAGCCTTTGTTGGAGACAGAAAGAAAAGAAAGAAAGTAAGAAAACACGTTTATTTGCGGTAAACATGACGCAAAAAAAGAACACAAACACAAAAAGAAACAAGTTGGGGGAAAATATGCGTCACATCCACGCAAAACGGCCAAATAAAAACAGAGAGAGATATCCAAATAATAAAATAATAAATAAATATTAATTTGGTACCTACATATTTAACTGTTCTACCAACCAAGAAAAGCTTACTTTGCACTGAAATACATAAAGGCTAATTGTTATAACTTAACAATATTTTTTTCACATTTACTAAATAACTTGGTAATAATGTTTACTTAACGTATGATCTGATAAATATACTGGTATTCCTAGTGCAGACACCAGTATCTCACATTCTAATTGTTTTTAAGCTTGTCTTTATCTATATAAATAAATAAAATTGAAGTGTCTATCTGTAATTTCAACATCTCAGCTTTTTTCGAAACGCATAATTATGACAGTTTTATGATACTTACGACGAAAAAGCAATTCTTAAAATTTTGGTCTGTCTGTTTATTCCTGCTATTCTCCAAACCGGCTGGACTGATTTTGACAGGACTTTCAATGGCAGACGGCTGATGTTATAAAGAGTAACTTAGTGTACTTTTATTTCATAAAAATAATTACAGTTCCGCGCAAAAAAAAAATAAAACTCATGAAATTATGAACAAAATCCTATTCATATAGAGAAGTATTGACAACCACGCGGGTGATATTTGTGAAGAGGAAATAATTTACTTGCATTTGTATTTTAGCTTTTCTACTTTTCATAGACCATCATTTATTATCAAAAAAATAATAACAGAAAAATCTTCCGAAGAGAAAAATTATTAAAATTAAAACCCTCAGTAACCAATGCAGGATCCCTAAACCCTAGCCGTGGTCGCCAACAATGAGACGAGTTGTATAATAAATATTTATTCAGACGGAGGTTTTACGAGACGTGACCACGAGCAGACAGTCTGGTATTTTTTATTTCAGATTCCTTTTGTTAAATCTGTCTCGTGCCTGTCTAGGTACAGATTTGATTGTGTTGAAAAAAGTTGAGACAGGTTTTTAGTTTTTAATTTTAAGCAATTGCTTGGTGTAGTCTGACGGCTTGGCTATTTTTAAGACCCGTATTACAACTCTTTCATTACGAAGTTAGTTTTTTAGTGGTATGTGTTAGTGTCTCGTGGGATAGCTGATACGGCGAAAGCGTCAGAAAGCCCAGGAAATTCTAATTTTCTTACGGTTATTGCAATTCACAGGTCAGTATTAGGTTGTTTGTTGATCAAAATATGATTCGCGACCGTAAAAAGTATGTATTTACATAATTGTAATAATCAAAGTTATCATTACAACTCTTTAAGACCAGGTAATTCTATTCAATGACTATTTCATGAAATCTTGTCAATTAGGATTATACAAACTTGGAGTTGTATTAATGATTTTAATGATTATAATTGTGTAAATGCACATTTGTTACGGTCGCGAATGATACTTTAATCAACATATAACTTAATACTGACTTGCAAATTGAAAAAAAAAACGTAATAAAGTTTGAATTTCGTGGGCTACCTGGCGCTTCCCCCTTAAAGACAATAAATAACCTTTTAACCCATTTGGTACGAAACGTGTGAGAGTTCGGATAACATTTTCATTTTGAAAGATACTTTTTTCGATGTACTACTTTCTTTAGGAATTATACTATATAGAGATAAGTTTAATAATTTATGATATGAATTATTTTAAGAGCAGAAGAATCCTTTACAATTACTCTCCAGCTGCGACATTAGACATCAAAACGAATCACAGGAAAATACTTCTCATTTTCGTCCAACAAATCCCCACTACGACGTAAATGCACATTTAAAATATCAAAATGAGATTTGGACTCAAAACTTTCTGTGAATCTAAAATTGAATTTCGCCGCGTTCCGGAGTGCCATTGTTCTTTGGATTCAAACTAAAGTGTTAAAATGACAGTTGGTTGTTACAAATAATTTAGAACCTTAGTAAATAGGAGATAGAGTTGGAGTTGGTTTGTTGTGTGTTTATGCTAGTTTGGCGCTTTTTAATCGGATTGCAGTTTGGAGACGCGGAGCAGGTATTTATAGTGTGTCTGAGTCCTGTCTTTATTTTTAAGGGACCGTCTTTGTAATAGCTCTGAAGTGTCTCCGTAGTTTCTTGCATCTGTTTGCGTTGAATATGAAAATAGTACTTCTAAAGGTTCTTTTGTTCCCTGTATTTTTGTTATTTTTATACATCATTACTTGATTTTTGTTTGGCAAAGATGCAAAAAGTGAAATCGAAAAATCTTTACAAAATATTATGCACGTTTTTTCCTTATACACATTCGTTAATTCTTGGTAACATCAAAAATTATTCTCTTAAGAGCTGAATAACGCAAAAAATTTGTGCATACATTAATTATGATTTATTAGCTGTGCCCCGCGGCATTGTTCGCGAGAATGTCGTAAGATACACAATATACTAAAATAACAGCCACATTTTAATATATCTCCCTCGTCCCCCGAGGCCACGACCCGTCGCCAACCGTCGCGTTGAATCGCTTTCTGAATTTTTTCTTTTTACTCGGCTTCTAAGAGTTGAAGCGTGATGTTAAATAGTCTATAACCATCCTTGAGAATTGGGCTACCAAATGCAAAAATAATTTTTCAAATCAAATTTTTTGTTCATAATTTCATTGGTTTTATTTTTTTTGCGCGGAACCCTAAATTTTTTTCTAAAATAAAAGAAAGTCAAGTTACCCGCCGTATCATCAGCTATCTGCCAGTGAAAGTCCCGTCAAAATCGGTTTAGCTGTTTCGGAGATTAGCCGGAACAAGCAGACAGACAGACAGACAAAAATGTTAAAAAGTGATTTTTTGTTATAAGTACCGTTCACACTTTTTTATGCATTTAGTAAAAAGTTGTTATTTTCACATTAAAAACAGACACTTCACTTTTATTTATTTGTATAGATTGTTCGTGGAAACTGAATACGGAACGCTATTCATTAGGAAGCTCTAATTATTGCATGCTCTCATTGATACATATTGAATGTGCTATAACAACAGAATGTAATTATGTCTCATTAAAGGCAAAGGGGGTTCTCACCAAGGAGTATCGTGTTAAGGCTCATACAAACAGACGCGACACGCGACGCGACGCAAAGACACCGCGTGTCTCGCGACGAGTGGTGCCTTTGCATCGCGCACGATTCGCGTCGCGTTTCTCGCCTGTTTACTGGCTTCTTTACCCAGTAACTGGGATGTGGAAGTCAGATAGGTAGTCGTTCCATGTAAAACACTGGAATTCAGCTGCATCTGGTTATACAGGAAGCCGACCCCAATATAGTTGGAAAAAGGCTAGACAGATGATGATGACAAAGGGGCAGTGGTCTTATAGCCTTTATGAGATATAGTCGACCTCGTGACTGCTTCACCCTACGGCTGAATGTCACGTGCATGACATAAACCGACAAGGTCCAACTTGTCTGTGTGAGAGTTGGATAGTTTCAACCTTAGTGCAATTTTAATTTAGTGGGAATTGTTATTAAAAGTGATAAAGCAATTACGAGGCCGACTATACCTACTTTACTTTCTTACCGATCTAAACTACGTTCAAGAGCTGTCAACGTTATTATTCCAAAGAAAATAATGACACTGTCGGCCCTTAATCATGATTTTTGTGCTGATCGCGTTCAGTTTCATGGGTGAAATCGGCCCTAAGTGCTGGTTTCACCAATAAAACTGAAGCGATCAGCACATTTAAACCGAGTTCAAGATCTGTCAGTGTCAATATACCTTAACATTAATGACACTGACACTGACTCTTGAACTCTGTTTAAATGTGCTGATCGCGTTCAGTTTTATTGGTTAAATTCTGCTTGTAAAAACCAATGTTTTAATAACTAAGCATAAGCATAACTAACCCATAATGTTCCCGCTGCTGGGACACAGGCCTCCTCTTTGTCAAAGGGAGTGGGCCGTAATCCCGGCCCACGTAACGCGGGCCCAGTGCGAGTTAGTAGATGTCATATGTCATGTCATCGAATTTTTTATTTTTTTATTTAAGATAGGTTTGCTCTTGACTCTAGTCTAGGTCAGAGATGACAGAGACAAAGTCGACGATGGAGCGAGCTTACCCAGAAGAAGCCTGTTAACTCTCACTTTGAAGAGATCGGGGTTGTATACGTTCGGAAACACAGACGCAGGCAGAGAGTTCCATTCCTTTGCTGTGCGCATCACAAAAGACATTTGGAAACGCTTAGTGCGAATTGGTGGAATAGCAACTAGGTAGGGATGGTAACCTGCAGTGCGTCTAGATGTCCGATGGTAGAAGGGGGCAGGCGGAATGAGGTCGTGGAGTTCTCGAGCACATTCACCGAAGTACAATCTGTAGAAGACCGACAAGCAGGCAACCTTGCGGCGATGAGCCAAGTTGTGAAGCTTGGCATCCACCAGTCTTACGTCGCCAATGAGCCTCTTAGCTCTGCGTTCCACCGAATCAAGCGCGGCAAGTTGGTATTTAGCTGAGCCATCCCAAAGGTGGCTGCAATACTCCATGCAGGATCGGACTTGCGCTTTGTAGAGAGTTAAAAGCTGTCCAGGCGTAAAGCCAATGTGGTAGGGTGCTAGGACATGTCGGTTTCCTCACGATGTTTTCCTTCACCGTTTTGAAAGCAGTGGTGATAAAATAATTTACACAAAGTATAGTGCTTGTCTGGGTAAATGATAAATGATTTTATTTCTGTAAGTAGGTTTATACAAACACTTTTACACGTCAAACATTTTTTTTTTAACGGCGTTTCCTATCTGACTACTCTGAGAAGAAAGGCCGAAACAAACTCAGAGGTCACAGTCTCTTTTAAAGTCCAGACATAATCTTGGTCAGATCATGTGAAGACCATGTAGGTTGGTGTCTGAAATGGTCTTTTGAGGAAAGAACCACACAGATTGAGTGGACCTGTCCAGTCAGTGCAAGCTTCTGTCAGTAATCGTACAGCTCAACATAAAAGTTAAGGAGCTCAACCCTACGGCATAAAACTTGTAAGTAGCGGCCATTACCACTAGGCCACCACTGCTCGCTTCCTATAATTAAGACAACGTATAAAATGCAGCTTGATTTAGTAATATTGACAGTTTTGGTGGCTCGTTCGTATCTCAGAGTTTATCAAACTTTACCATGGTTAATCAAGTATTAATGGTTACTTGGTGAATTATACAGGGTGTAAGACACAGCCCACCGCAAACTAACAGGGTGCATTCAGCTCCTTATTTTAAATCATATTCCACCGGAAATATTCTCAAGATTTTTTTAAATCGTATTTTCAGTTACTATTTATTTATTTCAATGTAAAATTACATTCCCTGTACGCAGCACTCCATTTATGTAAATATAACAGCTAAAATTAAAAAAAAATCACCAATGGATGTTGAAATACTCGGCGGCCGAAGGCTCGCTGTGCTGCCGTTCGCTTCGCGCGTTTTGCCACAATAAAACAAATCAGGTTTATTGGATTCCCAGAACGTTCCTGAAATAATTTCATGTACCTGTCATCTAAGTATGATATACTGAGTTCACCCCATCAGTCTGCGGAGGGCTGTCCCTTACACCCTGTTTAATTTTTTTTTCTTCTATCGGGTTGGCTGGATATTTAAATATAATCTAGGTTTTAGCTGATGTCATCGTAAAAAGATTAACCAATGCTAATGAAACGAATGCGTCAAATGCTCATCTATTGTTGCATTTATAAACTGATTTATTCCAAAAACCCTTTTATTCATAGTTTAAAATGGATCTTGTAAGCGGTAAAACAATTTTACTGAATAATTTAATTTTTTCCCCACAAACATATTCTATTTCTCACTTACGTTTCATAAAGTGAATGAGTTGAAATTGTGCAGACCCGTATTGTGCGGTGGCAAAACGGTGGCAATACATTATGGGTTATTGTGTCAAATAAGTGATCTTATAATTATTTTTAAATTATTATTTTTAAGATTTTTCTATACAAATAAATACAATTGAAGTGTCTGTTTGTAATGTCGAAATAACAACTTTTTACTAAATGCATATGAAAGTATATACGGTACCTACTTATAACAAAAAAAGCAATTTAAACATTTTTTGTGTCTGTCAGTCTGTTTGTCCCGGCTAATCTCCGAAATGGCTAGACCGATTTTGACGGGACTTCCATTTGTAGATAGCTCATGTTACGGGGAGTAACTTACGCTACTTTTATTTTAGAAAAATAATTAGGGTTCCGCGCAAAAAAATTAAACCCCATAAATTGTGAACAAAAAGTCGGATTTGAAAAAAATATTTTTTCATTTGGTAGCCCAATTCTCGAGAATAATTATAGGCTACAACCCTTAGGATCCGAGCAAAAAGAAAAAAGTCAGAAAGAACACTAAGCGAAAACGAAGTAATAGCGCGGGCGGGCGTTGCAACGCGACGGGTCGGGGGACGAGGGAGTATTATTAAAATGTGGGTATATTAGTAGTAGTAGTAGTATACTGTACATCTTACGACTTCCATGCGAACGAAATCGCGGTACACAGCTAGTCTTAAATAATTCTTTTTGCTGTGATAAATTAATATGTACTGTGCCTACATTGTAATGTGTAAAATTGTCTGAAATAAAGATTGATTTGATTTGATATAGTGGAAAATTATAGTATTATATTACTAGAAGGCTTTTAAGCCCACATTAGTTTACTTAAAGCAAATTAAAAATGTATTTGTAATCTGCTTTTCAGAGCCTTTCAGTGATGTGCCACCAAAAGAAAAATAATTATTTTTGTTCGAACTTATCTTTTACGATTTATGAAATATTCATGGTTTTTTTCATTATTCGTTCTTTTTTAATTGCTAATCTTTTCTTTTACTCCAAAATGATTTGGAGTTGTTTTTTAATTTCCGTTAAAATTGCGGTTGGGTATTTTATTTTCTTTCGCGCAAATATTGAATGAGGTTTCTAAGTTATGCCAAAAAGTTCCATACCGTATAAAAGTCGGGAGGTGTCGTGGGACACCCGCTTTGGAACGAAGTTCGTTTCACTGTTTATTATGAATTAATACAGAGCCATATAATATGGTCTCAATTTTCAAGTGTCAAAAGTTTTTGTTTTTTAATACAGAGCCATCTGGTATAGTTTTTAACTTGCTAAAAACTTGCTCGTTTTAAGCTAAACACTATACTAGATGGCTCTGTATTAAATATGAGTCGGGGAATCCCAAGTAAGACGTCATTATATTTTACTAAATTCGACTTACAAAGTCTGCTTTTTATTTAAATTCGAGTTATAGATTTGTTAGAGTTACAAAGTGTAAAAATACCCAAGATACCGCGTATTTGGCAATTTTTTTCGACTTACTGACATCTGTTATCAAGATTCCACTGAAGTATGAACGCTTTTAAAGTATGAATGCGCGTGTCGCTTTCTACAGTCAGTGTCAGGCAAATATTCCTGACGCTGATATTCTCCCGGATCCCTGCTGTGACATACGGACGTTGATCAGACGAGAAAAATACGCGGATTACGCAAAGGCGTATGTTAAATACTAGATTTGGACACAGTCCTATCCAACATCCATCGTGGTCCACCTTTGCAAGTGGTCCGTGCGTAGGCAGCCTTATTTCTCCACGTAGAGAATCTGATTCCCCTACAAAAGTAATAATAACTTAAAGCACCTATAGATTACGCCCCACACAGAGCCACAGATGGCAATTTAATGATGTTCAGAGGGAATAACTTAGTACTTACTTAGCAACTTATCACTGCTTAGTTACGCTTACAGCGCTTAAACTTTAGTTTTAGAGCGTAAATTTCGATGTGTAAATAATTGTAAGGTAGTTCATTGCTTGGAAGTTTTAAAAGCTTCATTTTTTTTACCAGAATCTTATGAATGTATTATAATAGCTAGATTTTAATGACTGCGTCAGAAAATGGTGTTCTAGTGTTGCTGAATACAGGGCCAAATAATAAAAAAAATACATTAATTTGCCACCGACGACCCGCTTAACCTCGTACGGCCCAACGACCGAGAAGATGAAGAATGATTGATTACCGAAACAGTCTGACTTATTGGGCAAACAATAAAAAGATATGCTGATATTACTTATAGTAACAAAATTACTGCTCTCTTATCTAAACAAATAAATCAAATTAAAGTGTGTTTGTAATGTCAAAATAACAACTTTTTAGTAAATGCATAAGAAAGTATGTACGGTAGTTATAACAAAAAACAATTTTTCTATTTTTTTCTGTCTATCTGTTCCGGATAATGTCCGAAACAGCTGGACCGATTTTGACGGGACTTTCACTAGCAGATAACTGATGTTACAGGGAGTAACTTAGGCTACTTTTATTTTAAAACAAAAATTATGGTCCCGCACAAAAAATTAAAGCCCATGAAATTGTGAACAAAAAGTCGGATTTGAAAAATTCTTTTTGCATTTGGTACCGATTTTGACGGGACTTTCACTAGCAGATAGCTGATATTACAGGGAGTAACTAAGGCTACTTTTATTTTAAAACAAAAATTATGGTCCCGCACAAAAAATTAAAGCCCATGAAATTGTGAACAAAAAGTCGGATTTGAAAAATTCTTTTTGCATTTGGTACCGATTTTGACGGGACTTTCACTAGCAGATAGCTGATGTTACAGGGAGTAACTTAGGCTACTTTTATTTTAAAACAAAAATTATGGTCCCGCACAAAAAATTAAAGCCCATGAAATTGTGAACAAAAAGTCGGATTTGAAAAATTCTTTTTGCATTTGGTAGCTCAATTCTCGAGGATAGTTATGGTCTATTTAACATCACGCTACGACCCTTAGGAGCCGAGCAAAAATAAAAAAGTCAGAAAGAACAATAAGCGAAAATGAAGTAATAGCGCGGGCGGCCAGTGCAACGCGGTGGGTCGGGGGACGACGACGGAATTTTATTAATATGTGGCTGTTATTTTAGTATATTGTGTATCTTACGACTTCTACGCGAACGTAGTCGCGGGGCTCAGTTAGTTCGATATAAATATTTAGGTATTAACTTTCAAAATCAAGAAAATCAAAACCTACTCAACTCAACGACATAACAACTTAAAATAACACGAAAATAGATCGTCAAAAGATCCAATTTCTAGATAATCCAAAATACAATTCCAGTTTGGTAACTCCAAACCTCATCAGTTGCAAATAACAAATCTTGTGAACAAGGTGGGAAAAGAAAAAAATCTTACAGTTCAATTTCTTCACCTGCCCGAGAGCAGAAAATATAAATAGGTACAGAAGGCTGGCTTCAAACAACGGTCGAAAACAGGCGCACGCACACAGACGCGTACAGCCCGACTCAAAATTTATGGCCGCTCGGAACATAAGGCGAGTCGCTGCGCAGTAACAAATTCTCATGTCAGCGGGGGTGAGGGGTGCGGTACTGCGCAGCGAGTAGCGCACTTCACAGCCGCACTAAAGTTTGACGCGTAATATACGTTCGGCGATTTCAAATAAATGCTAGTCGCGAGTGCGCTTGCACTCGCTGTACGTGAGCCCTGTCTATTTGTGTGCGTGCGTTTTCGCTGGTTGTATGGAAGCGACCTTCTGTATTATTTTTTTTTGTGCCCAAAGCGAGGAGCAGAGTGAACTTGCTCGTAAGTTCCCAACTCCACGATAGAAATTTATGTAATTTCCTCTGTACCTCTCTTGCTTACTAATTTGGGCCTTTGTTAGATAAAAAAAGCCTTGGATCGCGCCCCCGTTCGGAAACTAATTAAAATTTTAGCGTTGTATTAATTTGACGGTGGAATTTTGCACACACCTTAAGTTTAAGTTATTTTGAAGAGAGTTTTACCTTTAAAGGAGTTCGCGGAATTGGTTGAAGGATTATTTTTAGAATGAGGAAATTTGAAAAGGGGGATGAAAAATTATTTTGTGTGAGGAATTTTTTTTCTAGATTACAATTAATGGTTGATGTTGTTGGGCTGTAATCTTCGAAAAGAGTTTCGTGTTTATAAATAAACTAGCTTCCGCCCGCGACTTCGTCCGCGTGAAATTTTTTTCCCCCCAACTCACCCCGTCGCATCGCATCACCCGTGCTGTTACTTCGTTTTCGCTTAGCGCTCGTTCTTACTTTTTTTCTTTTTGCTCGTCTTCTCGGTCCTAGCGTAATGTAACATACTTAAAGCCTTCTTCAAGAATTGAACCATAAAATGCAAAAAGAAGTTTTCAAATCCGACTGGTAGTGACAGAGATTAGCACGATCAAACAGTCAATAAAAAATAAAATGTGTCGGTAACTAATAGACTAAGCGCATTTTTCTTACTTTAAGCATTTTTATACCCGTCCTAATTTCTAACCTAAACGTCGGATTCGAATAATTTAAAAAGGAATTTACATGTACTTAATCAATCGTAATTATGAAATTACTTATTTGGATAAGGATTAATATCATGTTTATGAAAACACCTTCGCAAATAATGCATTATTTTATAACAAATTTGATTACATTAAAAATGTTATAGTGAGCCAACCTTAAAAGATAGACATATGCTATTGCAGACTGTTTTTTAAGAACTTTTTAAGAGGAACAATCCCGCTATACATGATTTTTGCGTAACTTTAACCGTTTACGCAGCGCACGCAACGGTAGCTCGCAAAAGGAATAAATTTTCCCCGTTTTTGCAACATTTTTCATTGATGCTCCGCTCCTATTAGTTGTAGCGTGATGTTATATAACCTATAGCCTTCCGCGATAAATGAGCTATCCAACACTGAAAGAGTTTTTCAATTCGAACCAGTAGTTCTTGAGATTAGCGCGTTCAACCAAACAAACTCTTCCTCTTTATAATATTAGTATAGATATAGATAATTGCAGCCGCACAGGCCAATCGAAGGTTAAGCTACGCTAACCGCGGTCGGTTTGTGGATGGGTGACCATCCATTATATATCGAGAGCCCTCCGTGCCTCGAAAAGCATTGTAAGCCGTTGGTCTCGGCTTTCACTTGTAGATCTATGACATTCGTTACTGGTCGTCAGAAGTCAAAAAGTCTGACAAGCAGTCTTACCAAGGGGTATCGTGTTATCCAGCAACTGGGTTAGCAGGTCAGATTAGCAGTTGTTCCATGTAAAATACCTAGTCGTATTCAGCTGCTAGTATACTGGTTAAACTCCGACCCCAGCATAGTTGGGAAAAGTCTGGGCAGATTGTAAAAATAAATAAATTGATAGTAAAAAGTTCCCTCGTTTATGCCGTGTTCCTTTTGTCGAAGTAAGTGGTTTTCCAATCGTATTATTAATAATCTTACGATCGCAAAACCACAGCCGTTTAAACATAATTGTATTGACCAATGATCTTCGACTTGTAAGCCACTAACTCCACAACTCAGCTTTACCCACTACCCCAGTCAACACTCAACTCTCGACGAAGCAAAACTTTCCCCTTTCAAGACGCTATCATGTACAAACAAACACTAATTACGGTCCAGAAACAAAAGATACACAAACCAGACCCACCCAGTAACCATAAATCTATTCTATCGACACCAAAGTTATCAGCCGAACTATCATAAAGTATCATCGGGCATCCCGAAGTCAAACCGAGCGAACAGTAAATCAGTTTGAGAAATCTATAGTAATCCACCCGTTTGTTAGACCACGATAAAACTCAATATATATGGAATCTTCTAAAACTGAGACTTTATTAAACCCTGGCCGGTTCACTGCAGATTTATGGGGGAAACGATTCAATTAGGTGGGGGGATCATTTTCATATATTTTGTGGTGTTTTCGGGTAGTTTAGTAGGGGGTCATCTTTGGTGAGTCGGATTGTTTTGTTGTGGTTGAATTGTTATGTTTGGAATGTGAGAAACAGTGTATTAGCTGAGGTTAATAAACATGATAACATGAATTATTATTTTGGAAGAATATCCTGAAGCTTAAACAATTCAAAATTAAAATCAAAATATTTTATTTCACATAAGCCTGCATGGGCACTTATGAAACGTCAGAAGTTAGGTGCACGGTTCCAATTGGTCGTTTCCTATTGAGAAGAATCAGCAAGAAACTTTACGGTTTCTTTTTTAAACATAATTTTATTTAAACCTTGAAATGAAAACTCCGAATGGATCTGAAGAAGGATGTCGCGTGCCATCCAGCATCCTTTCTGTTCCTCTCTCGTAACAATACGAAATATGAGAATATAAGAATCCATCGATCAGTAAATAGGTAGAGGAGCTACATATTTTTAATACACCAAACAAAATACATTTACAGACACCCTAAGATTATTTTAATGTCATCCAAACACAAAGGTCAAAGTTATATGGCTCTGTATCTGTAGTTTTAGAGACACTTCAAACATACATCTAAATAAAAAAAATCTTGCGATCTTTTGTACCTATTAAGTAATATATTGCAAGTTATTAATATTCATATGCTCTGTAAGCCCTACAGGTATTTATAAGCACATTCTTATTATGAGCATTATTTGTTTGCCGTAAGACGATGAGTTGAGAGTCTTATAATAACATACTTTGTACAAAAAATGTTTCGCTATTTTATTTAGCAAGAGATTATAGTATTTGCCGTTTGACGTAATTGGTGTGAAACAGTTAAGCTAAACGTAAATACGTTTCTAAGGTTGCCGAAATGGTTTTTTTTATATAATTATGTAAACATAACATCATGCCTATATTCCCAGAAGGGGCTGCCAGGGAAATATGTGAACAGTAGACCAACATAAAGGAAAATCAAATATAATTTTGCCCGACCTAGGCATCGAGCCAGTGGACCGAGCTCCGCGATTAGCGAAACAATTATACCGAAGAGGCTGGATTTTCACGTGCACCCATAAGTCAGTTTATAACTGTGCTACTTAGCAGAAGCAATAAGTTCCTATAGTCTGTCGTTGTGTAGTAATTGATAAAAGTGTAAACAAACCCTCCGTAAGTTAAATTCTTACACATCACTCACTAAAGGGAAGTAGTAACACATTTATCTGTATTTAGAAGGTTTGAACTTTATATCACTCCATTTTACCCAACAATTATTGTTTGAATAATTAATAGAAAAATCATCGGCGGAAATTATTGAGGTTACAAAATTAACCTCAATAATTGGTAAATGAAAAACATCAATAAGGTGTTCTATGATAATTAGAATTTCGGGTTTATCATTGTTTCCCCGAAGAGTTGGGCAGGGATGTACCAATAGTACACCTTAATTTCGCCAATTATTTTTAAGTCCCTTGTAATAGGGGGCGAGCCTCCATCCACCATCGGGTTTAATTATTCGAATAATGAAATCAAAGCATTCAATTTGTGAGTGCCACAAAAAATTCCATTTATAAACATTATCATTAGATTCTTCTGGAGAGACTATAGGCACTTATTTCTGCGGCTAAGCAGCATAGAATAGACTATACGTATGCAATAAATACTCCAGATTAGCCCTTTTAAAAGTAACTTTAGGCACTTCAGCAGCTACTGTATGTATACAGGGTTATTGGTAATTATGTCAGCAGTCCATTATGTGGATGTAGGAGAGGTCATTGGCAACCAAATGACTCCTATACAAATGTCAACTATTATTTTTTTGCAGATAAGTATCTACTATTTTAGTCAAAAAACCTGCTCAAAATTATGTAAATTTTATTGATTTGTAGCTCTGATTTAAAAACTATTAAAGATAAATGTAATTTTATGTTTGATTAGTATGTATTGAAGTATTAGTAAACAATAAAATAATATATTTTTAATGCATTGTTTTTTTTTTTATAAATGTTCAATGTCGTGACCGCAGATATCTTCAAAAGAATATAAAATGTCAAATTACTCGAAAATGCAGGTTGTCATTTGCATAGGGGTCGTATGAGGTCATATGGTTGCAAATGACCTCTCCTACATCGCCTTAATGGATTGTCGACATATTACCAATCACCCTGTAGTTATATTTTTTCTCTAAACGAAGTTATTGTTAGAAATTAAATGTAATTTTCCTTCATAACTTTTACACAAGATTTCCACGAACAAATAGGTATTGTTTGGCGGAGGTTCTTACGCAAGGTTTTAATTAAACGCTGTTCGTGAAACGTCTATTATTATAATTATTATTTGCTTCCCTATGTTTGTATAGGCAAGTTGTGCGTTATTGCCTCGATACGTATGTATTACGACAGAGGTCGTAAACTGGAAATTGAAGTGTCTGTATAAAAATGTCAAAAAAACAAATTTTTACTACATAAATGCATAAGAAAGTATGTACGGTACTTATAGCAAAAAAGCAATTTTTAAATATTTTGTCTGTCTGCCTGTCGGTTTGTTGCGGCTAATCTCCGAAACGGCTAGACCAATTTTGACAGGACTTTCACTGGCAGATAGCTGATGTAACGGGGAGTAAGAATGCTACTTTTATTTTAGAAAAATAATTAGGATTTCGTGCAAAAAAAATAAAGTCCATCAAAAGGTGAACAAAAATTGGATTTGAAAAATTCTTTTTGCATTTGATAGCCCAATTATCGAGGATAGTTAAAGGCTATTTAACATCACGCTACAACCCTTAGGACCTAAGTAAAAAGAAAAAAGTCAAATACAACACTAAGCGAAAACGAAGTAATAGCGCGGGCGGGCGATGCAACGCAGCGGGTCGGGGACGAGGGAGTTTTATTAAAATGTGGCTGTTATTTTAGTATATTGTGTATCTTACGACTTCCACGCGAACGTAGTCACGAGGCACAGCTAGTATTAAAATAACATCAAAGTCGCTTTTCGTGTCTCTCTGTGTGACCGCATTGTTATTTTAAACTCCACGAAGGATTTTGATGTGGTTTACAACATCATTTAAAGAATTTATTCCGGAAGGTTTTTGTTTATAATACACATATATTTAACTTAGATATAATAAAGAAATCTCGATATTTTGTCAAGTCGAAAAACCATGCGAAGCCTATTAATGTTCCCACTGCTGGGACACAGGCCTCCTCTCGATGAGAGGAATTGGGCTGTAATCTATCACGCGGGCCCAGTTCGTGTTGGTAGATGTCACAAGTCTTCGAATTTTTGCTTCTAGAACATGCCGGTTTCCTCACGATGTTTTCCTTCACCATTTCGAGAACAGTGGTGATGAAATAATTTACACAAAGTAAAGCGCCTGTCTGGGTTCGAACCTGCGACTTACAACTCGTAAGTTGCAGCTGTTACCACTGGGCCACCAGCGCTCTAGTTACGCATAATTGCATTTAAGTAGCCTAGAGTAACTTGTAATCTTACAGAAGTGCCAATAATTAAAATAATTACAGCACCGTTGGCTTAGTCTTGAAATACTTTGTCCGCAAAGAAGAGGGTAAGCTATTAATGTTATAGTTTTCGTGGTACAGGTCCAGGACCTTAGGGTTGCGAGAAATGTCAGAGACGTATAATAATAATATCTACATGTTTATAATGAGGAGAAAGAATCATAGGGCATCAAAAAAATCTTCCGCATCGCTGTCAACAGGATAAGTTCCAAAAAAGACCGGCAGTATTGCCACATTGTATGCAATGTTGATTCTTTGGCAAAAAATAGGCCAGCCCTCTGGTCACGTGAAGAGTCGACCAACGGCTTGGCGATGTCTAAGTTGGCACTTGGTTCCCATGGCCCTAGTGTTTCAACCCCAAACGTGTCGAATATATAACTCCCAGTAAGATTGGAATATTTTCGCCGCTTCAGGTTTTCCGCACCTGCAGCAACCGCCCTAGCACAGCCCGCCGTGCTAGAAGTTGGGATGGAGCACGGCACGTTTTTCTTTTTATTATTTATGGTGCCTTATTAATAATTATCCTACATATTCTGATCTTAAGCCACCATAACTCATGGCTTAAGATCAGAATACGTGGGATAGATATTGAGGCAACATCCCTGTGTTAGCTGATTTGTTTATGTACCTATATAGTTATGTATAACGGAAGGCGTAGCACGTATTCATAACTCGTGTTTATATTCAATAATAATTATAATACACAGAGAATCGACTGAATGTGTACTTGAAAGATGTAAGGGCTCCTAGGCATGGAGTGACATCATGTCTCAACTTCGGAGCCACCATCGAGTACAAAGCCCAAACTGCGGCCAAGAAACTGGGCATCCTAAGTAGGGTGAAGCGATACTTTACCCCAGGACAGCTTTTAACTCTCTACAAAGCCCAACTACGATCCTGCATGGAGTATTGCAGCCACCTTTGGGATGGCTCAGCTAAATACCAACTTGCCGCGCTTGATTCGGTGGAACGCAGAGCTAAGAGGCTCATTGGGCGACATAAGACTGGTGGATGCCAAGCTTCACAGCTTGGCTCATCGCCGCAAGGTTGCCTGCTTGTCGGTCTTCTACAGATTGTACTTCGGTGAGTGTGCTCGAGAACTCCACGACCTCATTCCGCCGGCCCCCTTCTACCTTTGGACATCTAGACGCACTGCAGGTTACCATCCCTACCTAGTTGCTATTCCACCAATTCGCTCTAAGCGTTTCCAAATGTCTTTTGTGATGCGCGCAGCAAAGGAGTGGAACTCTCTGCCTGCGTCTGTGTTTCCGAACGTATACAACCCCGACCTCTTCAAAGTAAGAGTTAACAGGCTTCTTCTGGGTAAGCTCGCTCCATCGTCGACTTTGTCTGTCATCTCTGATCTAGACTAGAGTCAAGAGCAAACCTATCTCAAATATAAAAAAAAATGTAAATAAAGGTTTAAATCTTATTAATTTTAACATGTGATGTAAGCTCAAAAAAGGTGAATTTATACTTCGACGGATATAAAGATAGACGTATATAATATAGAAAGTTAGACCATGGCCTTCCGCAACTCCAGTGGAATTTATAAATTAAATTAAAAACAATTTTTGTGGTTTATGAAATTCGGTTTGCGAACGCAGCATCTGTGGTCAGCATCAGTGCACTGAGGATGCGGTGAGATAAATGTTAAATATTCTTTTTTCAGGAAGTTGGTCACATGTTTTTCGCTTCCAATTTGATCGTCAAAATGTTTTATACGAGATCGGTGTTCCAATTAACTCAAATAAATACCTTCAACGCGAAAGTCTCATTAAGTGGAAAAGTACAGGGTAGGTAAACATTTAATGTCTGGAACTGAATGCCATCTTATGCGGACGCTTCTTTACGTTCATTTTAATCGACTTCAAAAAAAGGAGGTTTTCAATTCGACACGTATGTAAGTAATATGGAACTGCAATATATTCCCATATGATAATCTATTAGAGCTTCCAAACAAATATACAATGTGTGTCCATTCATTTCTGCGAAACTATTAATTTAATTTTGATTATATTTTTACTTGCATTTACATCAATTTAAGGAACAGTATAAGTTTCATCAAAATCGGTTCAGTAGTTGTCAAGATATGGACTAATACGTGTAAGTGTGACGGCCTGGCTTATTGATACGAGCTACTGTCAAAGGGGAAACATCTCAAAACCTTTGTCAAATTCTAGAGCAATATTTACAACAAAACTATTAACTACATAGTACAAACAAATATTCCAGTTTTTACTTAAAACTAAATATTACGAAATAAAAAAGTAATTAATAAAAATAAACCGTCTTGAAAAAAAAATTAAACTCAAAATTATGAAATAACTTTAATTTCGGAAGTCGGTGGCAAAAACCTAAAATGCAGATCCCAAGACACCGACTTTCGAAATTAAAGTCATTTCATAATTTTGATTTAATTTTTACTTTTTTTCGCTTTTGAAACCAACAAACTTTATAAAATTTCATTATTAAACTTGCAGAATCAAAGGAACACAATTTTACACAGTAATTGTTACGCTAACTCCTACAGAAATAGCTATCAATATAAGCTCCTTAATCGTTGAGCTCCTTAAATTTTAAGTTGAGCTGTACGATTACTGACAGATGCTTGCACTGACCGGACAGGTCCACTCAATCTGTGTGGTTCTTTCCTCAGAAGACCATTTCAGACACCAATCTGCATGGTCTTCACATGATCTGACCAAGATTATGTCTGGACTTTAAGAGACTGTGACCTCTGAGTTTGTTTTGGCCTTTCTTCTCAAAGTAGTCAGATAGGAAACGCCGGCCTCATCTAGTTAAAAAAAAAAATGTTTGACGTGTAAAAGTGTTTGTATAAACCTACTTACAGAAATAAAATCATTTATCATTTAATAAAAAGTCCTGCGCATTTAACTACACAATATTATATCCTTTTTTGAAATCGGTTAAAAACAGTTAAGAAACCGTGTGATCATTATAAAACTTTGACTCATTATTTCCCAGCCGAGCAAAGTTTGAAAGACACCCTAATTTAAACCGCCACTCTAACTTAATCAACGTAGATCAAAGAGTTTGCCATCGACACCGCCAGCCCTAATTACCCCTTTATACTTGTATAAATACATATACATAAGGTAATGTAGGGATTCAGCTACTAAACAATGCACAGAAGTCTCACTTTACGCTAATATTGGATAACAAACCCAAGGAGGTCGTCAGACGTTATTCTACCACCGTTCCTACCTGTACAATAAACTCAGCTGGATAGCTGGAATGCGCAAGTAGGCTCGCAGCAACTCTCCACTCAATCGCACAAGACAGCTGCTTTCAGGGGAAGTTTTAGATACGCCGCATCCAAATGCTGGAACAATATTCCCCCGCCGATAAGGAATCTTAAATGTCTTGGTACTTTCAGAGTTCGACTGCGGCACTTTCTTATCGCCTCGCAGAAAAAACTGGGCATGACTGTTTCGAACACGTCCGTTATATAACTGACTGTCGTGTCCTTCCCGAGTCAATCTGTCTGTTTTCCGTAAATCGTGGGCACAAACCTGTGAACAAGGCGCTCCTTAATAATTGAATAGTTTGTGGATCTTTTTACTGGATAATGGTTATAATATAATACACACGTTATTTAAGTATATTATTATCTATTTATTGAGGAGCTCGTGGCTAAGAAATAACAGCCGCACGGGTCGATCCATCAGGTTAAGCTACGCTTGCCGGGGTTGTCTGTGGATGGGTGACTATCTTTACATACCGAGACTCCTCCGTGCCTCGGAAAGCACGTTAAGCCGTTGGTCCCGACTGTAATTCGTAGATCTTTGTCAGTCGTTACGTGTCGTCAGAAGCCCGAAAGTCTGACAACCAGTCTTACCAAGGGGTATCGTATCACCCAGTTACTGGGTTGTGGAGGTCAGATAGGCAGTCGCTCCATGTAAAATACTGGTATTCAGCTGCATCCGGTTAGACTGGAAGCTGACCCCAACATAGTTGGGAAAAGGCTAGGCAGATTGATTGATTATCTATTTAATGTAAACATATCTTAGTCTATCGAAATCTTTTATTTTATTTGTACTTTCGCCATCTATACATCAATTGCATTATATAGGTATATATTACTTTTTAAATATTCAAGTAGTAATAAAAACGCAGTCAACACATCAGCGGACAAGAACGTTTCCCGTGGCAAAACTTTACTGTAGAATACATAATTTAAGTTGCGGGTATACTTACATAATTTCACTCCGCGCATAACACTTATTTACAACTCCAATTGTGTTTATCTCGTCTGCTAGACGTCCGTATGTCCCTGCAGGGATTCAGCAGAATATCAGCGTCAGGAATATTTGCCTGACACATGCTGAGCTGGACTCACTTGGTGCAACCTTGAGCCGCACACCGCACCTTGTCTCGTTATTCAATTTGAAGTTTGTTATCGTGTCACTCTATTTCTTTAAATACTTATATTTTTCTTCTTTGGATGTTGGCACACTGTATGTGTTGTATATTCAAGTAATTTGTTGTCATCTTATTAATTGTGCTTTTGTGTGTTGTGCTGTGTCTTTTGTGTGCACTGAATAAAAGTTTTATCTATCTATCTATTTAACTAACTTATGTATTTAAAAGATCGTGGAGTGTTTGATGATGTTTGTTCTTATTCTGGTGATATATGAATGAAAACACGATGTTTTTAGACGATATAAAATTTATGACATTGGCATTTGTAATACCATCCTCACTTTTCCAGTGTCCTTTAAAGCTAAACTACTAGTTGGACGAGTAGATTAATAAGGATCTACCTGTAATCAAAATTTTTGTATTTGCTGTACAGCACCCTAATTGCGTAACCCACTGTCATTCAGAATCTGAGTCATTTTGAAGCTTACTGCTAATCCATTGCTTCATATATTCGAAAAATTTGTCTGCCCAACAACGTAAATAACGCAATGAATATTGTTGAACTGTCAAAATTAAACCGATTCCTACTGTAAGTTTGTTACGTAATTACCTTGCTACAAAGCCCTCTAATTAAAATAAAAAATAACTTGTGTTTAAGTTGCCAAGCAGCGCTGCTCCGCTCTGGTTTGTACGGTACCGCTGCCAGTGTACATGTCGTGGCCAGATCTTAGAATTGATCATTTCATGAAGTGTTCGGTCATTTCATGAAATGGTTGTGTTTAATGAAATGGCGAGCTAGAATTGACCATATCGTTTAAACGTCAACGTTTAATGATATGGCAGTCGACGTTTGGCCATATCATTAGCGTAGGGTATCTGTCGTGGTCCGATCGTAGAAATGGCCATATCGAGAACTGCAAAGCCACGAGGATATCACAAGTAGTTGCATTTCACGCCGCTAGTGGCACACCGACCGTGACTGTGGGTTAGGTTAAAACTGTGACCAACCACGCGCGAGCCGAGCGAGCGAAGCGAGCGATGCCGCGGGAGCGGCCGGCGAGTGCTACACCCAAGTTGATCGCAGTTACTTGGCTAATTAGTATTTTTATGACCCTAAAATAGGAATTATTTGAATAGGAATAGATGCTCAACAAAGTGACATCAACGCCTCTACCGGTGGTTAATCTAACTATTTTACGATATGATCTCTAATGTTTCGCCACGTCATGAAATAGTCGTGCGTTTAACTGTAAATATCGTCAAACGTTGAGTATTCAATGATCTGGCCAGACCACATGAAATACAACCATTTCATGAAATGATCAATTCTATGATCTGGCCACGACATATATACTTACAGGTATAAAACTCGTTTCAGCAAGTTCGTCTGGTAAAGTCTATGGCGGCAGTGACCTCGTACCATCTGATGGGCAAAACACAACGATTGCAACAAACGTTGCATTTACATAACTTCATAAGTGCACGCCTGTATTCCCCGAAGGGTTGGGCAGAGGTGCACCTATAGTACACCCACTTTTCACCAGTTATGTTTTAGTCCCATGTAATAAGGGGCGAGCCTATCGCCATCAACCGGGCACAAATCCAGACTCACATTGCACATTGCATTTATTTGTGACAATTGGTTCAACAGCGAATCATTGTCAAACGTCAACTAAGTAACCGCTATTTGGATTGATCATCCGCCATGGATATCCATTAAAAAAAACCGGCCAAGTGCGTGTCGGACCACGCACAATGAAGGGTCCCGTAGTTGGGATGAATTAATCCTAAGAACAAACTTAACATTGTAGTTGAAAAACATGTTCTCTAAAACATTCCAACTGTAAATGTAAGTTGGTCGACTATTAATTACTCGTAAACTTGTAAAGCCTACATAGCTGTGATAGTTTTCCTTTTAATTTCATTATATATACTACGACGGTAAATTTTGTCACATTTCCAAAACCGTTTAGGTGGCAGGGGGGAGGGGGATACTTGATTCTAACAAAAATTAGCACTTTAAAGCTTAATATTTCAGAAACGGATCCCTTAATCGAAAAATTGTTTTACAAACCCGCAATATTTTTGAAACACCTATCCAACAATACTCCACACCGTGGGGTAGACAAGAAAAATAAAACATCCCCACTTTATGTGTACAGGAGGTACTCTAAAAAAAATGTTTTTCATGATAAATGAAAAAAAAAAGTAATTTATTTACTTATATAAACCTACTTACAAGTAGGTTTATACAAACACTTTTACACATCAAACATTTTTTTTTTAAACTAGATGAGGCCGGCGTTTCCTATCTGACTACTCTGAGAAGAAAGGCCGAAACAAACTCAGAGGTCACAGTCTCTTTTAAAGTCCAGACATAATCTTGGTCAGATCATGTGAAGACCATGTAGGTCTGAAATGGTATTTCATGATTTTATGTATTTACTTTATTGGCGTGATTAATACGTATATTTATGCGAAATTATAGCTTTCTAGTAGGTACTAAGAGTCTCTGAGCTCAGCTGCGGACGGACGGAGGGACATGGTGAAACTATAAGGGTTCCTTGTTGACTACGGAACCCCAAAAACGCATGTCAAACTTGCTGAACTTAGGTGACGTTACTAGAATAGATCGATTCGACTGATTAATTGACTTTTGTGTGCCATTTGGAGTGTAGCTTCTGTTCATATCATCGTCTGTTATGTAACTGAATATGAATGGAAATCTTATTAATGAAAAATGTAATGCAATATTATTATTGTGTTGGTATAGAAACCTATTGAAGATTCCATAACTAAATTACAACTTACGAATATGTTAGGTTAGGTTAAGTTATGGAACACTTGATTTTATTGTTAATGAGTGGAACTCTCTGCCTGCGTCTGTGTTTCCGAACGTATACAACCCCGATCTCTTCAAAGTGAGAGTTAACAGGCTTCTTCTGGGTAAGCTCGCTCCATCGTCGACTTTGTCTCTGTAACCTCTGACCTAGACTAGAGTCAAGAGCAAACCTATCTTAAATAAAATAAAAAATGTTAACTGGAAGTAGTTATCTAGTTATTTTCCTTCTCGTACCTTTTCAAGTTATTTATTAAAAAAAGTTTCCCTTACATTGTGTATTTCAGCTCCAAAAATAATGAGAAGGTCGTCATAGTGACCTTGGCTCAAGATTACCTCTAAGCATTGTTTCAATGAAGGTCACAAGGAAAACATTTTAATTGAATCGTAAAGATCTCTTTGAGCTGTCTAGCTTGAAATAAAACACGTTGGAAAGGTTTATGGTACTTTCATTAGTTTCATTTTTATTTGTCGTATAAATATCCCTTACCGTGCCGTACCGTGTCGGCAGTGTGCGCCGGCCTTAAATGTACGTCCGGCGTACTCTGGACAGTTAGCCCCAGCTATCACTCTTCTGACGAGCCAGTATTGTAGCCACAGCTATCATTCTTCTGACTATTCAGTATTGCAGCCTCAGCTATCACTCTTCTGACTAGCTAGTATTGTAGCTACAGCTAGAACTATTCCTATCATTTCGTGCTCATACGAAGCCTAGTGTTACATCTCTGCTAACCACACTGAAGCAGTATTGGCCCAGTGGAGCAGTGGTGGCTCAGTGGAGCTGTGGTAGACCAGTGGAGCAGTGGTGGCCTAGTCGAGCAGTGGTGGCCCTGTCGAGCAGTGGTGGCCCAGTGGAGCAGTGGTGGCCCAGTGGAGCAGGGCCCAGTAGCAACGGCCGCGACTTACGAATTGTAGGTCGTGGGTTCGAACCCAGCAGACAGCTTGTGTAAATTATTTCATCACCATTGCTCTCAAAACGGTAAAGAAAAACATCTTAAGGAAACCCGCATGTCCTAGAACCCAAAAATTCAAAGACATGTGAAATCCGCTAACCCGCACTGGGATTGCGTGGTGGACTATCGCCCACTCCCTCACACAGAGAGGAGACCTGTGTCCCAGCAGTGGGAACATTATCGGCTGACTATGCTTACACTTACTACACTATGCTCTTAATCACACAAACTTCAAAACAAAAGCCTGTTAGCAAATATAACATTTTAAGTACCTTTAACGACTGAGATATAACTTTTACTAAACGTGTCTTCAAGTAGCTTTAACAGCTACTTAGAGATATAAGTACTCTTTGATCTTACACCAAAAAACTTTCAATATTATCTAACTATCTCGTTTCAAGGACAAACTTAATTACATTCAAGAAGGCAGCTTGAATAGTCTTAAATTTGGCTGAAGATTTTGGGTGACAGCTGTCAAACAATGCTTTTGTTTTCGTTTGCATCTTGGAAGTAAATTCTTGGTAAATGACTCTGGTTTATATGTACACTTGGGATTCGAGTGTTTCGTTTTGTATCTGATTTCCATTGTAAGTTGTCAAGTTGTTGTCCTGCCTCGTATGGGAACGAACTTTATGATAACAGCTCATGTTAGGTGTCAAGATTAAGTTAGCGTAGTGACAGTAGGACTAATTACATTTAAGTATCATCAGTTATAGCTCTAAAACAATTGTCTTGACATAGAATATAACGCAGTAAAAATAGATAAGTGCCGTAAATTAGTAGATTATTTTCCCAGGGAGCAAACTATTTTAAAGGTGAGACTATTTCTTTGAATCCAGAGCTGAGCGAAGGTTTCTAAAGTAGACTCCTGAGCGCAGCGATGGATTCAAAGTACGTCACTGTAGCTTAAAATAGTGTTGCTCCCGAGGTGGACACTCTACTTTTTATCACCCTCTATGAGTAAATAAGTAAGTGAATACAATGTTCTCTGGAGTTAATATAATACTTTCAATTTCTCTACTTAAGGAAGACACACTCATTTTTTATAAAACTAAGTAAAATACGAATTTTAGTAAACAATTACGAATGAAGGCGAATTACATTACGCGCGTTTTTTTTTTATTTTTTCACAGACTTTTTTTTTTATATGGCTTGCGCGCGGTTTACTTTATCATTTCATATAATGTTCGTGATTGATCTCTTTGGTGATTGGAACTTTTACTAACAATATCCACATTCCAAATTCAAATCACTTAAAGTTCCTAGGGATTAAAGAGCTATTTTAGTCCCTGTTTACGATGAATAAACTAAGTTTTTTGAATAGATGTGATAACAAAATAATTAAATAAATGGATGAGCTATACGGAGTATAAGAAGATGCCGTTTTTGTGCAAACCAAGCTGTGACCATAAAATATCCCAGTGCTAATAATCTAATAGACGGTCCTCGACCTATCAACTGTTTATCAGGTCATCTTAAGGGCTATAAACAAGACGTACTCAACTCAACCATCCATAAAACAACATACTTACTTAAGTCCACATCAAAACGCAAACGTTCTTCAATAAACCCGAAATAAACTTAAAAACAATTGCAATTTAAGACAGTGAAACATAATTCACACAGAATTTATCTTTTTAACAGCCTAAGAGAGCCGTTTTCGACTAACAATCCTATAACTTACTTTTAAAGACAAGTTAAGCTTTCAAACTTTTTTTTTTGTTTTTGTGTAAAATACTTAGGATTGAGTTTTAAATAGGATTCGTACAGGTGTTTGACATTGGGCTCTGTTTTTTCTGTGTATCAGTAAAAGAAAGGTAAGTTGATTGTTTCAGTGTTTATGGGCAGTGTTATCGGGTTTAAGTCAGTAGTAACCCGGAGTTTATTATTCAGTAACATAATATGTATAATAACATGGGAAATAAACATTTATGGGCGTATCCCTCCGAGATTATTCGCTTATATTTGTGTAACGTATGTTTTTTAAAGATAATTTGTGCTCTTTGCTCAAAGAGTCTAAGGGGTGCTACGGCGTAGCTGATGCCATCGCTACGCCGCCTACTTCACTGTCGTAGCAAGCAATCGATTTACTACGGCGTTTGTGCCCATCAATAATGTAAAGCTTAGTAACTTAAAACGCACATATACGCCAATGGCCTTGATTAGTTGGGGCTGAGCTCACGTAACGCGTCGTACGTCCACCCAGTAATAGGACTGGCCCATCAAGAAGCGTTCTTAATTTATTATACATAAAACAATAGGTATGATATTAAAAAACGTATACTAAAAGATAAATAATTAAATAGTCTTTAAATTGTACAGGTTTCATAAAAAAGCGCTTGATAGTTTTAGCTTGATTCTCAGTTTTTATCCGCGTCAGAAGTAACCTTAAAAATTAATTACACTATGTAATACAAACATAGTCTAAAATATTCACATGTAAAGTTCTAATTTAATGTATCTATATATATTTCCAAATCATTAACATTACTCTGTTAGACGTGATCTTCAGTTTAAAATAATCAAAAGTTGTTTATCAGCGCCTTAAGTAATTTAATTATGTAAAGAAATACTTTATTCACTACAAATATTTTATAAGGAAAGTTGTTCTACAAACTGTCTATGAGGGAGCTACGCCGTAGCCGATGTCAGCTACGCCGTAGCCGACGTCAGCTACGCTGTCGTAGCCAGCAATCAATTTGCTACGCGTACTTTGTTATTTTATGAGTAAACTACGTCGTCACATCAAACAGTTTCATTTTCCTCATAATGTAATAGAAAATACTAGCATGACGTATGTAGGTTAAACTTTCTAAATGGATACTTACAGTTGGCAACATTTTATTGATTAGAGTTTTATGTAAACTTACTATTTAATGTAGACAACGAACATCAACTGTTTGTCAAAGGATATATTATGGAACATAACCGCATATCGACAAGCGTAGTGTGGGACGCCCCCCAGCTAGATGGACCGATGACCTTAAGAAGGTGGCTGGGACAAACTGGATGCGGAAGGCGGAGGACAGGGTGTAGTGGGGCAACCTGGGCTGAGTTAATTTTTAATTGAACTGACATTCATTTAGTGACAGACAACGCACAGCCTAAATCGCTGAGTCTAGAAACATGAATTTTTGCCACAAGAGCTCCTTATATAACGAAGGTGAGCAGTAAGGAAGGATTTTTGAAAATTCACTCCCTGAAGGGGTTAAGTAGGGGATGAAATTTTGTATGAAAGTTGTTGTAATATGCTCAAATTACCATTGTGTTAGTTCAGGTTAGACTAGTCCAGTGGCACCTATAATGTGCAGGTGTTAGTTATGGGCTGTATGATGTTTGTTCTGTAAATAAACTTCCTTCCGTCTTGGCAGTGGAGCGCTATTTGTTTTTTTTTAATAAGTACCGTATATACTTTCTTATGCATTTAGTAAAAAGTTGTTATTTTGACATTACAAACAGACAGAGTGTAGATTAAGTACTGAGGTTTTTCAATAAAACAAACAATTTTTAAAATTTTTGTCTGTCTGTCTGTTTGTTCCATCTTATATCCGAAACGGCTGGACCGATTTTGACAGAACTTTCACTAGCAGATAGCTTATGTTACGGGGAGTAATTTATACTACTTTTATTTTAGAAAAATAATTAGGGTTCCGCGCAAAAAAATTAAAGCTCATGAAATTGTGAAGAAAAAGCCGGAATTGAAAAATTATTTTTGCATTTGGTAGCCCAATTATCGAGGATAGTTATAGGCTATTTAACATCACGCTATGACCTTTAGGAGTCGAGGAAAAAGAAAAAAAGTCGAAATGATACTTTGAGAAAACGCCCACCCTTCACCCTTGTTTAACTGGTAGAGAATGCCTAAGGCATTAAGTTCGCGTTTGTACATTTTTGAGCGTGAAAAGTTTAAATACATGAATAATAAATAAATTAAACGAAGTAGGTAATAGCGTGGGCGGGCGATGCAACGTGGCAGGTCGGGGGAGGGGGGAGTTTCATTAAAATGTGGCTGATATTTTAGTATATTGTGTATCTTACGACTTCCACGCGAACGAAGTCGCGGGGTACAACTAGTATCAAATAATAACAAAAGTTCGTAATTTTTGCCGATTGGCAATCCCATTGGGCACGTGGCTTGTCTTGTTATATCCTAAAATTCGAAGTCACTGTTATTCTTCAACCTTACCTTAACCGTACCTTCCTCCTCAAACGAGCCTTTTCTCAAGATCCTCCACCATTTTAACTTTGGTAATTATCAGTATCTCCTAAGGTATCGTGCCACGCCTATAATCCGGGTACCATTATCGTCAATTATGGCATTATACCCAAAAGATGGTGAGGCTCTATTGAGGAAGCTCATAAAACGTGACCGGTTTAAAGTATCATGATAATCTTTAATTTACGGGTATATAAAGTAACCCAGATTTGTGCGGTTATTTAATTTTCTGTGTTATGCCACATACAAGCAGGAATAAAAGACCGTCGTTGGATCGTCTAAACAGTGTTAAGATGATGCAAGTCATTATTTGCGTCAAATTAATTGTACTTATCGTCGTTGATACTGCAAAATGTCATATGTCAAAAAACATTGAAATTCGGTTTTTGGTGCAAAAACCGAATTTCAGTATTGACATTTTGCAGTATCAATGACGTTATTTAATTTAATTAAAACGGTTAAAAACCAGTTACAATAATTTATTTATAGAAATAAATATAATTGAGAAAATAGAATAAGTGTTATTGGGGTTTCCTACCTGAAATTTTTCAGTAGCACCCCGGGGCTTGGATTTGTGCCTGGTTGAAGGCAATAGACTAGCCCCCCATTACATGGGACTTAAACATAACTGGTGAAATGTAGGGTTCCCACCCCACATCACCTTTCCGGGAAACATGGCGTGATTTTATGTTATGTTAGGAAATCATAAGTTGAGTTGTAAGCCACAGGCAAGGAACTGGCATCGTGTAAATGGGGCTTTAAATGATAAGGTGTATCTTGTCTGTTGAATGATTAAATCTTTAGCATAAAAAATTAAAAATATGACGCTTCGTTTGTAGTTACAAATAGCGAAATAAAAAAATAGCCAATCATGGGGACTGTCGACAGAAGTGAAAACTTAGAACTAACCGTTGCATGCGAATACGACATCTATTTCTAAAACATTAGCGTGTTCAATAGAGTAATTTGATAACAGCGCCCTCTACCGTTGATTCGTTGAACTCATTGTAGCATGTTGCATGTCGCGAGCCCCTATGATTTTACCCTTCCAAAAAGTGCTCAACGCGCCTACCTAATATTTTACCTAAAATTTTTACCTAGGTATTTTTTGTTTTAACATAAAAATCCTATAACAATATAAATAGCTTGTGTACCTTTTTAGGTACACAAATAAAATAAAAATAATAATAAAATAGAAATATAAAAAATAAATAAATAGCACGCGGACGACGATCGCGATTATCAATTGAAAATCGTGATATTTTTACATTTATCTACAATACTAGCTTCTGCCCGCGTCTTCATTCGCGTGAAATTTCTTGTTTCAACACAAAATAACTATATCCTGTGTCACTTTGCAATACTGTAGCTTTCCATTTGTGAAAGAATTTTCGGAATCGGATCAATAGTTCCGAAGAGTACATACAAACTCACAAATTCAACCTCTCTAAAATATTACTAGCACTTCCCGCGCGACTTCGTTTGCGTGGATTTCGTACTTTAGTAACCCGTTAAGGGTCGATTTTTAAAATTTAACCCACGTTACTCGCTGATAATGTGGCTTTCTATTGGTGAAAGTTTTTAAAATCGGTTAAGTATTTTTTGAGTTTATCCATTACAAACAAACAAATAAACAAAGACTCGTTGGAATACGTAGCATGTTGCATGTCGCGAAACCGTAAGTTTATCCACTACCGACAAGTGCTCAACGCACCTAAAGAAGGTTTCACTTCAAAAATCCCACCCGTCTACCACTTCACCACGACACCTCTTTCCCTGTTTTTTTTTTGCTTCAAATTAAGACCATCACAAACATACCAGTCACGGTTTCGGAACATCCAGAAACGTTTTCAATTTCATAATAAATGCCTATTTTTTTCGCTATCTTACCTTTTTGGTCGTTTGTTCTGCATTAAGGTGATAGTTTTACCAATTTAGTTACATCCCATGCGTTACGTGAACCATCCCATCTTCCCAGCTCGGCGTGCTGTGCTGGCGCTGCTGCTGCGGCTGCAGAAAACATCAAGCGGCGAAAGTATGATAACCTTATCAATAATTATATTTTCGAGCCGTTTGGGGTAGAAACCCTCGGGCCGTGGGCTCCAAGTGCTCATGGTTTGTTCAACGAAATCTCCAAATGGCTAGTTGACACTTCCCGTGACCCAAGGGCCGGCTTTTACCTTGACCAGAGGCTAAGCATTGCCATACAACGTGGCAATGCCGCCAGTCTCTTGGGTACATTACCAGTCGACAGCAATGCGGAGGAATTTTTTGACGCCATTTTTTTAGTTTTTAAACAATTTTAGTTAGTTTAGGATATTATATTTTTATGTTTTAGTTAAGTTAGGATATAATTTTGTTAGTTTTATTGATTAACTAGAAACAATAAATTTGGTTACATAAATGTATGATTTACACTATAAAGTTAATAAACTTTGCACATTCTACTCACCTTGTAGACTAGCCCACATCGTGGTTTCCTTCGTGGATACTTTTCTATTCTCATTTCACTCGATAAAACACGACAGAAACCAAGCATACTATACGTGTATATCTTAAGGAACACATTTCCAATACCTATAGCAATATAATCAACAAAACAAGCGTAAAAATCGCTTGGAGACATAAAATAACGGCTTGCAATCCGCTTTAAAGCGCTAGGACGATGCATAAAACATTTTGAGGTCTTGTGGACGCGCCACCAATATGGCGTCTAGTCTACATAACATTCTAATGCGCTGGATTTATACCGAGGAACGAAATTGCAATATCTCTTATTTTGAGAGACTACAAAAAGTTACCTATTTTTAGCCTCGGGGCGTCAACGCCCTGTATAAGTACAACATGTCCCTAAATTAACGCACAACCTCTAAAGTGGTCATTGTACTCATCATTATGAACAACTTCTACTATGGGACCAAACCTGAAATCGCGAAGAAAGAATCAGCTATTCCCTACTTTTATGTTCGCAGAACTCGTCAAAATGTAGGGAGCAGCTGATACAATATTTTTTCGCGATTTCAGGTTTGGTCCCATAGTAAAAGTTGTTCAGAATGATGAGTACAGTGACCCCTTAAGAGGTTGTGCGTTAATTCCGGGACATGTTGTCATTATGTTATTAGTATTACACATCCTTAATTTAATGACTAGGTTCAAAACAGTAACAGTGCGACAGTCATTAATTACTATAGATTATTCATACCAGTTTGTAATATTTTTTTGCTTGTCAAATGTTCCCAAATAGATCAGTCTACTGCTTTGTATAGACATTAAAAAGAATATACAATACAAGACAGATTTTAAAAATTGCCGTTGAAAAACCTCATCTGCTTACAATCCCACAATTAGCGTGTATTTTATCTCATGCAGGTAAGGAAATGTTATGGTACTTTGATTATTATTTTAGTTTGTAGTTTTTAATTAAAACATCAAGTATTTTTAAGTACAGCAGTTACCTAGTTTATTGATCTGAAACATCAATTTCACAAATTGTATAGTGCCATACAACGTGGCAATGCTGCCAGCCTTTTAGGCAATTTTCCTGTTGACAGCGATGCGGATGAATTTTTTGATGCCCCCTGATTATTTCCCCTCCTTTTTTATATACTTGTACATATAATTTTTTTTATGTCTTTGACATTTCTCGGGATCCTGTAGTCCCGGACCTTTGGAAGGCGTGTGAGGGGCCGAAGCCAACTCGCAGAGGCCCGTTAGACGCTTTTAATGGAAAGGAGGCAACACCCGACGATTATCCCTGTTCGCACTATGCAAGTGCACCCAAGGACAACCCCCGGTTGGTGTAAGACTATTGCAGGATATGGAAACAAAAATAATTATTGGGCTATGGTTTTGGGTGGCTAAAGTAGACTAGTTATCTAAAACTATGAAAGGACTATGGCCCCTGCCTGACCAATGTTTTATAAATACAATACACCTTATTATTATTTTAAGACTGTTAGTTTTTAAATTATGTAAATAGTAAATAGTTAGATATGTCTTCAATTGTATCCTAAAGTTCATACTGTTAAAATAAATTGTATCGTTTGTCCGGATACTCCCAGCAGGTAGCACTCAGTCCGTCCGCTTCCGCACTCAAATAAAACAGTTTTCAACGTGAAATGTTCAGAAAAGTTACCGCACGAGACCGCACAGAACCGCACGGGACCGCACAGAACCGCACGGGACCGCACCTTGCTCGTTGAACGCCGCAGCTAATGACTCCTCACTGAAACAAACTGTTTGCAGTGCGCTGTGTGCGCTTCCAACGCTGTAGTTTAATTTAGAAAGGTACACACTAAACAGACAGGTAAGTACGAGTTGTATATAAAATGTTATTCCAGTGGTATGTCAGAGAAATTAATTGTTAAGTAAATTCACTACCAATTTAAATTATCCATATAATCAAATCCTAACTGTTATTCTTTGACAGCTGTATGAAACGGCTATTACACTGCAAAATGACGTAGTTGTCAATTTGCTTATAATAACATGTTTCCTTGGTTGTATATAAACTGTTGTTTCAGTAATGTGCTTGAATGGCCAGTGTCCTGTCTAAATAATAAACTCTTTGAATTTTCAATTCTGGTGAGAGCTTCTAGTGAAAGTATTCGTATGGAAAAGTACATCATACTGTTCTTGTTACTAGGCAAAAGTACTGTGTTTCCGTTTATAATGATAATGAAGAAATAAGAGCCATGTTCGTTTTTTTTTTTTTTTTTTTTAACAGTCGGTGGACTCTTTACAATATTGCCACTCAACTAACGACAGACCTCCTAGTGGTCGGTAACAATAGATATTTAATTGTGTCTCATAGCATGATAGTTCAAGGTTTATTAAGGCATTACCTAGGTGTATGTAGGTAATCGATGAGATAATTGTTTTTCATTAAAAACAGGTACCAATTAAAGTCGTGTGAGCCATTTGCCAATTGTTTCACTCAACCTACAACGCAACGTCCTATCAAATCGTTTCCTCACTTCTTCTGTCAGACAATACAATATCGTAACGGTAACGGAAGGCGAGGTGACATCTTAAAGAAGTCACGTCATCAGCTGTAAACCGATGGGAGTTTATAAAAGGATTCGCGCGGTACGGCAACGGTCTTTTTTGCTTGGATAAAAAGAAAAGTCCTGACTGACTGACTGACTGACTTATCAACGCCAGCCCAAACTCTTAGACCTAAAAAGCTGAAATTTTGCACATAGGTTTCTTTTATAATGTTGACAAGGGATAAGGAAGGATCTTTTGAAATTCAACCCCTAAGGGAGTAAAATAGGGAATGAATGTTTGTATGGAAAATCGTCAATTTTGTAGTTTAAACAATGAAAATTGGTATTTACGAGTAGCATTCTGGATAAAAATTAAAAACCACGTGTTTCAGCGTTTTTGGAAAATCATCCCCTAAGGGAGGAAAATAGGGAATGAAAGTTTGTAAGGAAGAAATTGGTATTAAGCTTTTTGTTTAGAAATTACGAATGGCGTGTTATGGCATTTTTGGTAAATCTCCTAGGGAGTTGAAAATCCTTATTAACTTATCATCGGTCAGCCGGACTTTCGCCATCGACAAAGACACTTTAGTAGGTAATTCAGAGAACAATAACTTTACTAAGTTCCGTACCTGTAATTATTTAGGTAATTATTTTTTTCGAAATTCCAACGGGATAGGTATTAAAGAGGAGAGAAATATATTTTCGCTTTAAAGCCTTCAAATTTGGCATGCAAGTAGGTAATTTTCCGTTCCGTTATATATAGCATTACTATTGTTAGGTTTAGGATTTTGTGGAAGAAGTTCTTTTACGCTGCTTGCGGTAGGAGTCAACTGGCAGAAATCGTCACAAACGAAAAAGCGTTCATACTTGTATGATGATGATAGCGGCTGCGAAAATTTTCAAATTTTTCGTCATGGGTATCGTTTTCATAGTTTTCGAGGGTGCTTAAGCCGATATTGAAGTCAAAATGAAAATCCAATATGGCGGCAGCGAAAACTTTTTTTTGTTTAAGTAAGAAGAAACAATAATAAGTGAGAAGAAACCTCGTTCCTGATGTTCCCTGACAGCACACGTTTTTTATCGTCCAGCAATCACATATCAATCCGTGCGCCGCTCTTCGGATACTATATAAGCAGCGCGAGAAGACATTGTTTACCTGGATTAACACAAAGGGTTTTTTTAATCCCGGTAGTACGTTCCCGTGGGATATTTTTCGACAACCACGCGGGCGAAGCCGCGGGCAAAAGCTAGTATTTTATAATTTTTGTAAAGTAAAATTTAAAGAAATTAAAGATTGTTTATTTTTTGTAACTTATTTCACTTATGATTCCTAACAATAGTACTCATCATTATGATGATTGTCGATGATGATGAGTATAATGACCCCTTAAGAGGTTGTACATTTAATTCCGAGTCATGTTGCATAATAATTATGTCGGCGCAGACGTGCACAGACATTCAGTACAGTTGATACCAAAACTGACAACCCTGAGTATGCCAGACGTGTTAAGTATCGTCTCTCATGTAGTTTCTTTAAAAGCGTCACTTGTCGAACCTCTTTTCGCTCAATAAGAAACCGACCTTCTCACTAAAACTTTAAACCGCACCTGTTGGCCTAATCTATTTGTAACCGAGCCATAAATCGTGTAAGCCACGCAATAAGCCACCAACTTGTCACTAGCACAACTTTCAACCGATACTACTATGTATTGCTATAAATAGCTCAAGGCACTACGAAGTATATTGGACGTCTATTCAACCACAAGGGAATTCCTGGGAAGGAAAAAGCGTTTGCAATTTATACTCATTGCAGAACTTTATAAGGTAAGTGAGTTTACGGTTTTACGGTTTTTATTTCTTGTTTGTGAGACGGTTAATCTGAGTAATCCGAGTAGGGTTCAAGTTACAGGCTTTGTTTTTCTTGGAAGAGGTGACTTCGTTGTGCTTAGTGTGATAATAATATTAAATAATATATATAATTGCATCTGGAGGGAGCTCGTGGCTAAGTAATAACAGCCGCACGGGTCGCTCCATCAGGTTAAGCTACGCTTGCCGGGGTTGGTTCGTGGATTCGTGACCATCTTTACATGCCGAGACTCCTCCGTGCCTCGGAAAGCACGTTAAGCCGTTGGTCCCGGCTGTCATTCGTGGATCTTTGACAGTCGTTACGGGTCGTCAGAAGCTCGAAAGTCTGGCAACCACTCTTACCAAGGGGAATCGTATTAGCCAGTAACTGGATTGTGGAGGTCAGATAGGCAGTCGCTCCATGTAAAATACTAGTATTCAGCTGCATCCGGTTAGACTGGAAGCCAACTCCAACATAGTTGGGAAAAGGCTAGGCAGATGATATATTATTGCATCGTGAAGCGGGAACTAAGGTTTTCTTACTCCTTCGTTGGGTCCAAGAAAGTTGCATTTGTCTGAGACTCGTCGAACTTTATTGCCTTGCTTTTCTGGTGCTTTGTCACTGTTGATTCTGGCTTTCAGGAGTTGAAGAGTTTGAAAACAGAGTGGCAGGTGTGGCCTAAAGTAGTTGGTCATACAAGGGTCGTTCATTCAAAGAATAGCTTTAGCCTTGGCTATCTGTTAGGTGTAGTTCAATGTCAAGCATGTTTTCAAGTGGATTAGGAGAGCGTCTTTTAGTGTCTCATCTAATAAAAAAAATAAAAAAAAAACATGAAATACACACTAATACAAAGTAGCCAAAAGCCTTTTATTCGACAAATTCGACAAAAAGAGAAATTAAAAAGTTAAACGTATTTAATTTTATTAAATTTTTCGATTATTATTACTTGATACAAAGGCAGGTAACAATTATATACAGAGTGGTAGACACACCGACGCACTACCTGTTACCATGGATTCAATACATGATTCTGCAAGGGGCGTTGATATATTTCGTCTCTATAAGTCACCTTTTTTTTTTGTGGATGGGAAATCATCAAATGACTTCTCCCGCTCTGGGCGGAGCGGGAGGGCGTGTCAGACTTTTACTGACTAAAACCCACCCGTGTTCCTTCTGTTGCCTGTGCCGGGGCCACGGTAACTCTTTCGAACATCCCGCAACTCTGGCTGGCATCGGTCCTACCGGACCCCTTCAATGGTGCTGACATCTCTTTGAGGCGCGCGTTGTATTCCACGCGCGCCTCAAAGAGATGTCAGCACCATCGAAGGGGTCTGCTAGGGCCGATGCCAGCCAGGGTTGTGGGATGTTCGAAAGAGCTACCGTGGCCCCGGCACAGGCAACAGAAGGAACACGAGTGGGTTTTAGTCAGTAAAAGTCTGACACGCCCTCTCCGTCCAGAGCGGGAGAAGTCATTTGATGATTTCCCATCCACAAAAATGGTGTACAGCACACACACATTTTGCGAGTTATGTTTTAGTCCCACGTGAGCCTATTGCCATCAACCGGGCACAAATCCAGATTCCGGGATATTACTGAGAAATTCCAATTAGAAAAACCGAATAATACTTTGCCCGACCTGAGAATCGGACCCAGGACCTCATGCTCAGCAGTAGCACTTGTGTTTTAGTAGTCGTTTTAGGTCGTTGATTTCGTGATTAAAGACCTAAAATGCACGAACGAAGTAAAATGAATCCTAAAAAAACGTTTTGCAAAAAAAAAAAAAAACAACTGCCTTCCAAAAAAAAAAAAAACACTACAAAGTGAAAAAAAACTTTAATTTCGGAAGTTAATGTCTTTGGATCTGTATTTTAGGTTTATGCCACCGACTTCCGAAATTAAAGTTATTTTTCACTTTGGAAGTCAGTTGTTTTTCTTTTGCAAAAAAGTTTTTATTTTTCACTTTTTAGTGGGTCGGTTTATAATTTATCTAAGTTACAATAGCCTAATGACAACTGCACATCACTTTTTACAAAATATTGCTTTTCCCGATGTAGCGACGTTAATTGTTGAGGAGTTCTCCTGATACTTCACCATCACCACTTCACCATATGCATTGTGATGAGCTTATATTGCTTAGCAATCATTTTACAATAATTGAATCGCGACCCGTGCAATACTTACTATTGAGTTGTTTCAGTGGCCAACTGTGGTCTTCATCATCAGTTCCACTTCACCAAATGGTGCTCTCCGAGAGCAAATCCACAAGTAACTATAAAAATGCCCAATTCGCTACAGGTGTGCCAATAATATTTGAAGAGTTCCCTTGATTTCTCGAGTATCTCATAATCAGATCCTGACCTGATGGCAATGGGACTACATGGAAAGTATACACTTCCAAACAAAAAAAGAATTTTCCAATAAGTCCAGCCATCTGCGAGTAATCGGGGAACACACATAAAAAAAAGATTCCGGCGAACTGAGAACCTTCTCCTTTTTTTGAAGTAGGTTAAAAATAGTTGCATTGGGTGATTAAAGTTGTAGGGAAAAAGCCACTCATATGTTTAATTTCGATCTCCATGCCGTGAAATTCCTGGAAAAATCAGTTTATCAATATAATATCCGTATGCATCACTAATTGAATCAAAACGTATGGCTGAAAATGTGTTTGAACGCTCCAATCGTGTTGGAATAATTTTAATGGGGAAATCTGGAAATAAGAATTTATTCCAATTTTGTGTTTTTTCACTAATTGGCCTTTACGGTACGTTGTACCACAAATTAATGATTTAGTTGAAATACTCTATCCGAATACTCGAAATCTAGCTGTTTGATAAAATAGTTTTAGGTCCTCAACAACCACAGAGTGGTAGAAATAGAGTATGTAGTAATGTTGCATTGTAGTACCTAAATATTTTAAGTTAGGTACCACATTAAAACTACTATATACTTAAAAGAAACGAAGAATATAATTATTGGAATATTTATTAAAAAAATAATACGTTCAGAGTAAAATTACTACTTATTATTTACTCTCTATTATTTTTAAGCAGCTAATTATTAAAATACCTATACGTTTTACGTGCACAAAACATTTCTTGTTTAATATTCAAACTCAAACTCAAACTCAAAGCATTTATTTCTAATAAACCAATTACAGGCACTTTTGAATTGTCAAAGAGTCGGTCAGTTAGTCAGAAAGTTGAAGCTAGTTGCCCATTTCAAAGCGTAGATCTCTATGGAGAAGAACGGGCAAGAAACTCCACGGACACTCTTATAAATCAAAATATTGTTACAAAATATTGGTTACATCATTCATGTTAAAATTAAGTATGTGAGAACAATGTAAAAAGACGTGCACGTTAAAAGCGTCCGCAACAAAAAGGTAAAAACCAAAAACGATTCAAAAATTAAAATAAGCCGTGGCAGCTAAGAGATGACCAGTCCCCACTGACGGCGCCCGTTCACGAACATGACGCATATTGTTTAAATAAAGTAAGAGGAACTACGCTTGCAGTTCCTGTCTTCAAATGCCACCAAATTAAGGAGCGACCATCGTAATTTACGCTGCAATAAATAAGTAGCCGTGGTGTCGTAACATTTCTATGCAAACTGATGCCTTTGCCAAAGCAAAGTAAACAAAGTCAGAGTAAAGTTAAGTGATTAATTTTGGTGCGTTAATTACGTAAGAGTGGCTCCAGCCTTATGTCTGACGTGGTATTTAATTGCCATATTCGGTTCAGTGCAAATTGTGGTAAGGTATTTTGTGGTATACTGGACTTTTTGTGTCAAAAGGAAGGTGTGCCAGCTTCTTATTTGTGTGTCATCAGAATATTTTAATTTGTTGCAAGAAAAAAAGGACTTAAAATTATAGGTCAGCAAATATTATTTTTGGTTCCTAAAATGGATCAACGGTCACCAAATTCTATCCAACTCAAAGATTAATATTACTACCAAAAATCTATTTGGTGACCATTTATCCATTTTGGTAACCGTTTAGATTTTTTTTGTTAGTAAAATAGGTACTTTTTGGGTGGTGTTTAAACACAAGCCGAAAAAAAATCATTTGATACTTAGGGCGGATTTTACAAATGAAACTGAACGCGATCAGCACATCTAAACCGCGTTCAAGAGCTGTCAGTGTCATCATTGTTGTGGAATATTGACACTGGCAGCTCTTGAACGCAGTTAGATGTGTTGATCGCGTTTAGTTTATTGGTGAAATTGGCACTTAAAACAGCTGTGCACATCGATATTTATTTTTTACAGATTAACACTGTAATGGTACAAAAAGAAAGTTTGCAGACATGTTGCGTTTACAAACTTCTTCAAACATTTTGTTTTGTGATCACTCAAGTCATAGCACCATGCCATTATTTGGCAAAACTGGGCTCATTCCCACGGAGACTCTACTCTCGTAGTTGTGGACGCTTATGTTTGCCTAGGACAAACTGTCCAGTTAGGTAGGTCCAACTTCGAGGAAAAGGTCAATCGTCGAGTTCGACTCGGCTGGGCAGCGATCGAGAAGCTAGGTAATATCTTCTCGTCTCACATACCGCAGTGTCTCAAGACAAAAGTCTTGGGCCTCATTAGAAGGCTGAAAGTTACCCAAAGGACGATGGACAGGGCTATGCTTGGAGTTTCCTTACATGATCGAATCGGAAATTAAGAGAACCAAGGAGAACCAAGGTGATCGACATAGCCCGATGATTTGAAACTATCGTGGCAGTGGGCAGGGCACATTGTTCGCAGAACAGATGGCCGATGGGGCCAAAAAGTTCTGGAGTGGCGACCGCGTACCGGAAGACGTAGTGTTGGAAGGCCTCCCATAAGGTAAGGCTGCAGGAATCTGCTGGATGCGAGAAGCACGATGATGCTGGAGGCTTATGTCCAGCAGTGGATGTATTTCAGTTGCAATGATGATGATGGCTCAATCTCACACCCAATGCAAATTGGTTTTTGACCCTACCAAGTTTGAAGCCGAAATCTAAAAATATTACTTAGTACGTAGACGTAACTAAGCGTTATTCCTGTCACTGTCGCACAACTGTCAAAGTGAAAGACAGAGACGGCAACATGTCAAAGTCTAAGTAACGTTTATAGATGACGGCCTTTTTTTTGGATGGGAAATCATCAAATGGCTTCTCCCGCTCTGGGCGTAGCGGGAGGGCGTGTCAGACTTTAACTGACTAAAACCCACCCGTGTTCCTTCCGTTGCCTGTGCCGGGGCCACGGTAACTCTTTCGAACATCCCGCAACCCTAGCTGGATAGATGTTAGCCTAAAGCTCTGCTACAAACTTGCTCGCTGTTTCATCTTCTTACATGAACGAATATTGTTTGGTAATAATAGTCCTCCAGACCGAATATCGGCCATGGCGACCAATCTCAGACGAGACCAGCCTTCGGCGCGGGAGATAATATAGTGCACAAGTGTGTGCGCAGACACAGGTGTACTCTCTCTTTCCTCACTCTCATAGTTTGATAAGACGGCGCTCCGACATGACCGGAGAGAGATCAGGCGCAGGGCCAACGGCTAAACGTGCGCAACGAGGCACGGGGTATCACACCGCCAACCAAACTCCGGGCTGTGACTACGAAATTCCTAATGGAAAAATCCAACAATACTTTGTCCGATCTGGGAATCGAACCCAGGACCTCACGCTCAGCAGTCGCGCTTACGACCACGATACCAACGGGGCATTCATGTGTAGTACACGATACAGGAAGGCCACATCCAGAAAGTTGAACCTCTTTGCATTAACTTAATAACGTTCTCAGCGCCAGCCATAGATCACTTGGCCAGTGACAAATAAAGACGGATTATGTTACAATATTGCACAGTTGTTTGTGTTCTTTGTTAGAGCCTCAGGTATGTACGAGGACTCTAAATAGTTACCGTGGCCCCGGCACAGGCAAATGAAGGAACACGGGTGGGTTTTGGTCAGTAAAAGTCTGACACGCCCTCCCGCTCCGCCCAGACCGGGAGAAGTCATTTGATGATTTCCCATCCACAAAAAAAATGGTATGTACGTGGACGTCTGTAGTGGGCTGTAATTAATGTAAGGTTTGTTTTAATTCACGACACAATAGGGACGACGATTAAAACATTATTTTTGTCCGTCAGGTAGATTATTAAAAAAATATTGGTCATGTATTTTTTCTTTTTTTAAGTAATCAAAAGATTATGGCGAGACATTGAGTTAAAATGTGACATGACGTCACGCCTTGCTAGATTTTATACTTAGATGAGACGTAGCGAGCCCCCACTCTCCCAATTTAATGCGTTTTATTTAAGTAATTTTTTAATAACGTATTTCCAGGCAAGGCAAAACAAAGAAGTTGCAAGACGCACCGAAAATGTCTGGAAGAGCTATTGGGCCATGAAAGATCTATTAAAGGGTGATCTTCCTTTGTCTCTTAAGAGCAGACTCATTGACGTGTGCAACCTATCCATCCTCACATATGGTTCTCAAACATGGTCTTTGACATATCAGCAGAGATCCACGCTCGGGGTTTGCCAGAGGACTATGGAACGGCGTATTCTGGGTATTCAACTAACAGACCGGGTTAGGAATACGACCATCCGTTCCATCACAAAGATAACTGATATCACTTGGAAAGCTGCCACGCTAAAATGGAATTGGACTGGACACATCTGCCGTATGTCAGATGACGAATGGGCCAAACTTACGACCCAATGGGTCCCTCTTGATGGCAGGCGACATCGTGGCAGGACCAGACGGAGATGGCGGGATGAGCTGGACTCCTTCAACAAGAACTGGTCCTTAGAAGCTTTAAACACAGAGAAGTGGAAAGAGAGCAGGGCGGCCTTTGCCCTGCAGTGGGACATCACAGGCTTTTAATAATAATCATTTATTAATGTATTAAAGCAAAAAATACGTCTCTAATATTAATTTTTAGGGTTCTGTACCTCAAAAGGAAAAACCGGAACTCTTATAAGATCACTTCGTTGTCCGCCTGTCTATTTGTCAGTCTGTCTGTCTGTCACTTTGTCAATACCCTTTTTCTTAGCTTGGAGGAACGCTTAGAGGTATCACGTTGAAATTAATATCATGTCTGTGGTCCCTTAAAGATCTATAAAAAACAAGCTTCTAAATCAACTCAATAAAAAAATATGACATATCCTGATGCTCGCAAATAAATCAAAACCTATAGGGTACTTCCTGTTGACCTAGAATCATACAATTTGGCAAGAAGCAAGGTCTTAAAGCACAAGTAAAGGAAAAAGCCCGAAAATTGTTAGTTTGTAGTTTTATCTCATAAAAAAATTCTTATGCGATTGCAAACTTTTTGTAGTCGGCGAATAAAATTGACCGTGACGTATATCAGTGTATGGAAGAACATGTTTTTCAACTACAATGTCAAGTTTGTTCTTGGGATAAATTCTTTCCAACTACGGAACCCTTCATTGTGCGTGGCCGGACACGCACTTGGCCGGTTTTTTTTTTTACCCAAGCATCATTCCTATTGGCGACTTGGAACTAAAGCACTGTAAATGTGGTAAGTACATTAAGTAAGTAAGTACATGTGGTAAGTTCATCAGTGATAAGCCGTGTTGCGACATCATGGCTCACTGGGTACATGTTCATGTGCACGTGCCCGGAGTGTCAGGTGAGCGCGGACGGTTCATGAACTGATTGTGTGTGCATTGTTGTTACTAACCTATGTTAGGGGTGAGTACCTATAGTGCACTAACAATATAATTTTAATGTAAATGTTTTGCGTTTGTTACTAACATAGTTTCTTAAGTCGTGTGTAATACTAACAAAACTATGGATCCTTCTGTGGTCTGAAATAAAATATTTTTTTATTTTATTAAAATATAGCATCAACTTTATTTGTATGTCACAGTAGTAATGCGCGCTTTTATTTAGGCATTCATTTAGATATTGCCTAGTGTTATTAAAAACGGGCATTAGTACGAAAATTAAGTTTTTAAGTGTCAGTTAGCCATCGATGCCTAGAATCTGTGCAATGGCCATAAGTGTTTTGTCTGAAGTACGGCTTTATAATATCTTAAGGAATAAGAAACATTACACAACGATATCTTGCAAGTGTTAGTACGATTGACTGCTTGAATTACATAATTTACTATTTCTTTATTACCTGTGGCTATTACTTTTTACAACAAGGCAGTTTCCCAAAATATTTCTCATAAAAAAAATACAATTTATTTGTAAATCCCTCGCCCCCTATTACTTGGGCATAAGTGTAATCAGCCTGTAATGTTCCCACTGCTGGGACACAGGCCTCCTCTCTTCGAGAGGGAGTGGGCTGTAATCCATCACGCTGGCCCAGTGTGGGTTGGTAGATATCACATGGCTTCGAATTTTTGGTTCTAGGATATGCCGGTTTCCTCACGATGTTTTCTTTCACGCAGCTTTTGAGAGCAGTGGTGATGAAATTATTTACACAAAGTAAAGCGCCTGCCTTGGTTCATACCCATGACCACGACTTTTCCTAACTCGTTAGTCAGGAGTGTTACCACTGGGCCACCAATGTTGTTTATACTTGGGATTTAAACATAACTGGCGAAATGTGGGTGTATTTATACGTACACCACTGCTTTACCTTTCGAGAAAAACAGGTATGGTGTTATGTTATGTAACATCAGATAGTTTCTTGGAAACGAAACGTCAACAATCGCCATACTAAGATAACATATAAATAAAGATATGTTGTGTGCTATTTCAGCGGCCCAACAACACAACTTCCGACTTGGAATAAAGTTTGAACGAAGATTGAATGATATTTATTTCGTAGTTCGGTCTCGCATGGAGTTCGGGACCCTTTTTGATTCAAATGAAGAGGCTTGGGTATCAGCATTTAAAGCAGTAGGTGAAACATGTCAAGTGTTTTATGAAAGTTACGCGATCATCGTGTTCATTTGTCTCTCGTTTCTGAAAACTGGAAGGCGCCCTCTGTCAGTGCGACGACGTTTTCGGGTTCGCCGATCAAAATGAACACAACGATCGCGTATCACGTACGCGCGCTACAATCGCTGATGTAGGACACGGCTTTATACTTAGTTAAGTCATTAAATGCCGTGTTCACAAATGACTGCTACATTGTCATTTGCACGGCGTTCCTGGTACCCTTTATTTGTTTTCCTCTTAAGTAACTTAATCACAGTGCTTCTTGATTGGTTTTTTAAATTTCGTTCTGCAACTTGGCAAGATAAGCATTCAACAATATTTGAATTTTTGTGAGCAGGGTTTTTTCGGTAGCATCCAAATCTAATAAGAAAGATGGGTTTAAAAAAGCGGCCAAATGCGAATCGGACTCGCTCACGAAAGGTTCCGTACCGTACCGTACAATATTTAACACTACATATTTTTTTTAATACTTTATTAAAGAAAATACGGAAAAAAACAGTTTCTTGTATTTTATTTTAATTTCTAATATTTGTTGTTGTTGCAGCCATAGTAGTAAGTACACACTCAAACATGTCAACAACTATTACGGTTTAAAAGACCTGTGACAAACGGACGGACAGCGGAGCCTTAGTGAAAGAGTCCCGTTGGCACTCTTTGGTTACGGAACCCTAAAAACTACATTAGCACAGTGCACTCAAAAATGTTTGTTTAGGCCGTGTTGCATGTGCATAGTACTCGCAGCCGACATGCGTGTATGACCAGATGTATGAACATAAACGAGGCAATATGAGTATGTTTGGATCGTAGCAGGTGGTGTTCTATAATTTCTGCCTACCCCTATGGGAAGAAGGTGTGAAATTATGTATGTATATACTCTCAAATGCCGCATGAAACCCATAGGTCGATAAGAAAAATACACTCGAAACGACAATTAAAATAATCGTGAAAACCGTTGAGCGCTCACATGCAAATTGCTTCTAGTAGGGGAACATTTGACGTGGGAAACATTTGACGTGGGGAATATTTGACGTGGGGGACATTTGACGTGGGGGACATTTGACGTGGGGGACATTTGACGTGGGGGACATTTGACGTGGGGGACATTTGACGTGGGGGACATTTGACGTGGGGGATATTTGTGTAGTCCATGTTGATATCATACGTCTGATTGTTTGGACTGAACAGTCAGAACAGTCCCGCAAAATCTGGAAAAGGGTAGATTTGAATCTAAAACATAACAATTAGGTTGCTATATCAGAAACTCCTATGTATTAAAACTATGCTTACTTGAGTTAGGTACTCCATAATTATACATATATACATAATCAGACTTTATTGTTCCCACTGCTGGGATACAGGCCTTCGGTCTGTGAGAGGGAGTGGGCCATAATCTATGACTCGGGCCCAGTGCGGGACAGTGGATATCAGGGGCGAAGCCTTCATACAACTCGATTCCTATCGGCTTCCCTTCGGAACAGCCACTCTTCTTAATGTCTACTATTGCTAAATAGTATGGTACATTTGTAAGTGTAACTGTGCATCACATCACATTACATAATTATATTTAATACCAGTTTAATACATCATAAGATTAAAAACCTACAGTTTTTTGTTTGAGTTTATGAGAAATGAACAATTTTTTCTTCGGCTTACCTCTAATGATAATTGCAGCTGCGCACTGGTGGATATCACATGTCTTAGCGTTTTTGATTCTAGGACACGCCGGTTTCCTCATGAGGTTTTCCTTCACCATTTTGTGAGCAGTGCTGATTAAATTAAATACACAAAGTGCCTGCTTGGGTCCGAACCCACGACCTTCAACTCGTAAATCGGAGCCGTTATTACAAACTCAAGCTACTACTTATTATGCTTTTACTTCCATCATAGTGCTGTTTACTTTGTGGTTAAGTTACCATAGAGATTATATTTCAACCGACTAACCAACGACAACACAAAAAAGGATGTCATGGATACAAGATAATTTATTGACTCGCGCTTCATAGAAATATACCGTCAAACAAAGAACAGCTGTTTTTTGAAGAATCTTTTTTTTGGACAGTCTAATCTGCCACACTGCCATAGCTATCTAAAAATACAGGGTGTAAGGGATAGCCCTCCGCAAACTAACGTGGCGCATTCAGCTTCTTATACTGAATCATATTCCATCGAAAATATTCTCAGCAAAATTTTCATTTTTTTCATCGTATTTTCAGTCACTATTCCTTTATTTGAATGATAAATTTCATTTTCTGTACGCTACACTCCATTTATGTAAATAAAACAGCTAAAATAAAAAAATCAGCAATGTATGTTGAAATACTCGGCAGCCGAAGGCTCGCTGCGCTGCCGTTCGCTACGCGCGTTTTGCCACGGTAACGATACATTACGTGTGAGGTAATAAAACGAATCAGATTTATTGGATACTCTTAACGTTTCTGAAACAATTTCATGTACCGTTCATCTTAAAGATATACTGAATTCACCCCATCAGTCTGCGGAGGGCTGTCCCTTACAACCTGTATTCTTTGGCTATTTAGAAGGCTATTTTTGTTCTAGACCTAAGGTTTTTATTTACATACATACATAAACTCACGCCTTCTTCCCATGGGGGTAGGCAGACATTACAGAACGCCACCTGCTACGATCCTTACATACTTCTTTTGTTCTTCAGAAAGGTCAGGTGCGTAGTACTCGCAATCAGCGTGCGTGTATGGTCAGATGTAAATATGAAAGTAAACAAGGTTTTTATTTCTAATTTGTAAAATCATACCTTTCAAACCGGAACACATCAACGCTTTCTGGCGGCTAAAATGAGTACCTGTGTATGTATGAAACAAAAATAAAAGATAGAAAAATAGGTTTAAATAGGTATGTATGTATGTTGTGTATCCATACAACATTTTCATTTATTTATTTATTTAAAAACACATACAACTATAATCACAGGCAAAAAAAAAGAATCAGCTGTTCCCTAAGTTTTTACACTTCTGAACGTAGAGATCTTCTATTACTTCGCTGTTATTAATTTATTCAAACTGATCCGTTGACAGTAAAATATCTAAACAAAAGAAAATTGAAACAGTGAATAAATTAGTCAACGCCAAAATACCTAGAAGTCAGACAAAATTGAGATGTAGTATCACAAGACATCAAAAACCAAAATTATAAAGGGTTTCAAATATATTGCGTCTTTTGTACTGACTTTCACAATTCAGACTCAGCTATTTTCCTTATTACTGCGCAATGGATGTAAAATTATGAAATAGGTTTGGTTTTGGTTCGATTCATTAGTACAAACAAAAAGAAATCTAGTGTTTCGTATTCTGTTCACTGTTCTGAAATTCTCTGTACCTACTTATAATATTCGATAGACAGTAATGTGCTGTTAGGTACAGCACAAGTGCCACAGGAGACGCCCTGGGCGTCGGGAATTGGCAGCCAATTCCCGGCCACCGTAGGCGCGGGCTTGTGGACGGCGAGCAACGGGTAGCTCGCCGTCCGGTAAGGACCAAGCCCAAGTCGACGGCGCGTTGTGTTCCACGCGCGCCTCAAAGAGATGTCAGCAGCATTGATGGGGTCCGCTAGGACCGATGCCAGCCGGGGTTGCGGGATGTTCGAAAGAGTTACCGTGGCCCCGGCACAGGCAACAGAAGGAACACGGGTGGGTTTTAGTCAGTAAAAGTCTGACACGCCCTCCCGCTCTGCCCAGAGCGGGAGAAGTCATTTGATGATTTCCCATCCAAAAAAAAAAAAAGGTACAGCACAAGTGAAGTTTTTTTCTCACTTATTATCTTAGTAATAAGTCCGAAAAGTGATTCACCGCAAATATCCGCGATTTTACGTCTTCATCCAGGGAGTAAGTTATAAGATAAAATAAGTGACGAAGCGTTTTGTTTTGTGTTGTTTTGTTTTATGGTACACTGTCTGGAACCAGTCGAAAGTTTTGGCTGGTTTGAAATAGTTATCAGTAATCCAGAAGATTTTGAGGAATCATTATTATAATTTAGAAAAGTTACATAGCTGAAAGTATTTGATTTATTTCATAAACAATTGAATGATTTTCAATGATTCAATGATGATGATGTTTTTCAATGATTTTTTTTTTGGCAATAGGCTCGCCCCCTATTACATGGGACTTAAACATAACTGGCGAAATGTGGGTGTACTATAGGTACACCTCTGCCTAACCCTTCGGGGAAACAAGGCGTGATGTTATGTGTGTTAAATGATTTTATAATACAACAAACTATTTACACTAGGTACTACATTAAATGATTAACTAACTAATTTTACAAATAAAGAAACTTAATAATGTTGTTGACACTGTTGATCCAGATTCTAAAAAGCCAATTTTTCCTTTCTTAATTTTTGTGAGTACACCACAGAATGGGGAAATTGTATCATCAATCCGTTCGTAAAGTACGGTGTTTAATATCCGTTTCCCATGAAATAATACGACCAGCCATTCTGAAGCAATCACTGGGACTATAGCAAAAAATATATAAAAATAAAGAAACTACAACTAACTTTTTTAACTTGAGCCACAGCCACCCATCTTGGGACACCTTTCATCCGAAAAAATAAATAAATATTATACAATAAAAACAAGCAAGCATATTTTGTCGTTAGATGCCTCGAATTTGCAATCAAAGTTGAGGATCAGCACCCAAAATCCACTGAAAAGTACTTGTTACTTCGTTTTTATAATACAAACTTATAGATACGGCCGTCAAACTCAATTCTGCCCTCTAAACCTTCGCGCTACAATTTAGTTTAACTGCAAATGGGTTTGTAAGTTGTTTACGATTGACAACTTTACTTTTACCGCCACATCAATCAAAAACTAACCTTAATCCTAGGACGTAGAGAATGTTATGATTGTCTTCAAAATATTGTATTTGTGGATGACAATAGTACCAATCGAGACAATTCATGAATAAATGTATGAACAGATTTCGAATAGTTCTCGTATAAGAACGTCCGAGTGGATTTTTTTCCTATGAATATTGTTTGTTAAGTGATTTATGCATTCTTTCATTGATGGTTTGAGGCTCGCTTTTTATGGCGCATGTAAGGAAAATAGGTCAGGAAAAAAATATGTTGAGAGATTGATAGGGGATGGCGTATAGCGGCTGAGTTTCTGTCAGTCGGGTAATCATGGGGTTTTTATTGTATGTAATGGTTGCTGGCGTTAGCGGTATGTTGTGGGATAAAAACCAGATGTTTTAAAAGGATTTTCTGCAAAGTGATTGGCGGTTTTGGAGTTTGTTGTTGTTTGAGTGTAATATGTGTTGCAGAAAGTACTTTAGCATGCAAGCTGTGTCGCTCATTTCATGGTGAACTAGCCAGTCATCATGGTATGAGCACAGTAGACAGAGTCGCGATATTATGGAAATATATTATGATAATATATAATATATGGAAATATTAAATTATTAAAATCAATCGATTCTGATCCTCATCACCTGCCAGCCTTTTCCTAATTATGTTGGGGTCAGCTTCCAATCTAATCGGGTAAAGCTGAAAACCAGTATTTTACACAGAGCGCCTGCCTATCTGACCTCGACAACCCAGTTACTGGGTAACACGATACCCCTTGGTAAGACTGTACAATCGATTCTGATCCTATGATCATAAAATGATAGTACCAATGATTGAATTGGACACAAGCGAATAAGAAAACGTGCTCGTAACAGCAAAGCCCTGTTTAAGCCGGTTTTATTGGTTCTAGAGTGACTGCTTATTTTGGAGTTTCGCTTCATTCGATGTACTGATTGAGGAGCTCGTGGCAAAGTAATAACAGCCGCACGGGTCGATTCATCAGGTTAAGCTACGCTTGCCGGGGTTGTCCGTGGATGGGTAACCATCTTTATATACCGAGACTCGTCCGTGCCTCGGAAAGCACATTAAGCCGTTGGTCCCGGCTGTCATTCGTAGATCTTTGACAGTCGTTACGGGTCGTCAGAAGCCCGAAAGTCTGACAACCAGTCTTACCAAGGGGTATCGTATTACCCAGTTACTAGGTTGTGGAGATCAGATAGGCAGTCGCTCCATGTAAAATACTGGTATTCAGCTGCATCCGGTTAAACTGGATGCCGATCCCAACATAGTTGGGAAAAGGCTAGGCAGATTGATTGCTTCATTCGATTTACGGAAAATGTGAAAAAGTTTTACTTTTTGCTAAAAACTAGAGCGATTTTTAATACATCTATTAAAATATTTGACTTCTTTTTAAGGAGCAGTTTTCATCTGCAATAATAAATTCTGTGACTTTTTAATTTATATTCAATCATTGTTTTTAATAGAATAGAATAGAATAGAATGCATTTATTTGTCAGAATATTGCACAAAGCTGTTATGTGCATTATAATATATTACGTCCATAATATTCTGCCGTTTCCGGCGTACAAATATTGTTGGTAAAATTATGGGTCATCATTACGTTATCAGGTACATACAATTATTAATAATAAGAATTACGAAATAACAATACAACAACCACACAACAATAATACAATAGTTTAGAAAGAGTTTATATAAGTCAAAATTCAATTAAGTGTCTTGACATTTTTTTTCTAATCTATTCTGTGGCAGTATTGTGAAATTTTATTTTATTTTATGTAACATTTTGTCTTGCCTGAATTAAATGAATTGATTTGTATTGATTTAGTAACACTACAGATCGCAGTATGCGATAAAGCCGCAAATTGTAAGTTTTGTAGTTTATAATTTATCTTTAAGTAATATACAATCGGGTGTACAATAAAGTATATACACATAAATAAATAAATAAACACTCAGCGCTGTTGTGTTTCAGTTTCAAGGGTAGATAATGTGTGTAGACAAAACAATTAGATTTGTCTTTTGGGTAACATCCCATCCGTGATGCGTCTAGGATCCTTACTATCCGGTGGACCTCATAATTATGCTTGTTCGCTCCAATCCTAACTAATATTATAAATGCGAAAATGAGTTTGTTTATTACGGTTTCATGCTAAAACGACTGAACGGATTTGGATGAAATTTGACACATGGGTATTGACATGACCTAGGTTAGGACGTAGGATACTTTTTATTCCGATATTCCCGCGGGATCGAGGCGTATGTGGGTGAAACCGCGGGGCGCAACTAGTAACAAATAACATAAAAAATATTTAATCTTCGCTCTGGTTCAATACCAGAGGGCCAACCACCTCCTCTTAAAGCAGTATTATTTTAATGTTACTTCAGTGTGAGAAAGAGATGGATCTATACAGTACGTCTAGCTCCATCTCTTTCCCACACTGAAGTAACATTAAAATAATACTGCTTTAATAAAGAGGTGGTGGTCTAGCTCCTGAACAAAGCTCTAGAAATATTCTATTTGAAAGAAAGCAAGTCTTCATAAGTTTGTAAGTATGTCAAAATGCCAGACACACAGGCGAGATGTCAGCACTTATAAAAGGACTTTTCTTACTTTTGAAACTTATTAACGAGAAAAGTATGATATAGAGTTTTCTACTGTCATAAAAATATGACAGAATTGAACGAAAGCGAACTTTGACGAGGTCATAGAGAGTACACATCGTTAGATATAATGTAACTAGTTGTTCCCCGCAGGTTCGTCCAAGTGAAAATGTGTTCGTGTTGATCCGTTGATAAGTAATTTCCAGATAGGAAATTGTCGATTAACTCAGTTATGTGAGTACGTCAATATCGGTTTAGCATTAACCTAAACTGTAAAATCAGCGAGCGAGGTGAAATCGTCGTGATACACTGTCAATGTTTTCTATCAAAATAAATCCAATTTTAATTTCTTAATATAGGATTTATGTTGTAAAATTAAGTAGCTTTCGATACATATATATGTAATATACATAACGAAAGCTGCTTTAACAACATTTTTCGTAATAATCACGTATTAGTTTCAGCTTGAAATTAGGTACTTGTTCTTGGCGTTAATCAGCAGTTTTTTTTATCATCTGTATAGTTACAATTTTGATTGAATTACATAACATAACATAACATCACGCCTTGTTTCCCCAAAGGGAAAGCAGAGGTGTACATAATAGTACACCCACATTTCACCAGCACCCACCACCAAAAACCCAATAACACTTTGCCCGACCTGGGAATCGAACCCAGGACCTCATGCTTAGCAGTAGCGCTTGCGACCACTAGACCAATGAGGCAGTCTGATTGAATTATAGAATATCTTACTCGCAGGTATTCACAATGAATAGTAACCCAATAATTATATAACTTCCATTTTCACTGTTATGTCGTTTATTTATTTTTCTTTCTTATTATTTACATTTTTAAAAATTTCTTAAAATAAAAAGATATAAAAAAAACATTTAAAAATATAAAAAATAGAGTTCCACCGGTGTCGGGAGCAGGGTCCAAGCTACCGCTGGTTAGGGCTGCAGAGACAGGAACCCCCTCACAATATGAGCCGTGTCAGGGAGTACTGCCTTCTGAATCAGGCTCTTGATCCAACCGCCTAACGACAGCCTCAAGAGATGTTGGTCGAGGCTTTCGGCCATCAGGCCGTTGGCCGTTACGACAATCGGCACAATGACAGCCGAGCTCACATTCCACATGTCAACAACCTTGTGTGCTAAGTCGAGATATTTTATTTGTTTCTCTTTCTCAGCTTTCACGAGGTTCTCGTCATGTGGAACGGTAACATCGATAATCATTGCGCGGCGCGCTAATCGATCTATCACCACTATATCAGGCTTATTGGCGACAATAGTCCTGTCAGTGATGATAGACCGATCACAGTACAACGTGACATGGTCATTTTCGAGAACTGGTTCGGGTACATACTTGTAATACGGTACCTCAGAGTCCTAAAGTTTGTATTTCAAAGCAAGTTGCTGATGAATAATCCTGGCCACTTGGTTATGCCTGTGCAAGTACTCGCCGTTAGCCAGACGAGAACAACCAGAGATAATATGTCTGATAGACTCACCCGGTCAGTGGCATGCCCGACACACGTCAATCGTCCCATCCTTCATAATATGTCTCCGTGTGTATTCGTCAAAATAACTTTGTCCATAATTTCACAAACAAAACCTTCAGTCCCAAAGAGGTCACCGAAACGTAGCCAGGATACGGACGCTTAGAAATCTACACCGGGCTCGTGTAGAGCCTGATAGAAGCGTCCGTGAAGCTCCTTGCTTTGCCATACCTGCTTGTGGTCATCGGTAGTAAGTACCACAGGTTTGCACCAGTTCTCTTTAGCCATGGAGAGCGGGGTGAGCCCCTTGTCTACTGCGACCACATCACGGTGCATACCCACTTCAGCTTTTAAAAATATTCCCTGAGATTGCATACCTCACGGTTGTGGAGGGTCTTCGCATTTAAAAAGCCTCGACCTCCGCACTTCCGCGAGATGTACAATCTTATTACAGATGGTCGTGGGTGATGCATCCGGTTTGCGGTCAGCAGTGTACGGACCCTCCTATCCAGGGCATCGAGTTCGGTCTGACTCCATTTGAGTATTCCGAAAGAGTACATCAAAACCGGCATGACCCAACCGTTGAAGGCGCGCACCTTGTTTCCGCCTGAGAGAAGACTAGTTAATACCTTCTTCAGGCGACCAAAGAAGCGCTCCTTCAACGATTGCTTCATGTCAGCAACATTGATGCCTAACGCTTCCGACATACACAAGTACTTATAGCTTTCGGATGAGGAGAGAGATCTAAGGTGTATGGAATCTGAGAGTTGAATTCCCTCAGATTCCATAACTTCCCCTTGCTTTACATGCATGACTGCACATTTGTCCACACCAAATTCCATGCTGATGGCGCTACTGAAAGTTTCAGTTACCTTCAGTAGCTCCATTAGTCGCAATTTGTTGGGGTCAAAGAGTTTCAGGTCATCCATGTAGAGGAGGTGAGATATGACCTGACTACCTCTCTTCAACCCATAGACTAGACCTGAATCCTTCAGCGGTATGCTTAGAGGATTCAAGACTAAGAACCAAACCAAAGTGGACCAAAGTGAACCAAAGTGGACTCTAACTGTCGCCCTGAAATATTCCCCCTTTAATCCATACACGTTCATCATTCCCTGGATCCGTCGATACCCTGGATAGCGAAGGACCGTCCTCCATTGCCCCACACACGACTCAAGGAAGGTGCGTAGAGTTGCATCAATCTTGTACAACTCCAGCACCCTCATGAGCCATGTATGTGGCACTGAGTCGTAGACCTTCTTATAATCTATCCAGCTTGTCGACAGATCCTTGCGAGATCGACGAACCTGTTGGCTAATGGCCATGTCGATGAGGAGTAGCTCCTTAGTACCGCGGGACCCGTTCCTGCATCCATTTTGAGAGGCAGACATAATCAAGTTACTTTCAATGTGTATATTAATTGTTGCTCTCAAAATGGATGTGAGAAGTTTTAAATAGACCGTTGACAAACACGTGATTGGTCTATAATTCTTGGGTTCCGCGGGACTACCTGACTTATGGAGCAGGTAGGTAACGCCTGTTGTTAGAAACTGCGGTAGCGACCCAGACTCTAAGGATGACTGGAATTGAGATGCCAGGCGAGTGTGTGAACTACTTAGCCATTTTAGCCAAAAGTTGTGCAGTCCGTCCGGTCCCGGTGATTTCCAATTCGGTAACGGACGGACTGCTTTGGTTATGTCTTATGGCGTAATCTGGACTGCTTCCATTTCTGGTATAGTTCCTCATACTCGCTCGACGTCCTGCATCCAGTCAGCCTCAGTATGGCAGACGAGCACCGCCTAGATGCTGCGCCAGAATACATTCGTGGCGGCATCATCCGGATGGCACACGTCTGTCACATTTTGTTCAGGTCGCTCCCAGCCTCTTTATACCCGCCTCTCATCGCTCTGGAACATGCGATTCTGCGTGTATCGATCGACCCGCCGCTTATACCGCCGAATACGGCTCGCCCATGCACAAACTTTCTGCTTCAGGAAGTCGATGCGCTCTGTGACACGGGACATGTATTCTCGAGGGCTGATTCCAGTCCCCGAGAATTCCCGCCTTACAAATTATTATTATTATTCACAGTCTTTCATAATAATTATAATTTAATTTGAACTTTTCCTCGATTCTGTCTGAACTTGAGTAAGTCAAAATAAGATTGTAAGAGTATATCAAAAACATGTCTACTTCAATCGACATTGTCGAAAACTTTAACGTGAACACGTAATGAGGTGCTGGTGTTGCTGTAAAAGTGCAAACGCGGGCATATTGAAACGTTTCCGCCTCCGGTAATGTTATGTATTTTCCTAATAGTCAAACACAGCTACGCATGCTCACCGCCAAACACTTTTTGGTCCTAGCTGAGTATTTCTAACTTGAATACAGAGTGATCTGAGTTTGAGATAATATCTAATTTAAGTAACTACGTTTATAAGTAATTTTAAAAGCAAGTAGAATGAAAAGACTGTAGGTTACCATCCTTACCTAGTTGCTATCCCACCAATTCGCACTAAGCGTTTCCAAATTTATTTTGTGATGCGCACAGCAAAGGAGTGGAACTCTCTGCCTGCGTCTGTGTTTCCGAACGCATACAACCCCGATCTCTTCAAAGTGAGAGTGAACAGGCTTCTACTGGGTAAGCTCGCTCCATCGTCGACTTTGTCTCTGTCATCTCTGACCTAGACTAGAGTCAAGAGTAAACCTATCTCAAATAAAAAAAATAAAAAAAAGAATGTGGCTTCACGGCTTTTATACCAAAATAAAATTGTAATTTAGTTTGGTCATCATATAATAAAATAACAACACTAGCAAGTCTTCAAAATGTATTTTAATTTTTTTTTAAATATCTGGAATAATCATAGCATTCGGGATTTACTGGCTTTCAGTTGAAAACCGTCAACTTCAATACACCAATGACAGAAAAAAGTCTTAGAATATGTCAACACTTTTGACTAATATTAACCCAGGGATTTTATGTAGGTACAGGCTTTTGTCATTTTACTGCAACACAGAAATATTTCGTGTGATAATATCATACCTATCCAGAAGTTATAACAGTCAACAAGGGATGGCCTATTTTACAGTTCATATTAACAAACGGTAATTTAAAGGACTTTTGGGAGCCAAGAATAGTATTAGATGCATTGCAAAAGTGCACGGTCGTACTGGGTAGAAATTGGTGATTTGTGCTAGAAAATATTTGTATCTAAAAACGTACGGATCTATATTAAACATATTTTTGTAGACCACACGAGTATTATCGGTGTAGAAATTCCCCACACCAAAGACTTCCTCCATTTCAATTTTGATTAAAAATGGAACAAGATCTGTAGCTAGCTTTTCACGATTCTAGAAACGTGAAAAAGCGTTCCTGTGTTAATTATTCTATTCATAGATTTATATTCATTTTATGATGACTGGCATGCAGAAATATGCATAAAGTTTTCTTTATACCTGTGGGTAAATCATCGATAATTTTTAATTATTGCATTTGTAACAAAAAACTATCTTGGCCAAGTAAATTGGTACAAGGCTAAGATGAATGCGGCTTGTGTACTTAGTCATCTTCATTAATTTTTCAATATTGTTGTTACATCAATAAATGTATCAAGATGTGATTTATTTGAACCCTCTGAATGATTAAATCCTAAATCTACCTGACAGTTGTTTTCCCAGTAACATTGAAACTGTTGCCAACCCTACGCCCCAGAGCGAGGACGTAATAAAACTTCAATACTTAATGAGATTTTCGCTCGCTGCGTACAGCCGGCTTTTAATTTTGTTGTTCATGGTTTAAAATGTGTGTAACGGATTATTTTACAGAATTTTTTTTTCAAATTAATAATTGATTTAAGTAAAATTATATTTATGAAAATCTGAGAAATGTATGTGCTATGAAGACTGAAAAAGATATTGTGTTTGACTTTAATAATCATCATTCGTAAGTATCTGATTAGAAAACTGAAGGTGTTCAATGTTATCTTTGGACATTGACTCAGCACTTGGCGCGGCGCATGTGCGGCCCAGCTTAAATAATGATTTGGTTGCATCTTACATGCATATGACATTAAGATATTGTATAATAGTGTGTGTTAAGAAAAAGTAGTATACAAGGAGTAACATAAACAACGCACAACCTCTTAAGGGGTTATTGTACTCATCATTATGAACAACTTTTACTATGGTACCAAACCTGTAATCGCGGAAAAAAAATCAGCTGTTCCCTACATTTTGAAGAGTTATGCGAACATAAATGTAGGGAGCTTCTGATTTTTTTTTGTGGGAGTGGCGCGAAGAGGCAGGACGCTGGGGCGTAACTCCGTTGCCGCGAGAAATCGCGGCACGGCGGACAAAGCTCCGGCAGGATCTCATGGTGGCATGGAGAGTGCGATTGTCGCAACCCAGCGCTGGACACGCCACAATTGCGGTGATAAGTCCCCTCTTTGAGGAGTGGCTGGAGAGGCGCCACGGCGTCCTTACCTTCCGCCTGACGCAGGTCTTCACCGGACACGGGTCTTTGGGAGGTACCTGTTCCGAATAAGGCGAGAGGAAACGCCCGGGTGTCACCACTGTGTGGATCACCCGGAGGACACGGTGGAGCATACGGTGGAGGTCTGCCCGGCTTGGGCGGAGCACCGCCGTGTCCTCGCGGAAGCGATCGGCGGCGGCGATCTCTCGCGTCCGGCCCTGGTCCAGGCCATGGTACAGAGCGAGAGTACATGGGAAGCCATTACCTCCTTCTGCGAAGCAGTAATGCTCGCGAAGGAGGAGGCGGGACGCATGAGGGAGAGGCAAACTTTGCGCCCTCACGCCTCTAGTCACCGCAGGAGACGCCCTGGGCGTCAGGAATTGGCAGCCGATTCCCGGCCACTGTAGGCGCGGGCTTGCGGACGGCGAGCAATAGGTAGCTCGCTGTCCAGTAAGGACCAGGCCCGAGTCGACGGCGCGTTGCGTTCCACGCGCGCCTCAAAGAGATTTCAGCGGCATTGAAGGGGTCCGCTAGGACCGACGCCAGCCGGGGTTGCGGGATGTTCAAAAGAGTTACCGTGGCCCCGGCACAGGCAACAGAAGGAACACGGGTGGGTTTTAGTTAGTAAAAGTCTGACACGCCCTCCCGCTCCACCCAGAGCGGGAGAAGTCATTCAAATTCATTCAAAAAAAGCCTTGTAATTAAATAATGAGTATTAAAGACAAAAATAAAGATAGAGAGTTAAAATATATTTGTTAAAAAAAGTTGATCTTTTATTCCCTATCACTGTCAGCCCACAAAAAACCAATAAACCTCCAACCAACAAAACCACCAATACCAACCAACCACCAACCAACCAACGCGCAACTAACCAATAAACGCGGTACTAGCTAACAAACAACTCTCTCCACACTGAAGATCACAAACGCTCGCGCCTGACAGCCTACAAAATAAAAATCACGACGATTCATATTCCTGGATTTCCTCCGAATATTTCACCTGGGATGCAAAAGGGTGAATGAAATTGTTGAGCAAACAAGCCGCCAAACAAATTCTGGCTATTTGTTCCCCTGGGGCGCAGCCAACTTGGCTTGATCTGGCTAAAGATTCGTCGAATTTATGTCCACACACTTTTCTTCTGGATCCAGGGTAAAAGTTTAGCGTCTAAGTAATAAAATGATAAAACTGTCGCGGCCAAGTTTTATTTTGGGAACATCAAATTGGTCTGCGAAGTATAAAGTTTTTGATGACGAAAATAATAGGAGTTAAAGGATATAAAAATGTTTGACTTTATTACTTATTCTATTTAGGAATGTCAAGGAAGATCCATCTTTGAGAGATAGATTTCTTTTATCTTACGATGCTGTCAATTCTCCGGAATGAGAGAACTTAACTTTCAAAGTTTGCTGTGACTAAAGCTTCATTTACACGGTGCATGTTTCTGGAACATTCAAGTGCAATAAACGCATGCCATAAAGTACGTTCGATTTTATTGCCATTCAAGAATTGCATGCAAAAATTTACGCGCGTGTGATTTACATAAAATGACATACAATTATTGAATGACAGTTTTGCCATTCAATGAAATTGCATGCGACTTACACCAAGGCAATAAAATTGTATGGTAATTATTGCATGCAAGTTTTGCTTCATCTAAACAGAAAACTTCGCACGTACTTGTACAATTGATTCAAGTATTACCCGTATCTGCGGTGCCAAATATTTCATTCGATTATTGAACATCTTGTTTCGTTTGCTCATGTTTGAATGATAGATTTTTTTTTATTGTACGTGCTGTTTACACCTATACCAGTTTTGAACGGCAACTAACTTGCCCGTATCATGTAACAATATTGTGCGTGCTGTTTAGACCGCAGTGCCAGTTAATTGCCCTTCATGCAAAAAAATAATCCTTCATTCAAAATTGCATTAAAGCTCCATTTCCCCGTTGCAATTTGCACCGTGTAAATAGAGCTTTACGGTTAATTTCTTTGGATACTTAAAATATATTATCAAATTCTATGGTAATGTTTGGGAGTGTTGAGTTCGATGTACGAGTATCAATGTCTGTTGTATATGGACTCCGTGTAGAATTGTACACACGCCAGCACATCAAGCTACTACAATCTGTCAAATTTCTTTAATAGATTTTCAAACTGTATCGCTAAAGCATTAGTCTGACTGATTAGTCTAACTGTCAAAGAATCCCCATCAACCTTAATAGGTTCAAGGTTGATTGGGAAAATTTGACAGTTACGGGTAACTTGATGTGCTGGCGTCTGTATATTACGTCAAAGTCAAATCCAAGAAGGCACTTTTTAACGACAAAATAGAACTGATACTGATTCTCTTCTAAAAGGTAGTTTTGTATGGAGAAGAATGGGCAAGAAACGCCATTTCTACTCTTCTATACCTATACATTAATTTATAATTACATGTGAGGACAATGTACCTAGAATAAAATATATTATGTTGCGCTGATTAAGTACCGAGCTACAAAATACTCTGTCTCGAATAGAAGACGTATCGAGCCTATTTGAAACTACGACCGGTAAGCAATATATTATGTACAAACGTTTTACAAGCTATAATGTCAAGAGCTGCTTTTGCAAGTAATATAATATTTTACAAAAAACAACGATTTACGCTGACATAGTCGAGTTTTAAAAGCACGGACATGTGGGGTTAAACATAACTGGCGGAATGTGGGTGTTCTATAGGTACACCTCTGGCCAACCCTTCGGGGAAACAAGGCGTGATGTTTATGTTGTTATGTGTGGACCTATGTGGTAATTGCGTAATACACTAACAGTAGCAATGGTTTTCATATTGACATCTCAACAATATTCATTGCGTTATTTACGTTGTTGAGCAGACCATTTTTTCGAACATAAGAAGCAATGGATCAGCAATATCCTTCAAAATCATTCAGATTGAGATAGAACGTGTGTTACGCAATTAGGGTGCTGAAGGCAGATACGGCCTGTGTCAAGAAAATTATTTATTTTAAATTTGCAAGCTTACCTACATATTAAGCCCCAAACCCAGCCCAGTATTACCAAGGGGTATCGTGTTAGCCATTAACTGGGTTGTTGAGGTCAGATAGGCAGTCGCTCCATTTAAAATAATGGTATTCAGCTGCATCCGGGTAGACTGGAAGCTAACCTCAACATAAAGTGTATGTCGAGCAACCAAATTGACTCAATTCCTTATCTTGAAAACAACTGAACCGATTTTAATACTCACTAGCTGTTGCCCGCGGCTTCGCCCGCGTGGATGTCAATACTTCCCTATTTCAATCGGATGTTGTTCATAATTTCATGGGTTTAAGTTTTTTTGCGCGGAACCCTAATGTCTTTTTCTAAAATAAAAGTAACTTAAGTTACGACTTATAATATCAGCGATCGGCCAGTGAAGTCTCGTTAAAATCGATCCAGCCGTTTCAGAGATTAGCCCGAACAAACAGACAGACAAAAATTTAAAATTAGTTTTTTATCATAAATACCGTAGGTATATACTTTCATTGGGCACGCCACAATTGCGGCGATAAGTCCCCTCTTTGAGGAGTGGCTGGAGAGGTGCCACGGCGTCCTCACCTTCCGCCTGACGCAGGTCCTCACCGGACACGGGTGCTTCGGGAGGTACCTGTTCCGGATAAGGCGGGAGGAAACGCCCGGGTGTTACCACTGTGTGGATCGCCCGGAGGACACGGTGGAGCATACGGTGGAGGTCTGCCCGGCTTGGGCGGAGCACCGCCGTGTCCTCGCGGAAGCGATCGGCGGCGGCGATCTCTCGCGTCCGGCCCTGGTCCAGGCCATGGAACGGGGCGAGAGTACATGGGAAGCCATTACCTTCTTCTGCGAAGCAGTAATGCTCGCGAAGGAGGAGGCGGAACGCGTGAGGGAGAGGCAAGCTTTGCGCCCTCACGCCCCTAGTCGCCGCAGGAGACGCCCTGGGCGTCGGGAATTGACAGCCGATTCCCGGCCACCGTAGGCGCGGGCTTGCGGACGGCGAGCAATGGGTAGCTCGCCGTCCGGTAAGGACCAAGCCCGAGTCGACGGCGCGTTGTGTTCCACGCGCGCCTCAAAGAGATGTCAGCACTATTGACGGGGTCCGCTAGGGCCGATGCCAGCTAGGGTTGCGGGATGTTCGAAAGAGTTACCGTGGCCCCGGCACAGGCAACTGAAGGAACACGGGTGGGTTTTAGTCAGTAAAAGTCTGACACGCCCTCCCGCTCCGCCCGGAGCGGGAGAAGTTATTTGATAATTTCCCATTCACAAAAAAAAAAAAAAAAAGGTATATACTTTCATAAGTATTTAGTACGAAGCTGTAATTTTGGCATTACAAACAGGCACTTCAATTTTATTTATTTTTAGTATGTAATGTGTAGTATTTGTAGATGGTAACATCTTAAAGCTGAAACGTTAGGCTTAAAATAAAACTTTTTTTTTATAATGGCACAAACCTTTTTGAAAAAAAAATTACCTTGTCTCACGGACGGGTTGTATGGAGTTGAGTCGATTTAGTTGCTTACGAGTGTACATGGAAATGGCTACGCAGATGGTGACTCAAGCTTACATGTTTTGTTTAGATGATCAAGTTATCTTATGATTGGTCGACTAGCCGACATATTGAACTTCTTATGCATCTATTTATTTTATTTTAATTAAGGCGACGATAACTGAAAAGTTTTAATGAATTGGAAAAAAATGTATTTTAAATAATAGCATTTTTTTAATAACTTTATGTGCATATTTTAGTATCACATAGTGTAATTAATTTGTAATGTTATGTCTAACGTGGATAAAAAGAAATGAGAATCACGCAAAAACTATAAAGCGTATTTTTCTTAAACGTTCACCATTTTAAAGATAACTTAAATATTTATCTTTTAGTATACGTGTTTTAATAATAATATTTACATGAAGTGTTAATGTATAATGTTTAGTTTTTAATGAATGAAAAATGTTAATAAGTAGAAGACGTTATTCTGCTCTTCTTTCATTCAAGCCTCTAAATGAATTGTATGATAAACTTTGAAAATATTTATATACAATCTGATTAATAAATCTTAAAATATTTTTAATTAAGTGTGATGTTATTTTGAGCGTTAAACTTTTTTAATTTACAAGATTTACGGTCACTAGACAACTAGATTTTCTGAACGTTTTTGATATCGGCTTATAACTAGTCGCGGCTGAAGAATAAATCAAATAGCTATGTAATAATTTCTGTTCAAAACCTGAATTATTTTGCACATTTCAGTACAAAGAAAGAATAAGAAATGAGAAAATAATATTGTTTTTTAATCAAACTAAAAGTAGGTTAACTCCCTAAGCTCTTGTCAAGCAGAACTTGCTAACTAAACAAGAAGTTTTTAAAAGGAATGCCTACATTTTGTAACGCGATTGACGTAGTATTTCGTAGACGCTCTACGAAATACGTAGCCCCTCTACGAAGTTGCTACGGATTAATTTACACTTTTTGTAGAACTTACCGGATTAAGGTTTGATAAAAAATTGAATACAGTTTTTAACTTAATAGCATAATATATTATTACTTCATCTTGAAACGAATCTCTCAAGGGTATAGGTAGAGTACTAAGTCACAAATTTGTTGTACCTACAACAAGGCTCAAGAAAATAGGTGGCTCGTTCAGATGTCAATGTATACGTTTTTATAATAAACTTCCAAGCCCCGTTCAAGATCTGAGCCTTGATAAATTCAAATCATTTATTAAACGTAAGTTGTGCCAGAAAGCCTTTTATACCGTTAAAGATTACATTGATAACAAAAAGGCGTGGGATTGAGCTGCTCCAACTAATTTTTTTTTTTTTTTATATACATACTGATTTTGTTTTTTGTTCTTTTCTTTTTGCTATTTTTTTTTCTTATATACACATTGTCATGGATGAATTTTATATATACATTGACATCAATATTTACTTTGTAAAATGTAATATTATTTTAATTACTGTGAATGTGAAGACTATGTGGGTCCTTGTTTTTTTCTTTTTCTTTTCTCTCAGCTTTAATCATAGTTTGCCAGTTTGAGTAAATTATGCGGCCTACCCAAATGTCCTTTCTTTGGTATTGTTCGTCGAATCGTTGAGCTCCTTAACTTTTATGTTGAGCTGTACGATTACTGACAGATGCTTGCACTGACTGGACAGGTCCACTCAATCTGTGTGGTTCTTTCCTCAAAAGATCATTTCAGACACCAACCTACATGGTCTTCACATGATCTGACCAAGATTATGTCTGGACTTTAAAATAGACTGTGACCTCTGAGTTTGTTTCGGCCTTTCTTCTCAGAGTAGTCAGATAGGAAACGCCGGCCTCATCTAGTTTAAAAAAAAATGTTTGACATGTAAAAGTGTTTGTATAAACCTACTTACAGAAATAAAATCATTTATCAATTAAATCTTTCAGAAAGTGAAGTAAAGAATATTATAGAAAATATCAGGTGCTTGTTAACCAGTTTTATAAGTGTGAAATTCAAGGTATTTAAGTATTTACGCATAATTAAATCGATTATTACTTGAATTACCCAATTACCCATATATTAGTCCATATTTCTTAATAAAAAAACAAGCACCCCAAAAATATTTTCAAAATGAATTTTATAATAAAATATGAAATATATTATCTCATCGCTTGTACATATTTGGCATACACCGAGTGTGCACGACTGAAAGCGATGTACGTTCGAAAGCTGCATATTTGTGATCCCAGGACATCAGGGATGGCGGACTTATGTTGGTACACAATGTTACTTGTAGTGTGTTGTGCTGACCGAGAAGTTTTGTGGAAAATGGTTGTCGTGGTTTTGACATGTGGTACAGAAGAATGTGGAAAGTTTTCTGTATTAATGTGAATGGAAGGGGTAAGGGACGACCAAAGACACGATGAATGGATTGTGAGAAAGATGGCGGCTGATAGAAATGTATGGAACTAACTAAGAGATATGTTACTCTGGCTACAAATAAATTGGTAAAAGTGCAGGATGAATGTGCTTTTTGGTGCAGTGGAAACCTGTAAGAAGTTCCTTTAGAATCAATAAATCAGAACTGATTTCAGACGTAAAATATAATATAATTAGTTTAATAACATAATGCTAGTCAAAACTGCAGGAGCAGTGTTTAGGCCTAAGACGGAAAGGCCGTTGTAAGTAGACAAGAGTATTAACACTTCTTTTGTCTTTTCTTGTATTGGAAATAATAAGAATAGTTCATACTGGGGTTACAATTAGTGAGTTAGTGCAGCAAGGTTGGTATAAATAACTTTCTAGAGTGTGCCGGATATTATGTCGGAAATACGTTAGTCGTCATTTGACTAATCGGGACGCTAATGCCACCAAGCGGCGCTCGACAGAGTCTACAACATAGCGCTCGTCGACTGGAGTTAAGCAGAGTTTGTCGTTGGCTGTGTGGTGTGTCGAACCGTATACTGTCGCGCGTTCCGTATATTTGTTTCATGTAGGTACCTACAGTGTGTAAATAGCTAGTGTGATTAATTTGATCGTGAATTATAATTTGATTTGAACTGCAAACGGTTTTTCTATTGCGCAATAACCAACACTACCCATAGTACGCCCACAGTAGTTAAAATATGATTGCCGATAACTAGAGAGATGTACCTTCTCCGTCATATATATATTTATGATTAACCATGGAGGTTAACTTCACATACACTGTAAAGCCAAATAAAGCCACTCCTTTCATAAACACTTTCTTCCTATATTTCCTTATGTATTTTACTTTTATTGAATTCAAACTCGTGGCAACCCTACCCAGCACGCACGAGGATTCGATCGCGATATAAATGCAGCGATTGTGAACTCTCTCAAGTCAGCTGAATGCAATAAAACATGGAAAATAACACGTAACTCTGCACGCGTCGTCTAAGACTTAGTATTTATTACTAGATGAGTGGTTTTAATAATCTGCTAGATATGTTGACGAGAACTTATCAGGTGGGGAAACCAGCCATGAGAGGCCGACATGTTCGAACATGTCGGCCTCTCATGGCTATTATTTTCAGTAACACATTATCCTCCTTACGTATAAATGTGGTTTTAAGAAACGTTTAACATCTATTTAACCATACATATCTATTTTACGTTTAATAATTACCTATTAATACTTTCAGCAACGTTTATTAGTAAAGAGGTAAGACTATTATTGGCTTAACGCGACGATAACCGACTTTTAATTATTTTAAACTGAATATCACGTCTAAACGAGTAGTGTTAATGATTTAGAAAAAAGCATAATATGTTAAAATAGAGCATTTTGATAATAATTTAATATGTGAATATTTTAGATGATTATATTTATATTATATTACATAGTGTAATTAATCTGTAAAGATAAGTCTAACGTGGATAAAAAACTGAAAATAACACAAAAACTATCAAGCCTATTTTTATAAATCCTTCACCATTTTAAAGATAATTTAATTACTTATATTTTTAGTATATACGTGTTTTAATATAAAACATTTTGTTTAATGTATAATAAATTAATATTGTGTCTAATTTGGGACAATGCTCATAGATGGGCGAGTTCTATTACTGGGTGGATGTACGACGTGTTGCGTGAGCTTAGCACAGAACACGCAAGCTATGCACTCAAGGCCGTTAGCATTTATCTGCACCTTAATGTTATTGTGAGCCGTAGTGAAACCGTAACCGCGAAAGTGTAAAAAGCAGAGGTCTATTCAGACGTATCAGGGTCAGGGTCTCCCGGGCACCGGGTTACCCGGGCTGTGACCCTCCGAGGATGGAAAAAAACTATTCAGACATATTAAGGTCGGGGTCTTCCGGGCATCGGGTTACCCGGGCTGTGACCCTCCGAGGTTGGAAAAAAAACTATTCAGACGTATCAAGGTCAGGGTCTCCCTGGCAACGAGTTACCCGGGCTGTGGACCCTTCGAGGTTGAAAAAAGACTATTCAGACGTATCAAGGTCAAGGTCTTCCGGGCACCGGCTTACCCAGGCTGTGACCCTCCGAGGTTGGAAAAAACTATTTAGACGTCTCAAGGTCAGGGTCTTCCGGGCACCGGGTTATCCGGGCTGTGACCCTCTGAAGTTTGAAAAAGACTATTCTGACGTATCAGGGTCTGAGTCTTCCGGGCACCGGGTTATCCGGGCTGTGACCCTGCGAGGTTCGAAAAAACTATTTAGACGTCTCAAGGTCAGGGTCTTTCGGGCACCGGGTAATCCGGGCTGTGACCCTCCGAAGTTTGAAAAGACTATTCTGACGTATCAGGGTCAGGGTCTTCCGGGCACCGAGTTACCCGGGCTGTGACCCTGCGAGGTTCGAAAAAGACTGCTTGCATATAGGTAATATTTTGTATTGACGTTTATATTCACATGTCCGGGCCATCCGTGCCTTGTTTCCAAGCATATTCTTTGACAAAATATCACTCTGAGAATAAAAATAAAAATAGGCACCAATCCGTAGGCTCGTAGCAAAGATAGCTGTGCTAACTGCTCAGTGTAAGACTGCTATTCCACCAGAGATGTGCTATGCTATGTTGCTATGGACGCGTTTGATATCCACCAATCATATTCATTGGTCCACATAACATAGCACTAGTGGAAACAAAGGATGCGTGCTATGATGGGGGCTATGGCCTTCCCTACTGCCGATGCATCTTCCTCGCACAGCTACCTCGCTGCGGCTTATCTTCTTAGCACATCTTACTCGCTCCACAGCTTAACATTAGTGGAAACGGTCACATAGTTTCGTAGCTTAGCTTTTACATCCTGCATAGCACATCTCTGGTGGAAAAGCAGCCTAAAGCTACGGTTTCTTAGAAGAGCGGTGGTCGCCACAGAGCGTTCGCAATTTACCGGCGATTGACGTCACTGAAACGTTATTTATGAAAATTAGTTGGTGTGTTTTCCTAGAGAGTGATTTTTGATACCGTAAAGTCAAACTCCTCTGCCATCATGTTCGTGACAGCCGTCACTGCGCCCGTTATGTGGCGGCCACCACTCTTCTAAGAAACCGTAGTTTAACCCTTTACCGCATCGTGGTTCATAAATGAATCAAACCATATTATCTTAAATATTTTTAAGTTTCAAACTGATTTTCTTATTTTATGCACACTGTGTCAAATTCGTCTCAGACGAGCTTCATTTTATTTATAAAACTGCCATCTATGAGCAAGTTGTGTGAACTACATCCTTCATCAAAGTCAGTGAACAGGTACGAACCGGTGCGGAGCGAGTTTTTGATTTTCGAAATTGTGTAAAAAATACAAATCTCAGTGTTAGTGCTTGCAAATAAATACTCCAGGAAAGAAAGTTATCTAAATATTTGTACTAAGGTAAGTTTTTATTGTTTTAAAAAGTGTAAAAGTTCATTTTCTGCTCAATGTACCAAATGTGATCCAAAGTGGAAAATTTTCTGAAACTATTCAATAAAAACAAAAATCCTGAAACACGTGTCTATTTATTAAGTGTATCCTACCACATATATTTTTTTCTAACATAAATAAAAAATCATGCAGTAAAGGGTTAAGACCTTCGTAGGTATAGATTTCCGTGTAACTGTATTGTTATTTTCCCTCGGAAACATTTTTTTTTACTTTGAAGAAAAAATTAACTATGTAAACAAAAGCTAATTTAGCTATCAACTCTCTTCCACTTAACTTTTTATTACATAAGTGCTTTTAGTGATATCTTGCATGTAAATTATATTATTCTGACGACATAATCGCTAGGTACGCTACAAAGATTTCATAATATTTTGAAGTGAACTGAATTGAAAACTTTATTTTCTCTAGCGCTTGCTTTATTAAAAAGAAACAATGAAAATGTTTAATAATGAGGTGAACAAAGCCGAAGCTATTGAATGGAATCTTTTCTTTTAGAACTTTTTGCTGGTACTAACTGGCTACCCGACTGCGCTCGCGCTTAATTTATTTTGAATTATTAATGCTGTTTTCTTTTGTCTTGATTTTGTATAGCGTTATGTATATTAGAAACTGCTCGCGATGGAGATTTGAATATTCATAGCTGAACATTTAGTTGTGGTAAGCTATCATCAGCAGAAGAGTCTACAGTCGACTTTGCCCATTCATAGTCAGTTTTATAACCCATTGTGTTTATGTAGAATTGTTTGGGACATCGGTGTAATAATGCAAGGTAGAATATAATCGCATTTTTTCTTAATTCTGAATGTAGGTACTGAACTTGAAATATTTGTTTATAATTTTTTTAAACTTTATGCACAAGTAAAAAAGAATACCGTACAAAGGTGGACTTAATGCCTGAGGCATTTTCTACCAGTCAAGCTGTAGGGTTATGTGGAGAGAAAACATGGCAGGTGCAACATAAGGGATAGATAACACGAAAATAACTATAAAATACAAGAATAAATAAATAGATGTATACATACAGAAATAGAAACGGAATAAACTTCGTCAGGAGAAATAAAAAACGGTAGAGAAGAAATAACGATCAAAAGAGGAGAAAACGAATCCAGCAAATCAGCGCTGAGATGTTTCTGCCAACTTCTAACGTATTTGTTTATTTGATTACTTATTATTACACATAACATGTACAGATACGACATTATAGGTATTGAGTACAAAGGCACTGCTTATTTCTTAAGAAATTTCTTCCAGCAGACCTGCGCAAGGAGAAATGAAAAAGAAATGTAGACAAAAGTGTGTGAGAACAAGAAGAGAAGAATATGATTTGTGACGTCTAACTAAAATATTAAATATACCTACACATATATAAAGCAACAATTAACATATACTTAAATAAATAAATATGCTATAAACCTATAATAATTTCTTTATACAACATTATTTTTAGTATATGCGAAACCTGAATATAGTTGGTTCAGAATAAGTAACTGAATCGATTCCAATAATGTTTATATCATGTTATATTTTGTCCCAAAAATATTTTAAAGAGGGTAACCTCTTTAAAATATTTCAACTTGTAAAAGTTGGCCACCGAGCGACACTAAGTACTCTATAGGTACTGCCAAATTATTAAACGACGCTGGAGGCGCGGGCGGCGCGGGGGGCGCGGGCGGCGCGGGGTTGCCGCGTGGTGAGCATGTTTTTGTACGGACAGCCAGATAACATAACAAGCTTATAACTTTGTGATTTTTCATGATACAGTTTTGAAATTTTGTACACAGATTCTTTACATAAAAACACCAGACACGTGTTTCGGGTTACGCATAAACTAAAACTAATCTTGTATATAAGTATATATATAAAAATCTCGTGTCACGATGTATGTCCTGAATGAACTTCAAAACTACTGAACCGATCGTGATGAAATTTGGTTACTACGTGTAATTTGATTCAACTTAAAAGATAGGATAGTTTTCATCTCGATTATTGACCTCAAGTAACAGCGCAAGCAGGCGATGCGATGCGACGGGGTGGGTCGGGGAAACAAGTGATTTCACGCGGACGAAGACACGGGCGGAAGATATATATATACATATATATATGAATATAAATATATGGTTGTATGGTTCTTTCCTCAAAAGACCATTTCAGACACTAACCTACATGGTCTTCATATGATCTGACCAAGATTATGTCTGGACTTTAAAAGAGAGACCTTTGAGTTTGTTTCGGCCTTTCTTCTCAGAGTAGTCAGATAGGAAACGCCGGCCTCATCTAGTTTAAAAAAAAATGTTTGACATGTAAAAGTGTTTGTATAAACCTACTTACAGAAATAAAATCATTTATCATTTATATAAATTCACACAGTTGAGAGGAAAGGTAATGCTCTCTTACTCAATATTAGAATTGAGAAATAGATTTTAAATCTCGAATGCTAGGCGAAAGGGAGTTCCACAATTTTACAGCATGGACCGAGAAAGAATAAGAACGTATATGCTCAAGTGCCTTCACTTTAAATGACAACCGATATGTTAAAGTTTGCGTTCAAATTATGAGTATTTGTTTCATGATAGCATTCACCTTAAGAGTCTTTAGTTTAAGTATAAGTTTCCGTTCACTTTTAGGTCTAGGCTACAGTGTACCATCGATGCGGTAAGGGAATGTCCTTAGTAAGGGAATGCGAATTTTAACTAAAAAAAAAACAAAAAAAGGAATAGGTCAATCCTGTCACGTTACGTCTTAAGCTATCCTACATCGTGAATAGTTGATCGCTCCATACATACGGAATATCTTCCTTTATTACTATCCGCTGAGAGGTTTTAGATTACGATCAGTCGAGGTTAAGTTGCTGTTGTGGCGGATTGGAATCGGATGGGTCACTGCGTTTTGTGGATGAAAGAGTTGCTTGTTCCATTTTAAAGATATGTAAGTTTTAATTTTTCTTGGAAACTGTACCTGGTCAGGTACATATTGGATTGGAATTCAGATAGTTTGGTTCCAATTTTTCGACTCCTATGAGCACGTTGCTGCAAAAACCCCATGGTAAGTATTGTGGTTCTCTACAAAATGGTTGAGCTGGATGGTGCTGATCCACGCGTCATGTTCGTGAGCGGGCGCCGTCAGTGGAGACTGGTCATCTCTTAGATGCCAGGGCTTATTTTTAATCTTATATTTTGAATTGTTTTTAATTATTTATTTTTTACATTGTTCTCACATATAGAAGCAACAAGAACAATGTACCCAGGATTTTGTAATAATTTTGATTTAAAAGAGTGTCCATGAAGTTTCTTGCCCATTTTTCCCATGGGGGTAGGCAGAAACTACAGAACGTATAAATCTGGTTATACACGCACGCAACCGACATGCGTGTATGACCATGCGTGTGCGGGGGTGCGTGTGTGCGTGTGTGGTGATGTTCTTCACCACCCATAAGGTCACCCATTAGGTCACCCATAAGGTCACCCATAAGGTCAGTAAATGTCCTTCTACGGCCCTCCACGCGTTTCCATTCATTGGCTTATTAGTTATGTGAGAAAAAAAATAACACATATCACGCATGTATTCCCCAAAGAGCTCGCTAGCCGTATGCATGTTCCATCAAGAAATGTACACATACATAATAAACAAATAAATTTAATTAATGTGTCTGTTTGTAATATCAAAATAAAGGCTTTTTACTAAATATATATTAAAGTATTATACGGTACTTGCAAAAAGAAGAAAAAACAATGTTTAGAATTTTTGTCTGTCTGTCTGTTTGTTTCGGCTAATCTCCGAAACGGCTGGACTGATATTATAAGGAGTAACCAAGGATGCTTTTATTTTAAAAAATAGTCAGGGTTCCGCGCCAAAAAATTAAAACCCGTTAAATTGTTTTTTTTTATTTGAGATAGGTTTGCTCTTGACTCTAGTCTAGGTTAGAGGTGACAGAGACAAAGTCGACGATGGAGCGAGCTTACCCAGAAGAAGCCTGTTCACTCTCACTTTGAAGAGAGCGAGGTTGTGTACGTTCGGAAACACAGACGCAGGCAGAGAGTTCCACTCCCTTGCTGTGCGCATCACAAAAGACATTTGGAAACGCTTAGTGCGAATTGGTGGGATAGCAATGGAATGGTGGAATGCAATGGTGGATTTTGTAAACAAAACGATTGAAATAGGGAAGTATTGAAATGCACGCGGGCGAATTCACGAGCAACAGCTAGTGAATGAATAAAATTATTTACCAAAGCCAGCTGCCCCTTTGTAAGAAGGACCATATTCGCAAGTATTGCAACCATAATAGTAATTTTAGAACACTATATTTCCTCGTATTTCTTCCGAACAATAACCCACTTTAATGTTACAACAAACATTTTTGGGGATATCCGCTCCGTTGTAGGAGCTGGACAAAGAGCTTACCAGCCCATAAATCAGATTGTATGCCACGGACACTTGAGATAATCCGTCATTTGGATTAATGCCCTGGGCAAGTTTTGTTATCTTTTGTGGGTAGTTATTTATGATTATTTAGAAGTTATCTGGAGGTTAGCTTAAGGATTGTGATTGTTTATGGGTTAACAATCTAGAGGCTAATTTACATCTGCATTAATTAAGGAGTAAGTTAAGTTTGACTGCCTCGTTGGTCTAGTGGTCGCAAGCGCTACTGCTGAGCATGAGGTCCTGGGTTCGATTCCCAGATCGGGCAAAGTGTTATTGGGTTTTTCTATCTGGAATTTCACAGTAGCAGCCCGGAGTCTGGATTTGTGCCCGGTTGATGGCAATAGGCTCGCCCCCTATTACATGGGACTGAAACATAACTGGTGAAATGTGGGTGTAGTACAGGTACACCTCTGCCTAACCCTTCGGGGAAACAATGGGTGATGTTATGTTATGTTTATGTAAGTTAAGTTTCTTGACCTCTATAAGGGACACTTCAAAATGAAAAACTGTCACTTTTGGACTGATGTTTTGACACAACTTTGAACTTCACTCGCTAATTAATTAATAAGGGCCGATTTTTCAATCGTCAGATAAATTTTATCTGGGGAATATGTTTGATGTTTTGATAGCTTTTGTATGGAAAATATGTCAAACCGCCATATTTACTCCTCAGATAAAAGTTATCTGAAGATTGAAAAATCGGCCCTTAAACAAAAGTAAATCAGTCAAGCTACGGTAACCTAGAAGAGAGGTTGCCGTTTTATAAAATTATTACAACAGCCGTCATGAAAATTAGTCATTTTCACCAGTATTGGACATTAAGGTGACAAAAAATGCTCTGTATTTGGACAGCCGCAGCCGTTATTGTTGAAAGGAACCAGGGCTTTAGTGTATTTTGTAGCTACGACGTGACGTGGTGCTTTTTCTAACCTTTTCTTCATGTAATGTTGTGTAAGTAGGACGTCCTCTGGCCAGGAAGCGATGATCTCTGCAGTGAGGCCAGCAGCAGCTAGATAAGAGTGGCCGAGGATCGAGTTAAATGGCGTGCGATTGAAGACTACTAAGTCCAGCCGTAGACAGCTATTATAGATCCTGCTGATGATCATAGATTTTCTGAGTTGGTAACAACACGTTGCAGCTGTAGTTTCAAGTGTCACATTACAACTATAACAGAAAGAAAGAAAGAAAGAAAATACGTTTATTTGCGGTAAACATGACGCAAAAAAAGAACACAAACACAAAAAGAAACAGGTAGGGGGAAAATATGCGTCACATCCACGCAAAACGGTCATCGCTCAGCATAATGCTGCAACCCTATGCGAGACAGAGCCTCAGCGCTGGTTTTCAGCGACAGCCGGCGTTGACATGATGACGTCAGCCGGTGCAGCATGCAATGTAATTTAAAAAAGAAACAAAATAAACACACAATATCTAAATCTAAAATGTTTATATAAGTACAATATTTAAAATGGCAACATTACCTTCGATGGGCATCGACTCACACGCCGCGCGCCGCAGGATTTGTGTTATCTGTGCGCGCAGCTGTCCAAAAACCATTTGTTTGACTATCTTTTGACATACTGGTTACATAAATTAATTAACATGGCGCATTGCGTAATGAATGTTGTAAGATGGGATTATGTCAATAACAAAGGATGTATTGGGTGACTTTGTGGGAATTGCTTTTCTAGTGTACAATGTTTGTGAAAATATTAGATGGTGTAGATGACAAACCTCTGTGACTGATAGGAGATCAAACCATAGATCAAAGATAAAATGGTAAGTGTGGAATAATAAATTATGCTCGTGCATCGTGAAATGAATTGTACTACTGTTAGATAGATGAAATTAAAATTTTAACAGTCTTTGTTAACGACTTTGACACTCAAAGAGCGTTTTCGTTCTTTGAGTCTAAGAACAAAATACTTTATCTTTAAGAGGTCAAACTCTTCAAAAAACATGTTCCTACTTTTCTATAGATAAAATCAAAATGTTAATTCTTAGAGATATCTTCTAAACAGTATTAAATTTAATGAAAACACAAAGTTTCACCCCGGCTTTGTTGAGTCAGGTGCAAGTTTTCGTAAGCGGCGGGTTCCGTGTATTGTTAAATAAATTGTTGTTTTGTATTATGTTCCTTTGGTGAATTGAATAGGTATTTGGTATTCAATTTTGGTGGTAGTCAAATATGGCTGTCAGCATCCTTAAAGCTTTGAAAACAAAACAATGGTTACATTATTGTTTTGTTTTCAAAGCTTCAAGGATGCCGACAGCTATATTTGCCTCCCTACTTCGCTTTGATTGTTTTAATAATAATGAAATTTACTTGGCAATGTATAGTCTAACCTAAGGATAAATAAAGAGGTAAAATTGTTTGTAAAAGGTAGGTACTGAAGGACTTATCCGATTACAAAAATTCTTTCACTGCTAATAAGCTAAAGTCTTGCCGACTGCTTTAGGATATATTTTATGGTATATTTGACTTCAACGCGGACGAAGTCGCGGGTTTAAGCTAGTTTATAAATACACTAAACACACAACATGACGTATAGACCCAGTCGTTTGCGCAACAACACCCTGTTTTTCTTGTTCCACATCCGGTCTATCCCCTATTTTCATCAACTATAAACAACTCTGTCACGACACAGTAAGAACCGCGAGTGATACAGATTAGTACACTCATTCGATTTCAATGCTCATCTGCCTTCCTGTGATGTCTCGACTTGAAGTTTGCATATCAACACTACGGTACCCCAAAAACATGTTAAAGCCGCCACTTCCATCAGTGCTGGTACTTTTTGCCAAGTTTCTTGAGAACGGGGCCACCCCGGATGCTTTGTTACGAGTTTTTCAGGTGTTCGCGATGTCTTAATACTAATAAAGATTTTTAGATATTTTAAGAATACATTTTAGGCGCTAGTAGTTTTCATTCATTACCAAAACTAGCGCTATTAAATTAGCAGAAGAAACTGATACATTAAACGAGACACTGATAAACTATTTGTATAACAAAACATCACGATTAGGGTTAGACAAATGTGTACATAATAGTACACCCACATTTCACCAAATATGTTAAGATCCCATGTAATAGGGGGCGAGCCTATTGCCATTAACCAGGCACAAATTTAGACTCCGGGCTATTACCGAGAAATTCCTGATGGAAAAACCCAACAACACTTTGTCCGACCTGGGAATCGAACCCAGGACCTCATGCTCAGCAGTAGTGCTTGTGACCATTAGACCAAAGAGGCAGTCAGATAAATTAGTAATAACGCGTTAGTGAGTCGTGTCGTGTACGGACCAACATTGAAATACTATAATATATGCTGCGACATTCTGGTTAGTCATTGGGGATTTGAGTTTGTAACTCGTAGTACGTGGAAGACGGGCCTAATGCTTTTGATTTGCTAACACTCTTAGCGCTATTAGCAGCCAGGCTCAACTCAGCCTATCGGAGTCCACTGCTGGACATAAGCCACTCCCAGGCTGCGCCACAACACCCTGTCCTCCGCCTTCCGCATCCAGTCTGTCCCAGCCACCTTCTTAAGGTCATCGGTCCATCTAGCTGGGGGGCGTCCCACACTACGCTCGCCGATACGTGGTCTCCACTCCAGGACTCGTCTGCTCCACCGGCCATCGGTCCTTCGACAAACATGACCAGCCCACTGCCACTTCAGGTTGCTTACTCTGCAAGATAAATCGGTTACTCCGGTTCTTTTCAGGATAACTTCATTCCTGATTTTATCCATCAAAGAAACTTCAAGCACAGCCCGCTCCATAGCGCGCTGAGCGACCTTGAATTTTTGGACCAGCCCAACTGTCAGTGTCCACGTTTCGGCACCATATGCCATAACGGGCAGGACGCACTTGTGGAGCAGCCAGGCTGCGGCAGCAAAATAATGAGCTGCCAGTTTATAGCTGCCAGTCGAAGGCAAGTTGTGACTATTATATGTCGAGCAAGATGGACGTGGAAGAACTTTTAACTCATTCGGAACACAAGACACGGCTGGCTGCTACGCCAAGTGCTCGGTGACTGAAGGCACACACAGGTACGTACAAAATGTGTGTGGCTGCCTTGTCTCGCTCTGGCTTCCCACAGCTAATTGGCTGCCGTGAAATCAAATGTGTTCTTATGGTTGCCGCAGCCAGGATTTCTTGGCTGCCTTTGAGCGGGCTCCAATACACCGTCATGTTGTACTGGCTGCCTAGTGCGCAGTGGCTCTAAGAAAGCGGTGAACGGTCACACAATAATGGCTGTCCAAATACAGTTTGTTTTTCGACACCTTATTGTCAAATACTGGTGAAGATGACAGATTTTAATGACGGTCGTTATAATGTGACGTAACCGTTTTCCTAGGAAACCAAAGCCAGACTTAGCTTTCCAAATAAACCTCTCGAACACAATCTTGAGTGTTTCTATTGATAGGTCAATAATCTCTCTTTCATAAATTGAATATCGCAAAAGTTCCCACTTTTCTGCCTTTAGTTTCAAGGACTACGTTACGATTCCCGCATCCTGGCTGGTATTTGTAACTTCGCCGGATCTATCAAAATAGTTTTAGGCCTGCTTAGTTTGTGTTTACTATATCAAATGTTCAACATTGTATCCTTACTTAATTAGGACTAGCTGTTGCACGTGACTTCGTCTACGTGCCTTTTTTTCATAAAAATATCCAGGATAAAAGTAGCCTTGGTCTTTTACCAGGTCCCAGGCTACCTATCAGCGGCGAGGTGTCAATTTTTGTAAGAGAGAAGCCGAAGCGAAGCCGGTTTTTACTTTATTGGCAATAGTAGATACTATTGACTGTGCCATTCTCCAATAGCGGTACAGTTGCTGAAGCGAACCTCCGCAGGAAGGCCAGTAGCAATCGTGTTATATGGTGCTTTCGCCACTGCTACTTATCTGTCAAACATAACGACCGGTTTAGTGGTTTAGGTGTGCATATGTAAAAGACAGAGAGACAGAGTTACTTTCGCATTTATAACATTAGTATGGAAGTTTGCATGCATAATCTTTATATTTTTGTATCCTGCTCTGAGGGTTTTCTATTTTATTCCTGTTTTAGGGTTTATATTTTGAGGTTATATTTTTTGTGAAATGCCAAGGTTTATTAGTTATTAAAAACCTATGCAATTATTAAAATACGGCTGCTTTGTGGTCTAGTGGTCGCAAGCGCTACTGCTGAGCATGAGGTCCTGGGTTAACGATAAATGATTTTATTTCTGTAAGAAGGTTTGTAGGTACTACCTGAGTTAAAAACAAACGTATTATTTTACTATTTTTCATAAGGTCAGTAAACTCCCCACAGTCGATGCAATTATTAAAAATAAAGAGCTAAGAGCTAAAGGTAAAGGTAGGTGCTACAATGTCAATAATAGTCTTGGCAACTTCTACAGAATTACCCCACAGATCTGCTGTCTTTTTTACATTTATAGTGTGAAAGGTTTTAATTATATCTCTACCGATAATAGGTTCAAAATGATAAACATTAACATTTTCTCTAAGCAAAAACTCAGCAATAGAAGGTGATGAGTTTAGGGATTTAGTAGTCGAAATGGCAAAGAAATCTTCAAAGGCCATGGCGACTTGTGAGTCTGATTTTATTATGTTGTCATTAATAGACAGGCTGTAGTCAGAATTTCAGTTACGAGCCCTTCCCGTTTCGCTATTAATAATATTCCAAGTCGTTTTAATGGCATTACTACTGTTTTTAATTTTCGAACTCAAATAGCGCGACTTGGCCATGCAACAAACATTTTAAAATAATTTCTAACATATAAATTAAATTAAAGTGTTTACATAAGTCCTTTCATAGTACAGCTCATAAAACCGTATTCTACTTTTATGAATACCAACGGTAGCCCAGTCACTGAAAGACACATTACTAATAACCGAGTATATCTATGGAATGAAAATGTTATCAAATTGTGTGCAATACATATTAAAAAAATCATTATACTGTTGATTAAGGTCATCATTAGTTGACAAAAATGGTAATTTACTCAGAAGTTTAGTTTTACATGTTTTTGGGTTAACAGTGATATCTTTTTAGTAACTTTTTTTTCTAGTTTTGGAATAGTAATCAATTGTCCACAATGATCTGAGTCTATTAAATTAATAATTTATTTGTGGGTCGGGATAACATCTGTATATATGTTATCTAAGCATGGGGCACTAATGGGAGTTATTCTAGTGTGCTTCAAAAATTGGTAAGCAAGATTGTATTACTGAAAGGAACTTATAATTTTAGTACTCAACCTAGAATTTTCTAACAAATTAACATTAAAATCACCACAAATGATGACGGACTTGTTAGAATTACAGATTTTGTGCAACACTTCATCCATAACCTTTTGAAAACAATCCTGAAGGAGGTCTGTACATAGTCAATATGATATAATGTAAGTCCTCTCAACAGAAAGGCTCCTTACGGTCCTCAAATTTAAGCTGGTTATTTACTAAAATTAATGAGCCACCGCCTTTTCTATGCTGAATGAACTGCCAACCTGGTGATTACTGGAATTGAACATGAACTGGTGTTTCTGTCATACAAAGAATATCTATATTCAGTTCTGGAATAATTCTACTTCTTTTTTTGCAAAACCCTTGAATCTTGTGATGCACCAGGTTGATAGTACATATTTAATTATTTTACTTTCGTTTGATTTATTTGCCTTCCTTACATTTTTGCAAGAGGTTGCCTCTATTGTGTCAATTTATTTTCCCGGTTCGGGAAAAGTAGGTAATTAAGTTCGATTCTGGGTCGGGCAAAGTGTTATTGGGTTTTTCCATCTGGAGTTTCTCAGTAGCAGCCCGGAGTCTGGATTTGTGCCCGGTAGATGGCAATAGGCTCGCCGCCTGTTACATGGGATTCAAACATATCTGGCGAAATGTGGTTAACCTTTCGGGGAATAAAGGCGTGATGTTATGTAAAATAACTGGCAAACAAAATCGCCCATTGAACAGTCCAAACCCAATTATCCAAGTGAATCCAACACTTTTACGTTAAGCAAAGTGTTGCAAGCTAGTGGCCCAATGAAGGCCTGGCCAAAAACAAGCCGAGTTGTTACGCCAATCACATACGTAGCCAATAAAAGAGCTCCGTGAATCGACTCGCTGAGTTCACTCGGCCATACTGCGTACAGTGCCTAGAGTTTTTTGATTAAGTCGAGACTTTCCCAATTTTGGCCAATTATTATGGATCAATTGGGGCAATGGCTGACGTTGGGCGACTGTGTTTTCGTTGGTACGGCCCGTACGAAAAAAAAAATTGTACGGCTTATACATAGATACCTAGCTGCGTCGGAATTTATGAATGTGATTTTTTTTTAAAACACCAATGCATGCACGCTAGGCATGGATTTTCTATTCGTGTATGTTGATTTTTATTTTGTAAAAAATGTTTAGGTACACAAATAGCAAGGCTTGGAACCCAGAATGTTCCGCACGGTTGAAATATTTTCAGGTCTCTAGACCATAAAAATATTTCATCCGTGCGGAATCGAATCTGTGATATTGTAGTGCAGCAGTCAGTTTCAATGTTGACTGAGCAATTATTCTCAGTCAACATTGAACGTTTCAGTGGTTTAAATATAAGTAGTTCCTGATACTACTGCAGCACATGTAATATGTCCACTTCTATCTCTAATCTATGAAGACAAAGTGACATTCCTTTTTAGAGTTCCGTACCTGAATGGTGCCAAAATAAAAAAATCAAAAGTCATTTATTCAAACTAGGCTGAGAATCACCACGTTTCGAACGTCAAAAATTACATAAGACACGCCCGCCCTTCACCACTTCCTAGTGTTTTAGCTGGGAAGAAGAAGTGGTGCAACAAACTCCCCAGCAGCACAGCTGTCTGCTTACTTAGTAAAACTAGAATCTATACAATAAAACGGAACCCTATTGCTAAGCCTCCACTGTCCGTCTGTCTGTCAGCGGGCTGTATCACTTGAACCGTAATAGGTAGTCAGGTGAAATTTTCACAGACTGTGTATTCCTATTACCGCTATAGCAACGTGTAAAATAATGTACGGTGGTACGGAACCCTTCGTGTGCAAGTCCGACCCGCACTTGACAATTTTTTTAAAATTTTTGATATCACGCCGTATAATCTTTCTACAATCTAGCATTTTGCTTACCATTTCTTCCGTTACTACGTTGGTCATGCTAGGCGTGCAGAGCAAAATCTTTTCCTTCGTTCCACTTTTCCCGGTCAACTAAAGTTCTGAATACACCTTTAAATCCAGCAGCTCATTCGACCATTAATTTTGGGGTTCAAATAAATTGTAGCACTTATAACAACACTAACCCAATTAACGAAACCTTCAAAGGTACATATAGAACAAGTGTGTGTTATCATTTCGCAAGTCACCTAGAGGGAATTTAGTTCAGTTTGGTCCCTACTTTGATAGCGACCCGCATCTTGTCCCAACTTGTCTGATTTATTGTTCAGTTTCGGCCTAGCTATTAATATACTTGTTATCCCGATCGACGCATTCGGTTCAACGGGGCTTGTTGAAGTCTTTACGGATGGTTTAGTTTATTTGGTTAAGCTGTTCCTGAAGACCTCTCTCTCTCTCTGCTCTCGGCTCTGTAGACCTCGTAATTGCGTTCCATAGTCCATTGAAACTTCACTACGGTCGAAAATATCGAACTGGCACGTAAACAAATTGACCTTGACATCTTATGAAGTGCAAGTAATATTCAACCTTAGGGTGATAAAGTTGTGGCTGCATCTACATCGCCACATGCGAACGGCGCGTCACACTGACGTTACGTAAAGTCCTGCATCGCGCAAGCAGAGTTTACCACGCGACTAGTTTACATAGTTACAACGTCCCGACATAAATCGTCTGGCAGTAGTCCATCAGGTATAACACCCGTCTGTGCCCTAATTGCGTAACACCAGTCAATCAATCATCAATCAGAATCTGAATCATTTTAAAGCAAATTGTTAATCCATTGCCTCATATGTTCAAAAAATTTGTCTGCTTGACAACGTAACTAGCGCAATTATGGGGTGAATGATGAATGGTGGGGTGATGATAATCTGGTCCCTTTTAATGCCACCAAAACACAGGCGTGTCTTTTTACCGCTAAAAGGAGTCGTTTCAATCAAACTCCTACTTTTCGGGGTACATCTGTTCCTGTAACTGATCGGCTCGAGCTCCTAGGCATGGAGTTGACATCATGTCTCAACTTCGGTGCCACCATCGAGTACAAAGCCCAAACTGCGGCCAAGAAACTGGGCATCCTAAATAGGGTGAAGCGATACTTTACGCCTGGACAGCTTTTAATTCTCTACAAAGCGCAAGTCCGATCCCGCATGGAGTATTGCAGCCACCTTTGGGATGGCTCGGCCAAATACCAACTTGCCGCGCTTGACTCGGTTGAACGCAGAGCTAAGAGGCTCGTTGGCGACGTAAGACAAGTGGATGCCAAGCTTCACAGCTTGGCTCATCGCCGCAAGGTTGCCTGCTTGACGGTCTTCTACAGATTATACTTCGGGGAGTGTGCTCAAGACCTCCACGACCTCATTCCGCTGGCCCCCTTCTATCAGCGGACATCTAGAAGTACTGCAGGTTACCATCCTTACCTAGTTGCTATCCCACCAATTCGCACTAAGCGTTTCCAAATGTCTTTTGTGATGCGCACAGCAAAGGAGTGGAACTCTCTACCTGCGTCTGTGTTTCCGAACGCATACAACCCCGATCTCTTCAAAGTGAGAGTGAACAGGCTTCTTCTGGGTAAGCTCGCTCCATCGTCGACTTTGTCTCTGTCATCTCTGACCTAGACTAGAGTCAAGAGCAAACCTATCTCAAATGAAAAAAAAAAAGTCAGAAAGAACGATAAGCGAAAACGAAGTAATAGCGCGAGCAGGCGATACCACACGGCGGGTCGGGCACTAGGTCGTGCAATATTGCACTCGTGTAATAACAAAGTTCATTCGGTTTGTCTCTACAGAAACCGGTTCAAAACGTATCACACACAACAGGCATACATAGTAATATAAAAAGTTTCGGTGATAGCTGTTATGTGATTTGTGTTTTTTTAACCTACCGGTGACATTCATAGCGCGGGAAACTTTATAAAAAAAAACTTTTTGAGCTCGTTAAAAGTGACTGTTGAAATATAACGTGATAGGTATGCCTTGTTTATTGGAATTAGCCTCCCATCCTACAACTACGATAAGCACGTTCTTTCTTCCTTTTCGTGTGGTTAGTGACTAATCTGGTGTCAGAGTTTTTATGCCGCCAAATGGCCTCTGAGACTTATGCGGGTGAAACCGCGGTGCGCGGTAAGTCTAAAATGATTTTAATTTAGTTTAATCCCAATGTAGTTTTAATCACGTCATGATCTCACTAATCATAAAATTTAATTATATCATAATTTTAATTTTATGGTGTGTTTAGCTTGCTGAAATAAATTATATTTGAGACTTTTTATTTAAGTACCATATTTTATTCAATAAAAATATATTCATATTCATACTCAACACAGAAAATTCAAAGGCCGTCCATTCTCTCTTGTGAGTGCGAGCTATATAAAAATTGTTAATGACGTGGAAATAAATTGCTAATCAGCAAGGGTAGCTAAACTGACTGACTTTCCTGAGCCTAGAAAAGTGAAAATCGCTCTCAAAACGTTACGAATTAATCTACAACGACTTTCAACACGATTGACATACGCTTTTCGGTAGCTTAAGTCAACTCAATATGATTTTGAATTTTCCATAATCGTTATCGCCATTGAGAAGTACGCTACTTACCTGTCTGTCAAGCACTCAGAGCGCTCCGGATGTAGGTACCTGCCTAAATCTTATCAGTCTTCTAATGAAGTTCATAATACTTTTTTTACATCCAGTAATTCGTGGTTTGACAAGGAAAAATAGCTTTGAAGTTTTCTCGAACACTTCCTTCTTTTTTAGCCTTGACTGAGTCACGCATTGCACGCAAAGGTCGAACCATGCGTGCGACAGTGACTTCATAAAACTGCGCATCTGTGCGTGGAACTTGCGTGGTGAGTTATTTATATGGGGATTATATATCTCATCATCATTATATTTAAATCTATAAACGTCAGACTGAATGTTAAAGTTTTTCCTGGTAGGTACTGAAAAACGTTCTATAAAAATTTGTAATATATGTTACATATTTTTATTTTTATTTCTACCAGGAAAAACTTTACGCGCTACTATAGTAGCGCACTTTTTTTGTACGAGTATACTAGAATGTCGTGAGTGTCTGACGTTCAATGGAAGACAGCAGGTGAGTGTCTGACACTTGAAATTAGGAACAGAAACCACTTATAATTGGCAATTTTTTGTTCTTGGGTTCGATTCCCGGGACGGGCAAAATCAAATCAAATATTTATTTTATTTAAAGTGTTTTTGGGTTTTCCATCTGTAATTTCTCAGTAGCGGCCCGGAGTCAGAATTTGTGCCCGGTTGATGGCAATAAGCTCGCCCCCTATTACATGGGACTTAAACATAACTGGTGAAATGTGGGTGTACTATAGGTACACCTCTGCTTAACCTTTATACTGAGATAAAACCAAAAAACAGCGCACTACAGTTGCACCAATTAAAGCCTACCTCAATTGCATGCGGTGCACCGACGAACAACGCTCTAACGCCCACCAGTTGACGGGATAGTCATCCAATTAGCTAACCCCAATCCCTTAGAAATGGCAGCTGAATGAACGTTATCTGCTTGACAACGGAGGCCTGAAATAGCGTACAGCCTCGTTGGTCTAGTGGTCTGAAGCCAGACTGTTGAGCGTGGGGTTCCTGGTTCTATCCTCAGGTCGGGCAAAAAGTTCTTAGGTTTTTCAATGAGAAATTTCTCAGTAACAACCTGAATTTTGTATTGGTATCTGGTTCATGGGCCAAATCTACCACGATGTGGGTCCCAAAAAACATCCGTCGACGTCGAGACAGACCCAGGAGAAGATAGAAGATGGCGAGACGAGTTTGACGCTTTCAGACAGGATTGGTCCACACTAGCTCATGGCAGAGAGGAGTGGAAAGGAGAAAGGGAGGCCTGTGCCCTGAAGTGGGATAACTCATAAAATCTGGTTCATGGTTATTCCCATGAACCAGATTTTATTATCAGCAGCCTTTTTTATTAGCAGTTTATTAGCTTGCCATAACGCCTAATAAGCTTGTAATAAATTGTGAAATCTGGATGTACTATTCACCTCTGGCAAACATTTTGGGGTATACAGGCTCATGCCCGTATTTCCCAAAAGGTTTGCAAGGTATTATGTTGAAAGCTTCCCGCTGGCGTCAGCTAAAAAATCACTCGAGTTTCGCTTTTTTATGTTCTTGCGTAGAAAACAAGCATTCGGCCTACATAATGATACAATATCAATCTGCCTAACCTTTTCCCAACTATGTTGGGGTCGGCTTCCAGTCTAACCGGATGCAGCTGAATACCAGTATTTTACATGGAACGACTGCCTATCTGACCTCCACAACCTAGTAACTGGGTAATACGATAAACCCTTGGTAAGACTGGTTGTCAGACTTTCGGGCTTCTGACGACCCGTAACGACTGTTAAAGATCTACGAATGCCAGCCGGAACCAACGGCTTACCGTGCTTTCCGAGGCACGGAGGAGTATCGGTATGTAGAGATGGTCACCCATCCACGGACCAACCCTGATAAGCGTAGCTTAGCTTGATGGATCGACCCGTGCGGCTGTTATTACTTAGCCACGAGCTCCTCCCATCCTCCTCAGCACATAATAATACAATTGTACGATATCTACCCAGTGTAGGAACGTCATTGTGGCAGAGAAGAAGACACTCAAGCTAAGGATTCTGTCTTTATATACACAACTAGATGTACCCCGCGTCTTCGTTCGCGTGGAAGTCGTAATATACACAATATACTAAAATAACAGCCACATTTTAATAAAACTCCCTCGTCCCCCGACCCGCCGCGTTGCTTCGCCCGCCCGCGCTATTACTTAGTTTTCGCTTACTGTTCTTTCTGACTTTTTTCTTTTTGCTTGGCTCCTAAGGGTCGTAGCGTGATGTTAAATAGCCAATAACTATCTTCGAAAATTGGGCTACCAAATGCAAAAAGAAGGTTTCAAATCCGACTTTTTGTTCACAATGTCATGGGTTTTAATTGACCTTTTCGGTGATCCAGTAACTTCATAACAAAACAGGGTGGCGCCACTTGCTGCGCCGTCATAAACACGCTGTTTTTTATTGGCTAGGGAGCTGTCACGTTAATGTTGCATTCATCATTATGAACAACTTTTATTATATTAACCTAAAATCGTGAAGTAGAATCTGCTGTTCCCTACGTTTATGTTCACATAACTTGTCTATATGTATGAAACAGTAGATTTTATTTTCACGATTTCAGGTTCGGTCCCACAATAAAAGTTGTTCATAATGATGAATTCAACACTATCGTAGCAGCTCCATAGCCAGTAAAAAAGCAGCGTGTATTACGAGTATGTATGTCAAAACCACGAAGTAAATAATGTCAAAACAATTATCACAAAATGAACTAAATGGTCATAATTATTGTGTTTGCGATTAGATATGTATGTACGAGTATATTAGAGATATCTGCATTTTTACCAAAAACTACATGGATTACTTTAAGCAACGTAGTGAGGTTCTACCAAGACAAAAAGGGCTAAGTTTCACAACCTATTGTATCACCCACCTAGTCATAGAGATATTTATAAAAAAAATGTGTTTAATATGTGTATAATGATTTATAATAAAATTCCAAATGAGTTGAAATTGTTGCAGGGTAATTTATTTAAAAAAAAATTGAAAGAGTGGCTACAAAATAGTTGTTTCTACAGCATTAAGGAATAGGATCTTAAATAATGTAAATGTTTAATGAAAATAATAGTAATTCTAACAATGGTAATAATTGCATGATGATAATGACATATAAGACGTAAGTTAATAATTTGCACGCTTGCTTGCAGGCAGAGTACAATGACTTTTAGGATATAAGATCTTTCCTTGAAATTTGTATGTACTTTCTTGCAAATAAATATTTTTGATTGATTGATTGATAATGTTTTACTTAATGGCTTGCAAAGCCATATTTCGCCAGAGACCAAATCAAATAAATATTTTTTTTCTTACTGGCCGTACTTGACAGCTATTTTATAATTCCTCTTCTTCATCTGCGACCTCTCCAATTACTAAAGGTTGGCCATCAACTCCGAATATTTCTCCTTGTCCCAATGGAGACCTTGTTCAGCTCAACATGTGGAAGGAGATGGAACTACTCAGCAGCACTCGTGACTCCGGTCGACTCGCGAACTTCTCAAAATAGTTTAAAATGCTACCCAGCAATATAAACAAACCCACCCTTCCTCCACCGAGGTATATTATAAACCTCGGCCTCCGATCCCCAGAACACGGAAGCATGAATTTAATAACAATAAATCCTCACATTTATGCAAATAGCAGCTCGTTACAAAATGGTGCCGTTAAGCATGTTAAAATAGTTAAATTTATAAAGTACACACACTCGTTAAGTTGCTTCCGTTGTTTTATTCATATTTATTACAAGTACAAAAGCATTATTTGAATAAAACTGAATATGGTCCGTGTACAATGGTCTTCGAATTGTTGTGGTTTTTGTGAGAATTTGTTCTGTTTGGAAAGCCAAAGGATTTTTGAAATATTATCAGTTGGTTGATTTGCGAAAGTCTGATAGTTAACTCGTCGTACCGTGGGTATCGTATTACCCACTAATTGGATTGTGGATGTCAGATATACAAGGTGTAATTTAAATAATTGACTATATATAGACTATAGATTTAGTGTTTACTAATCTTTTAATTACAATCATTGTAAACTATAGTTTTGTATAAATTAGAAGCATCTTTTCAATTTTGTAAATGTGAGTACCATGGAGCGGTTTTATGTTAAGATGTAGGTATGTTGACTTCGAAAGAGTATGGCAGTTGAGAGTATGTCATGCTCACTTAAATGTCTCGCTGATGGTGGCGCGTGTGTTGGATCATTCGGTTCCCTACAAAATGGTTGAGCTGGATGGTGCTGATCCACGCGTCATGTTCGTGAACGGGCGCCGTCAGTGGAGACTGGTCATCTCTTATCTGCCAGGGCTTATTTTTAATCTTATATTTTAAATTGTTTTAATTATCTATTTTTTACATTGTTCTCACATATAGAAGCAACAAGAACAATAACAATGTACCTACCCAGGATTTTGTAACAATTTTGATTTAAAAGAGTATCCATGGAGTTTCTTGCCCATTCTTCTCCATAGAGATCTACGTTTTGGAATGGACGACTAGCTTCAATTTTCTGACTAACTAACCGACTCTTTGACAATTCAAAAGTGCCTGTAATTGGTTTATTTGAAATAAATGCTTTGAGTTTGAGTTTTGAGTTTGAGTTTGACAACCTTTTAAGGGGTCTTTGTACTCATCATTATTGTTTCGGACGGTAGGGGTACGTCTAGTTCCCGATATCGTCCTGGAACAATCTCCCACGTTTTTGACGTGCGTTCCCTTCTACCTGAGTCGAGTGACTGCTGGCGACACACGGCACCACGCATCCCTGAATGCGTATGTATTGGTACAAACCACAAGGACCTCGATGAGAGACGGGTAGCGAAGAAGTAGTGAAATAAACTTTTCTTCTTGATTTACACTGTTTTATTACAAATCACTTATCGCTAGTAAGCTGCGAACTGAACTGACAAAATAATTATAAACTCGTTTCTTTTATACAAATTGTTGAGTTTTTACCCCAGCGTGACCTTACATTTTGTTGAATTAACTGCCGCCGGATTTAACCCCGGTGTATTTGCAAAACGTGTGGCGGGGCGTTTGAACTGCAATCGGGAAAAACCCCATACTGTTTTAAGGTGAAAGCTCCAGGGTAGCCCGTGAAATTCAAATTTTCTTACGTTTTTTGCAATTTGCAGGGCAGTATTAGGTTGTATGTTGATTAAAATATTATTCGCGACCATAACAAATATGTATTTACAGATTTATAATCATTAACGTCATCAATACAACTCTCTAAGACCAAGTAATTCTATTGAATGACTATTTCATGAAATATTAACACATTTTAGGATTATACAACTTAAGGAATTGTATTACTGGTTCTAATGATTATAATTCTGTAAATACATATTTGTTATGCTCGCGAATCATACGTTAATTAGCATACACCCAGACACTGAGCTGCGAATTGCAAAAATCGTAAGAAAATTTGAATTTCGCGGGCTACCTTGGCGCTTCCCCCTTAATAGTAAACAAATCTACGGCGCACTTTGTCGCTAACAATTATAAACAACTTTTACTATGGGACCAAACCTGAAATCGTGAAAAAAATCAGCTGTTCCTTACATTTATGTTCGCATAACTCATCAAAATGTAGGGAACAGCTGTTTTTTTTTTCATGATTTCAGGCTTGGTCCCATAGTCAGAGTTGTTCATAATGATGAGTAAAATAACCCCTTAAAAGGTAGTCAGTTATTTAAATTACACCTTGTATTGACGCTCTATGTAAGATCCTGGTATTCAGATGCGTCAGAAGTCGACCTCAACTTTGTTGGGAAAAGGCTAGAAAGATGATGATGATGGTTAGAAGACAAGCAGGTGTTGTACCTGATGGTACTCGTAAGTGTTTATTGCCGCTTATGAACATCTGCAATACAAGGGCCAATGCAGACGTGTTACGGTTGCCAACACGGATAACCTGCCGGTGTAACTGCAGGCATAATTTTGACATGAGCATACGGTGCAGGTCTGCCCGGCGTGGTGTCCTCGCGGCAGCGATCGGCGGCGGCGATCTCTCGCGTCCGGCCCTGGTCCAGGCCATGGTACGGAGCGAGAGTACATGGGAAGCCATTACCTCCTTCTGCGAAGCAGTAATGCTCGCGAAGGAGGAGGCGGGACGCGTGAGGGAGAGGCAAGCTTTGCACCCTCGCGCCCCTAGTCACCGCAGGAGACGCCCTGGGCGTCGGGAATTGGCAGCCGATTCCCGGCCACCGTAGGCGCAGGCTTGCGGATGGCGAGCAATGGGTAGCTCGCCGTCCGGTAAGGACCAGGCCCGAGTCGACGGCGCGTTGTGTTCCACGCGCGCCTCAAAGAGATGTCAGCAGTATTGAAGGGGTCCGGTAGGACAGATGCCAGTCAGGGATGCGGGATGTTCGAAAGAGCTACCGTGGCCCCGGCACAGGCAACAGAAGGAACACGAGTGGGGTTTAGTCAGTAAAAGTCTGACATGCCCTCCCGCTCCGCCCAGAGCGGGAGAAGTCATTTGATGATTTCCCATCCACAAAAAAAAAAGAATAAAAGAGGCATCATTTTGACATGAGTAATAATTTCCCTGCACACTTGAAGTAAAAACACAACAACGTTGCTTGGCTGTAGACATACATAAGTATGGTGATAGTACTTACTTACCTAGATGATAGTCTGTAGAGGCTTTGGCCAGACGTGCTATTAGCATTCAACCTTCGCGAGTTTAAGTCAATGATTAGATTACGAGACAAACATTGATTTGAATAAAGAGAATAGAAAAAAATAGTACGTGGCAGATTAGCTGACAAACCCGGATCTGAGGAGCACATCTCGTATTCTTAAGAATGTTCACAATCTGATCTCAGTCTGAATATGCCAAATATACCTATAATTGCTCCACATTTTTGTCACTTGATTGTCACTGTGATGAGATTACGACTAGATTTTGAACGTTTTTCATTACGGGAATTCGGCTACTGGTTGTAAAAAAATATATGAATGCATCCTAAGACCAATATAATCCAAGTTTTAATGCATAGACTGCTTTCAATTACCCCGTTACTGTAAGCATCCCCCCTAATATTTACAGCACCTTGTTTAACCATGCTGTCTCCATTTACTAAAACCTCAAAACACAGTAATTAAAGATAAATACAAAGATAAAGTTATATTTATTGCATAACTGTGTTCTTATTTTAAACATACGAGTAACATTTTTAGGCTCAGCAGTCTACCCATATCGGATATGTAATAAGTATTAAAAGGAATCATAAATTACATACTAACATTATTTTTTCCCAAAAAACTCATGCAAATTATAAAATATATTATTAATAATATTAACAGAATTTTGTTTTCGTTTTAAACATGTTTCCATTTAATTGCTTAATAGATCTAATCGATTTCATTACAAACAAGAAATTATGTGCAAAAGTAAAAGTAATGATCATAGTATTTATTAAAATTGGTTAAGTACTTAATTTTAATAAAAATACAATGCTTATTCCTTTTGATCTGATGCTGAAAATAATTAAAACAAATTTATTTTGGCCAATATTTAAATGATAAAGTTACTGATTTTCCCCGATGCATTAATTTGATTGTTAATGGCTTTCATGTTACGGCGAGCAGATAATTATAAGTGATGATAATGATGTTTTTCATTTACCGAATATTTACAAGAATTTTAACCGACATTTGTATAAAATTGACGTTGAAGTATATTATATATTATATAACAGTCACTATACAGAGTGTATCAGAAAGGTGTGGTCAAACTTAAGTGTGTGGTTCAGACCATCAAACTGAACAACTTTCTCCATGGGACCAAGACCGTAATCGAGAAAAAATTAATAGCCGTCCCATACATTTGGGTCGAGGTGGTATTGAAGTTTTGTACTGAACAGCTGATAATTATTTCTCGATTACGACGTTGATCCCATGGAGAAAGTGGTTCAGTTTGATGGTCTGTACCACACCTTTGTAATACTCCTTGTATACATATATTTATTCACATAACAATACTGAACATTTGGTATTGGCGTTGATTGCAAAATAAGTTTCATAATTAGGTACTTGGTAAGTTAATTTATTCAGAATTAAAATGATATGTACATAAATAACAAAGTATACCTAGTTAATTATTAAAAATAATAGTTTAATATATATGTACATACTAACTTAAGTAAAACTATTAGTAAACTGAAATAAGACTTCAAAAATTCATCCGCATCGCTGTCGACTAGTAAAGTAGTACCTAGAGACTGGTAGCTATGATGGTTGGCGTATGGCCGAGGTTAAAGCCAGCCCTTGGGTCACGGGACGTGTCAACCAGCCGGTTGGAGATTTCCTTAAAGAGACCATGAGCGCTCGGACCTCACAGCCCGAGGGTTTCAACCCCAAACGGCTCGAAAATATAATTACCGATAAGGTTGTTATACTTTCGCCGCTTGAGGTTTTCCGCAGCCGCAGCAGCAGCGCCAGCACAGCACGCCGAGCCATGAAGATGGGATGGCGCAAGAGTATCAATTAGGTACTGTTAACATGGCTGTTTTTGTGTATCTACTTTATTTTAAGGAAACCAGACACCTTTTTTTTAATCTAGAAGCAATCTCTAAAAAAAAGCAGAGTAGCTCTAGTTTCATATCTAGGTATTTACATAAAACAAACATAAAAGAATGTTCATTAAAAAAATTACATTGAAGCAGAATCTGATCAAAACATAAATAAATAAATAAATCTACCAAGAAATCTCTTACTTATTACAATAAGACTATCACAATCATAATCTTTCGCTTAAATAATATCATAAATTACTGTACAAAGGATATCATTATATTACTGTCTCATGTTTTTGTGAGCATAGGCCTCTTTTTCCTATGCATCCTAGAATCAACCTTTTTCCAAAGCTCGGGGAAGGCAAACGTAACGTAAGGTAGGACGCCCTCAGGCTAGGTGGAGCGACGATCTTCGCAGGGTGGCTGGTAGCAGCTGGATGAGAGTTGTCGAGAATCGAGCTGAATGGCGTGCAATTGGAGAGGCCTATGTCCAGCAGTGGACTGCTGTAGGCTTATGATGATGTCGATGGGGAAGGTTAATGGCAAACCTATGGTAAGCGTGCAATGGGTGGCACGGTTCAAAAACTTCCTGGCATTTGTTATGGAACGAAATCGTACGTTCAACTTTATTACATTTTAATTATTGTGCAAAATTATAATTATATACAATTTTATAATACATATTATGGACATTTCTGATTATTATTATATACAAAATGACATGAATATTTACTTTGAAAAGTATTATACTATTACTTTAATTATTGTGAATGTGAGCAACTATGTGGGTATTTTTTTATTTTTCTTTTTCTTCCTCAGTTGGTGATGGTCTAGCATTTTGAGTACTTTATGCAGCCTATTCAAATGTCCTTTCTTTGTTATTGTTCGTCAAGTCGTTGAGCTCCTTAAGTCCTGAGTTGGGCTACACGATAACTGACAAATGCTTGCACTGACTGGCCCATTTCAGACACGGATCTACGTGGTCTTCACATGATCTGACTAAGATTACGTCTGAACTTTTAAAACACTTTGTTGGGGTGTAATGCCCAACAGTGAAAATGTTATGTACTTGTTATGTAAACTTGTTAGGTATGTTATGTTATGTAAATGAGTAGACGAACGATTCCCTTGATGGATTTATTGCTACTAAATATAATTACAGAATTGTTACACTTAAATGTTATGTTAGAGGAATGCACAGCTAAACAATATTGGTGATTGTGCATAAATAAGTGTGGCGTACAAACTATCACAAAGGTCAATGTACAGCGTAGCTCGTACATATTGCCCCCTCACAAAAGGTAACTGTAACCAATAAAATGAAAATGTTATGTTAAATAATAAAATGTTAAAAAATGAGATAAAATGTAAAGGAAAATAATCCAAGCCTTATACAATTAAATCACAACGCGCAATAGGCGACGTTGCTTTATTGAGTGTTCGTGCACTCGATAAGTGTAGTACGCTGCTGTCGTCTGTGACGTCACATACAGCTGCGTTGTCCACGATGCTTGCAGTCGACCTCCTTCGGGGCGCTGGGTTGGGAACAGGTGGTGCCTCAGGTTTCTCTCGACTCGTGCAATGTTTCCGAAGTCGGTGGTAAGCATATATTGCGCCTGCTGTCACTGCTACTGTTGCCAATACGTATATGACAACATATTGATGGACATCGTGGTAAGTGGCCCGATCTGATATGATGTCTTCTGCGGCCGCGGCTTTCATCCGTTCTATCTGTTTTCCCAGATCTCGCAGTAATGAGCTCTGCTCCATCACCGTCTCATTCTCGGGTTCGTGCTTCAAAACTGGTACCGATAGGTTGATGATCCGATTGATTGGTGGGATTTCCAGCGTTAGTTCTTCAACCTGGGCATGCATTGTATCCATGAGTTGCCTTTGGGAATGTATAGTGAACGTCTCACTATTGATAGTGCAGTCGCTACCGAGTGTCATTACCCCTGCGTTGTTAAGTAGTGCAGTTGAAACTTGATTCCCGCATATGACGCGTATTTTGCAAGCGTCACAGCAAAAGTACAAATAGCTGTTTATGTTGCTAAGTTCCAACCACGTGTTTTGACAGATCTCATGTTTTGTTTTGCAGCCAGACGAGTCTTGTTCCTTTTTGCAGAGGTTCTCGTCAGACTTCATGTGATATATTGGTGACCTCTTGGGGCACAACAGAGTCGTACTGTCATAGTGCATGCATTGATGTAGGTCAGTTCTAGTCATCGGTAGGTATGAATCCTTCTGTATGTTGATCGATAACAAGGTCGCTATAGGTATTAGGGTGACCATGTCGACGCCATTCTTTTTTGGGACAGGTATGACGTGATAAACTTCGTAGTTTTCTCTGCTGATTAACGGCACCCGTATCTCAATGATTAGATATCTTTCTGTCATTTTTGCCTTCACTTGTAGAAGGTGGTATAGGCGGAAGAAATCATCTTGAATGTTGGTGATGGGAAGTGCCACATCCTTTGATAGCTGACCAGATATGACGTTCAATTCGTCCCGTAGCTGTTCCGGCGCAATGAGGTGTAAGTTCATCTTGCCGTTGTAAATGTTGGTTACGGTATCCAACAGAATCTCTTGAACGTTTCTTAAATGCTCTATAGAGCTGTTTGCAGATATAGCAGACATCACAAACTCGATTGATAGTTCTTGAGACTCAATTTCTTGCTGAAGGTTGCTCGTAAGCTTGTCTAGGCTTAGCAAATGTTGATTAAATAACTTGTATTGTTTTTCGATTGTTTCTTCCGATCTTCTCAGTACGTTGTATTCGGCTTCTATTATAGTTGTCTGATTTTTTGACAATAGAGCCAGATATTTCTCATTTTGTTTGATGAGTTCTATATCCCGTTGATATTGTTCGGCGAATTGGTCATCCAATACTCCGAATAGGGAACGTGCGATTGACCCAACACCGTTGACAAGGCCGCGTTTGCTTCTCATATTCGCCCGACCTTGCGGATTCAGCAACATACGGTTGTAGTGTTCGAGTTCAGCGAACGCGTGATGTAATTGTAATGAAATGACGTGACATTGAGTCTTCTGTTTTAGTTTTGAACATATGGTTTCGAGATGATCGTTGAATTTGGTGAACACTGCTGTACCATGCCAGTAGGGTTTGACGTCGTAGTAGACAACTATCTTCCACTCGTCGCGAATCAATTTCATGTTGGTGGCTTTATCGAAATATAGGCCTTGTTGCAATTCGATAAAGTTTGTTGTGTTTGTTGTCGCGCTTGCTGGACTCAGTAGGTATAGCAGGGTCATTACTAATCCAATCAAGTTGATTTTGCTTGACTTGGCAGTTTGTTGATGTTTTGTTGTGGTCTCGTTTGTGGCTTGTTTCATGTGTTCATTTTCCGTGTTTTGTGGAATAGAGTTTTCCTCGCTGTCTATTGGTAAAATAGATAACTTTGTTATGGGTCTCTTTATGGAACCGTTTCTTGTTTTCAGGGTCACGACACGAACATATCCGTCATTTCCCGGGTGAAGATCTGTTACTCTGCCCATCAACCATTTTCCTGCGGGCCGCTGGTCATCATGTACAACAACCAAGTCACCAATCTTCACGTTGTTCTGAGGCTTCTGCCACTTTGTTCTTGCTAACAGTTGGCACAAGTACTCGTTTTTCCACTTCTTCCAGATTTCTGTGTATATTTTTCTAGCCAGCTCCCATCTTGTTCGGGCGTCTTCTCTCGTTTCGATGACGGTCAAACCTGACCTCCCTGTTAGAAAGTGTGCTGGCGTCAGACAGTCTAGGTCTTCCACATTTTCAGTCAGCGCACACAGAGGTCTGGAGTTTAGACAAGCTTCTAGTTTTGTTAAGATTGTGGTGAACTCCTCGAATGTTAACTTTTGCTCACCCACTACTCGTTTTAGATGGTGTTTCAAGCTTCTTACGGCTCGTTCCCACAATCCACCCGCCGAGGGCCATGCGGGAGCGTTGAAATGCCACTGTATGAACATCTCAGCGACTTCCTTCTGTAGTTGTTCGTTCCTGTAGGTGTTTTCTATTTCCCCGTATTGTTCAATGAGCAGTCGATTAGCGCCGACAAAGTTCGTGCCATTATCGCTGTACATATGGCGGGGGACGCCTCTCCTTGCTGCCATTCTGTTAAGGGCTGCCAAAAAGGCCGAGCTTGTAAGATCAGAGACCAACTCAATGTGCACCGCCTTCGTTACCATGCAGACAAATATGGCTATGTAACCCTTAGTGGTTTTAGCCCCTCTTCCTTTATTCATCTTAACGTCGACGAATCCCGTGTAGTCCACGCCTGTATGGTAGAATGGCGGAGCAGGGTTTGTTCTTGCGGTCGGCAGTTCGCCCATGATTTGTTGTTGTTTTATTGGACTGATTTTTCGGCACGTTACGCATTTTCTAACTTGCATTTTCGTGACTCGCACGCCACCGATAATCCAGTATTTTTGGCGACGATGTGACAAGGTGAGTCGCGGTCCGCCGTGAAATGTCATTTGGTGAGCTTGATCGATGAGCAAATGCGTTAGGTGGCTGTCGTGAGGGATGATCATCGGATGCTTCACCTCTTCTGTTAGCGTGGTGTTATTTAATCTTCCTCCGACTCTCAGCAAGCCTTCTTGATCAATGTAAGGATTGAGAGGCAGTAACTTGCTATTTGATGTCACTCTGCCGTGTGTACGTAAATTACTCATATCTGTTTCAAATACATTTTGTTGTGTTTGTTTCACAATTGCCTTAGTTGCACTGTTCAATTCTTGCAACGTAAGGTAATTCGGTAGTTGGCGATGTTTCGAGTCCAATGTTCGGCCTGCTAAATTCAATGCTCTGTGTATCCATGCGACTATTCGAATGACATGATTAATAGAGCTATGTTTTTGCAATAATTGTTCAATAATGTTGATGGTTTCTGTGTTGGTTTGGACAGCATTGACTTGTTTCATTGCCGTTGTTTTCACCTCTTGGTCTGACGTATAGACCTGTTTGACTTGGGTTCTCGTTCCAAAGGATGATAGCCAAGTAGGACCTTGCCACCACAGTTTATTTCCCTTTAATTGACCGGCGTACTGGCCTCTGCTTGCGGCGTCAGCGGGATTTTCATTTGACTTGACGTAATCCCAACACGAGCGCGATATTACCGTGTTGATTTTTTGTACTCGATTCTCTACATATGTTTTCCATCGTGCTGGGTCACCTTGTATCCAACCCAGGACCACCATAGAATCAGTCCAGCCATAGACTCGAATATCATGTTGATGTAAGGATTCCTTAACCTTTTGCATTAATTTGCATAGTAGGTGCGCTCCATTTAATTCCAGTTTAGGCAATGTTGTTACTTTTCGGTGTGGTGCAATTTTAGACTTTGCAGCGACAAGTGTAACGTCTGTTGATTTGTGAACTCGTGCGTAAATAACACACGCATAGGCATCCAGTGATGCGTCACTGAAGCCATGTAGTTCTATAGCTTGTCTTCCGTCACATCTGAGCCATCTTGGTACTTCACACAAGTTTATCGCCCTTATGTCCGCTTGTATTTTGCACCATTCTTTGTGTATGTTGTCAGGAACTTCATCGTCCCATTGTAATTTGACCTCCCACACTTTTTGGAATAATAACTTTAATTTTGTTGATAAGGGAGCCAGCCAGCCAAGTGGGTCAAACAATTTTGATATTTCAGCTAATAAGTTGCGTTTTGTATGTTTCTTGCTGACGCTTGAAATCGAACATTGGAATGTAAATTTGTCTTCTGTCGAATTCCAGCATAGGCCCAATGTTTTTGATGTTTGATCCGTTTTGAAGTTGAAGACAGTGTTTTCATTGTTATGTTGAGTTGTTGCATTTTCCAAGAGTGCTGGTTCGTTTGATGACCATTTTCTAAGGTTGAACCCTCCACTCTTGAGTAATTGTTTTAGGTCCGAAATTAGCTTCTGTCCTTGCTCAATGGTATGCGATCCGTGAACGAGATCATCGACGTAAAATGACTCCTCCACGACCTTTGAAGCTTCCGGGAAATTTTGTCGCTCGTCCTCCGCCAGTTTGTGTAGTGTCATTATGGCCAGGAACGGCGCAGCTTTGGTGCCATACGTTACTGTAGCGAGCTGATATAAAAGTAGAGGTTGTTCCGGTGATTCTCGCCAGACAATCTGTTGTAGGCTTTGGTCACAGTGGGCCACTAATATTTGCCTGTACATCTTTTCAATATCAGCTGTGTAAGCATACTTGTATTGCCTCCACTGAATTAATGTTGTTTGTAAATCTTGTTGTAAGTTTGGGCCCTTGTACATGAGATCGTTTAAGCTCCAACCGGTAGTTGTTTTTGCGGATGCATTAAATACAACCCTGTACTTGGTTGTTGTTGACTCGGCGCGTTCGACGCCGTGGTGCGGCAAGTAGCAGTCGAGTGTCTTGTTACATACTGATTGTTGCATATGACCTAAGTCAATGTACTCTGCTATAAATTCTTTATAGGCTTTTGCTAAGTTTTGTTGTTTTCCCAATCTTCGTTCTAACGTTTTAAATTGGGCAATGGCTATCTGTTTGGAAGAGCCCAGCTTGCATTCCCAGTCGTTTATCATTGGAAGTCTCACTTCGTATCTTCCATTTTCTAAACGTTGTGTGGTATTAGTGTAGTACTCAACACATTTCTGATCTTCCACTGAGAAATCGGCTCGGTCTTTGATATCTTCGGAATCCCAAAACTGTACCATATCCTCCAGATTATTCAATACCACGTTGCATTGTAATGTCGTAGTTTTGACGTGTCCACATAATAGCCAGCCTAAGTATGTTTGTTGTGCGATGGGCCGTGTGACGTCATCGCCCTTAATAATTCCTCCTAGCATGATCTGGGAGTAAACGTCTGCTCCAAATAGCAGATCTACTGGTCGGCTGCTATTGAATTCCGGATCCGCCAAGTTTATATCTTGTATTTGAGGCCATGATGGTTTTGTGAAAGTTTTGCTGGGTAGATTCTTGATTAAGTTTTTCATTATGTATACTGATTTTCTGAACGTGAAGTCGCTGAAGACAGAGCTGCATAAGATTGTTATCATGCCCTTGCAATTGCTTTCCTTTTCTCCAACTCCAAAGACCACTCCTTTACATTTCTGGCGTTTGATCCCAAGAAGTTGAGCTGCTCGTTCTGTTATCAGTGATATCTGAGACCCCTGATCTACAAGAGCTCGCATGTTGTACTGAGTTCCATCAGCTCCCTCTACCTTTACTATGGCGGTCGCTAATAGAATCTCCGAAGCTTCTTCATCATTTTGAGAGACATGAGATGATGAATTTGTTTGGGTTTGTTCATTGTTTTTTGATGCAGACTCATGTAATAATGTATTGTGCTTAGCTTTGCATTTGCGACATCGGTTGTTTGAAGTACATTTTTTGCCTTTATGGCTGTACAGGCAGTTAATGCAGACTTGCAATTTGTTAATTGTGTTTAGTTTTTCGTCGTTCGACATTTCTAAAAACTTTGCACAAAAATAGAGGCCATGCTCGTCGTTGCAAAGTGGACAAGTAAAAGTTGACGCATGGTACGATTTCGTAACCTTGTTGTTACTAACCGCTCGATTCTTTTTGCTATGATAGCTGTGTTTCTTGTTATAGGATGCTTCTTGATTCTGATTTGTTGCAGAACTTGTCTTCTGATAGTTGTCTTGTTTACGCTGCGACGATTCCATTGAAGTAAACTTCGCCTCAAGGTAGTCTAAGAAATCCTTTAGTACAGGTAATTCTCGCGAGTTCTTCAGTGATTCAATGTAATCTGAATATGTCTCAGCGTCCAGCTTTTGTGCCAAAATGTACACTAGTAGCGGATCCCAGGTTCTGACATCCACTTCTAAATTCTTGATAGCGTGCAAACATTCTATTGTGACGTCATGTATTTTCTTGATTGGCGCTAATGACTGTTGTTGCATAGCAGGTAGATTGAAGAGCATGTTGACATGCGATGTAAATATAAGCTTTTTGTTGTTGTAGCGATTGTTGAGAATGTCCCAACACACTAAATAGTTGTCCGAGCTTATTTGTAAGTGTTGTATCAACCTTTCAGCTTCTCCTTGGACCTTGCTTTTCAAAAATTGCATTTTCTGCGCATTTGACAAGGATGTATTGTTATGGATGGCTTCCGTGAAAAGGTCTTTGAATGGTATCCACTGATTGTACTTTCCGTGAAATACTGGTATCTCCAACTTTGGTGTTGTTTTTTCTCGATAAGCTCCGGACCACATCTTGGTGTTTAATGCCTTCTTCAGATCGATATATTGGTTCTCGAATCTTGTATAGCGCTCTTCATATACTGCGTTCTTGTCCCCGTTGAGTTCGCACTCGATTTCCCAATGGAGACTGTCAATAGCAGACCAACGCGCTTGTAACGTTTGCAACGCATCCTGGAATTCCCATTTTTCTGTGATAAATTCCACTTGAATGTTGGCGACAGCTCTCATGAAGGCCTTGAAGTTGGCCGATTGTTTGCGTAAGAGGTCGTCCAGTTTACTGTTGGACCCCGTGTCCCTCTTGTTTGGGATTTGTTGTGACCGAGGAGGCGATTGATCCCTGCTGTTGCTCTCATTTGTGTTATTGGTTTCTTCCTCCTCCTCGCTGTCTTGTTGCTTTTGTAGTTTCTTGTTCGATGTACCTGTTTGATCTTGTTCAGAGGTACTTTCGAACGGTATTGGTTGCACCGCTGGTCCCCCTATGGACCGTTTGTGCGTCGACAGTTGCTGATTTTGTTGGAGAATTAACTCCTTGACTTCGTTATAACACTTCAATGCTGTGTTGTATAAATCGCTTGTAAAGTAAGGATAACCCGCACTTACTTCTGTAGACAGACGATCATGGTTGAACTGGAATTCACTCCATAAGTTTTCCAGCATTTGCATACGCCGTTTAAAGTAGTCCAAGTTCTTTCTGTCCCAGCCATCCTTCTTGATGTTGATGCCGATTTTCTTGATGTTTTCATAAAGTTCGCGCTGATTCTCGTAAGTGTTTGCTGATGACGTCATGTTGCCAAACTTTCCGACGAACTGACGAACTTTTGAGAAGTAGGCTGTTGCTCCACACTCCTGGTTCTTGGTATTGTGCAACCTTTCCCTTCTACGATATGCGCCTTCTCAATTGGTACTGGGGCGACTCGCTTGTGAGAGACCAGTCCAACCGATTCGCGACCGTAAAAGATATAAATCACACAACACTAAATATTATATAAATTATTGGGCTTGTGGCTATGAAATAACAGCCGCACGGGTCGATCGATCAGGTTGAGCTACGCTTGCCGCGGTTGGTCCGTGGATGGGTGACCATCTTTACATACCAAGACCCCTCTGTGCCTCGGAAAGCACGTTAAGCCGTTGGTCCAGGCTGTCATTCGTCGTCGTTACGGGTCGCCAGAAGGCCGAAAGTCTCACAACCAGTCTTACGAAGTACCTATTACCCAGTAACTGGGTTGTGGAGGTCAGATAGGCAGTCGCTCCATGTAAAATATTGGTATTCAGCTGCATGCGGTTAGACTGGAAGCCGACCCCAATATAGTTGGGAAAAGGATAGGCAGATGATGATATTATATAAATTATTTATAATTTATAAGATCGCCTTAGAGTCTAAGGCTTAGAGTCTAAGGCTTAGAGTCTAAGGCTTAGAGTCTAAGGCTTAGACCAAACGACCAAACTTTATACTTAGTATAAGTCAAATCCAGTGAATAAATTTTTAATTTTTGACATTATTTTCCATACCGAAACTGTCAAACGTCAATTTTATTCCGCGGATAAAAGATGTCTGACTTTGGTTAAATCAGCCCGTAGTTAATTTACATAGAATTACTATTTGATATATTAAATCATTTCTCTTAATACATTAGGTCTAATTAGAGACTAGACAACAGATTGCTTTTAGCGATAAGACCGCTTATGCACCCTATGTGACTTTAGTTTCTAATTAATAACTACTATATTAATATATTATTATCTACTAGTTGACTCGACAGAACGGTGAAAATTGGTCAGAACTATGTCCCGTCCAATTTTCAATAATCCATACAAAAACCCCACAGAAAAAACCGTCAAGTGCGTGTCGGACCACGCACAATAAAGGGTTCCGTAGTTGAAAAACATTTATCCCAAAAACAGACTAAACATTGTAGTTTGACTCATTTACTGAAAAACCGACCACAAATGGTGTTATTTGCTGATGACACATCACTTATTTTTAAAGTTAACAGACATGCACAAGAGCTTGACGACGTAAATAACGCTATGCTTAAGGTCCATAATTGGTTCACTGTAAATAATTTAGTATTAAAAATGAGAAGAAAACTAAATGCATAAGATTTGCGTTACCAAATTGTTAGAAGGAGTGAATGTCAAGTAGTATTGAATAAGGAAATACTACGATTCGTCGAAAATAATGTTTTCCTGGAAATTACGCTCGACTCAAAGTTGCAGTGGAGTCCTCACTTAACATCATTTGCAGGGCGGCTATGTTCAGGCGCTTAAGCTGTTTAGAAAATCCGCCAATTAAGCGAGGTGGATACCGCGAGACTGGTTTATTTTAGGTACTTTCATAGCATCATGTCTTACGGTATTTTGCTGTGGAGGCGGGCTTCAGACATTGATTCTATCTTTATCCTGCAAAAGATGGCTGTCAGAGTCATATACAACCTCCGCAGACGTGAATCTCTAAGGGAACTGTTTACAAAAAATAACATCATGACGGTACCTTGCCAAATTATATAATTATGAAAACATTATGTATGTTAGAAAAAATCTACATCTTTTTAGTAAGATAAGTGACATCGGCATAATTTTAATACTAGAAATAGGAACAAATTAGATCAACCACGTTTCAGATTGTCTAAAGTATACACTTCTTTTATGGGGTACTGTGTAAAATGTTATAATAAATTACCTCTCGATATTCTTCAACTGAATGAGAAGCAATTTAGAACATGCATTAAACGCACACTATGTAGACAAGCATATTATAAGTTGGAGGATTATATCGTAGGTAAAAATCCTTGGTTAAATGCTGGTCCTGCTCCACAGTCACTGGGGCTTTGTTAAAATTTTATTTTTTAGAAGAAATGCTTCCCCTTTTTTTTCTCACATTATGACCTTAATGTTTATTTTTTATTTTTATTTAATGAAGTTTTAGCTGTTAAATAGGTAATTAAATAGGTAGGATTTTCTTTCCCTTTGGTAGTAAGATTTTATTAATCTTTTAAAGACAATCATTGCAAACTATAGTTTTGTATAATTTAGAAGCATTTTTTCAATTTTGTAAATGTGAGTACCATGGAGCTGTTTTATGTTATGATGTAGGTATGTTGACTTGAAAGAGTATGGCAGTTGAGAGTATGTCATGCTCACTTAAATGTCTCGCTGATGGTGGCGCGTGTGTTGGATCATTCGGTTGCCTACAAAATGGTTGAGCTGGATGGTGCTGATCCACGCGTCATGTTCGTGAACGGGCGCCGTCAGTTGAGACTGGCCATCTCTTAACTGACAGCGCTTATTTTTCATCTTATATTTTAATTGTTTTTAAATTATTTATTTTTTACATTGTTCTCACATATAGAAGCAACGAGAACAAAGTACCCAGAATTCTGTAATAATTTTGATTTAAAACAATGTCCTTGGAGTTTCTTGCCCGTTTTTCTCCATAGAGGTCTACGTTTTGGATTGGGAAAATATGTTCAACTTTTATCTGACGGACTCTGACAGTTCAAAAGTGCCTGTAATTGGTTTAATTGAAATAAATGCATTGAGTTTGAGTTGAAAAACGTGTTCTCCCATACACTGATATACATCACGGTCAATTTTCCAACAGCAAATTTAATTTTGTTACTGCAAAAAAAAAAATGTGATAAAATAAGAAATTAACAACTTTCGGACTTTTATCTTTATTTGTGCTGTGAGACCTTGCTTCTTGCCAAATATCATGATTCTAGGCCAACGGGAAGTACTCTATAGGATTTGATTTATTTGCGAGTATCAAAATATGTCGCATAAATGGCCGTATTTTTTTATTGCGTTGACTTAGAACTTGATTTTTTACAGTTTCATGGGTTCTTAGTCCTACGTATTTGATATTAACTTCAACTGGATACCTGTACGCGTTCCTGAGAAAAAGGGTCTTGACAGACTGACATACAGACAGACGGACAACAAAGCGATCCTCTAAGGGTTCCGTTTTTTCCTTTTAAAGCACGGAACCCTAAAAAGGACATTCAGTACTTTCCAATTTTTCTTTCAATAAAAACCCAATTCGGACTATTTAACAAACATTTTAAAACAAAAAATAGCCAAATCAAACCAGTCGTTCTCAAATAATGCGCTTACCAACAAACAACACTTATTTTTTATGTATCTAGAGAGATGGAAACCCAGTGATAACTACCTACCTATATCATTTAGGTACAAATTAACAATTCGCAACAAAATTGTGGTGAAGCACCCAATTTTGGTCTAGACTAAATCCAAATAGAACATAATATTAAATTATATGATCTGTTACAAGATTAATTGTTTGTATAATTAAAAATAATGATAGTCTAATGCTAATTACTTGTTTTAGTATGCACAAGCTAGATTGGCATTAATTAATAGGATTGATTAAAGTATAGTTTAGTATATATAAATAAAATGTACAGTGAGTTGATTCAGAAAAATATTTTATGAAATACAAAAATAGATGAAATTTAATATCGACTACCTCCCTGAAAATAATAAGTTATGAAATTCAATATGAAAACAAAAGTATATTAAACTACGTAAATAATTAATCAAATTTTATTGCACACCATGACAAAATAATAGGAACCAGTTTAGGTTAAAACTATTCTAATGACATTGAAATTTATTAAAATCTGCCTTAATTAAAGATGTATATTATAAAGAAAACGAAAAAAAAATTAATTTGTTTGTCACAGAAATACGTGCATATAAAAAGATAACAGTTAATAGTAATCAGAAAAATAAAACAAAATAGATCCACATTATAATCACGAGCTCAAAACAGAAACAGTCGGCAGCTGCACGTCATGACTGTGACAAGAAGGCTTCCACTCAGCATGATGCTATGCTATGAGGGACCCATAGCACAGCGCTGATACAAGTCAGGTTCAGTTTAATTTAGTTTAGAAAAATTCTTTATTTGCATAAAAAATATACAGAGCTGTAGAACTTAAAAATAAACCCCCTTATTCGTAAACGTTGCTTAAAGTTAAGTAATTATTAACGACTGGTTATCCATAGATTTTTTGACGTTTAAACATCACTTAAGTTTAAGCAACGTTTATCAATAAGGGGGCAAGTGTACAAACTTTAGACTACCAAATTAAGATAATCTCGAGGCGCATACAGCTGCTACGGCTGGAAGGCATTTTTATTTATTTGCTTAACTTACACTTAGTTACAGGCTAGGCTTTAACTTAAGAACACATGGCCCTGTTAGGGCGCAGCAAGTTTTATATACTGTATTACATTTGACTTAAAGCTAGGTTAATAATTATATGAGTTCTTAAAGTTAACATTACTATTTTATCTTTAACATTAACATTATTATTTTGCAAACTGGATAAAATTATATGGACAATGTGTCTGGCCTACCATGACAGTCTTATGGGGCCGAAACATGGATGATCACTAAGGAAACTGTGTACAAAGTCCAAGATGCACAAAGGGCTATGAAGCGCGCCATGTTAGGCCTGATACTGAAAGACCAAGTCCGTAACTCAGTGATCCGACGTAGGACTAAGACTCAAGACGGAGGCTCTGAAATGGAGTTGGGCAGGACACTTGACTAGACGTGGTGATGGTAGGTGGAGCAGAGCCCTAACGGAATGGTTGCCGAGAAACGGTAGGAGCGTTGGCAGACCAATAGCCAGGTGGGTGGACCACCTACAGAAGATCGCGGGGAAGACCTGGATGAGACTCATACAGACCAGGAAAGCATGGTACAAAAGCGAGGAGACCTATACTCACCAGTGGGTGGAATAAAGCTGCCAATGATGATGATGATAGCAACAGATTACCTAAAACACATACGTAGCTTTTAAGACTCAGCTTCATTTTAGTTTTTCCCAATAGATTTAAAAGATTCTTTCAATTTAAAAAGATAGTACCACCTACAGTATAATTATTCACTTTACTCGGGAAAATCTCTAACATTCAACTGATCTTTGCTGGCTGTACTTTTAATTAGAATTCCAATTAATCTCGATTTTTTGCGGCTATCGATTGAGCAGTTCTCGGAGAAAGCGCAAATAATTACTTTTTCTAATGGCGTAACCACAAGACCGGATGTCTGTAGGATAAATTAGATTTTTTAACGTTTTAAAGACTGAGAAATTATTAAGTTTCTTGAGACTTGTAGTCTCAAGAGTCTTAATAATTTTAGAGATTATTTGTTAAGTAGTTTTGCAAATAAATAATAACAAATTAATTATAAACCTTCCGGAATAAATTCTCTAAATGATGGTGGAAACCGCATCAAAATCCGTTGTGCAGTTTAAAAGAACTAAGACACACACAACTAAGACAAACAGACAGACACGAAAAAAGACTTTGTTTAATACGATTATAATTAGATTGAGGAGATATGATGATTATACTCGTCTTAACTCCTCAATCTTCTTCCATCCAGCCATCATCAAAAGGCCAAAGACACAAATGGATGGATAATGTACACTCAGTCCCTTCTCTGTTATTTTGTGCCTCTGATTTTGCATCACCGTCAAAATCACACTGATCTTTGTACTCGTTTCAATAAAGTTGCTGGTGGGTTGTTGGTGTCAGAGGTAAAATACTGTAAAAGTAGAAGATGATACGGATAGTAAGAGGGTAAAAAGGGATATAATGGCTAATAGATGATAATGTATGAAAAAAGAAAACACACTACGCCGATCACAAATGCATTGGCACATGGGCAGGAAGATGATGATGATGGGGACGTCTAACAAAAATATACCTATACAAAAAATCCTTACTTACATATATAAAGTGTTCGTTTCGTATATTTTTAACCGACTTCAAAGAAAGGAGGAGGTTCTCAGTTCATCGGAATCTTTTTTTTTATGTGTGTTCCCCGATTACTCGAAGACGGCTGGACCGATTTGGAAAATTGATTTTTGTCTGAATACTTTCCACATACTTTCCAGTTGGTTCCATTGTCATGAGGTCAGGATCTGATGATTGAATTCTGGAGAAATCGAGGGAACTCTTCAAATATTATAGGCACACTGATTTGGGTATTTTTTATAGTAACTCGTGCATTTGCTCTCGGAAAGCACCATTTGGTGAAGTGAAACTGATGATGAGACCACAGATGGGCCGGAACTACTCAATTATAAGTGTTTCACGTGGTTTGCGATTCGATTACTTTAATATGGTTGCTCAGCAATTTATGCTCGTCACAATGCATATGGTGAAGTGGAGCTGATGGTGAAGTACCAGGAGAACTCAACCATTAACGTCTCTGCATCGGAAAAAGCAATATTTTGTAAAAGGTGATGAGTAATTGACATTAGGCTATTTTCACTTAAATAAATTACTTGAATGTAATTTATCTAAGTTATGGCTGAGAGTATGTCATGCGCACTCAAATGTCGCGGTGATGGTGGCGTGTGTGTTAGATCATTAAGTTCCCTTTAAAATGGTTAGCTCAATGGTGCTGATCCATGCGTCATATTCGTGAACGGGCGCCGTCAGTAGGGACTGGTCATCTCTTAGCTGCCACGGCTTATTTTATGTTATTTTAATTTTTAATCGTTTTTTTTTTTTTTTGTTACGGACGCTTTTAACGTGCACGTCATTCTACATTATTCTCACACACTTATATAATTACAACATGAATGATGTAACCAAATATTTTGTAACAATATTTGGATTTAAAAGAGTAGCCGTGGAGTTTCTTGCCCGTTCTTCTCCATAGGAACCTACATCGCTTTGGAATGGGCAACTAGCTTCATCTTTCTGACTGACTGACCCCTTGACGATTCAAAAGTTTTGAGTTTGAGTTACAAGCCGACCCACTAAAAATTTAAAAATAACTTAATTTTGGAAGTTGGTGGCAAAAAACTAAAATATAAGTATAGGTACAGATCCATAGACACCGACTTCCGAAATTATTTTTCACTTTGTAGTGTTTTTTGGAAGTCGGTTGTTTTCTTTTTTTGTAAAAAAGGTTTTGGATTTTTTTTTTAAAGAAATTTAATGTTTATTCATTATTTTTTTTTAATAGTTTTAGTTAAGTTAGGATATAATTTTGTTATTTTATTAATTAATTAGGTATATATATTAATTAGGTATAAGTTGTTATTTATGTACATTCCGTTTCAGTTTTGGATTCATAATAAACTAATTTCAGTAACGCACCATAAGCAGAATTACGAATAATTTTGGCTGCCAGAGTAAATAAGCAATCTGAATTTCGTACCTGTTTTAATATAAGTTATTTTATAGTAACCAGCAATTCTGATTTATTTTTAAAATGGAACCCATTTTAAAATATTCTCAGAAGAGAGCTTTTTTAAGTAACATTAATAATTAATAATAATATTTATAAAAATAGCCCATACGAATGTTTAAGGTATGTGCGACCGGCGCAAACTGGGCATTTAGCCCCGCTATCACATTGTTGGCTGCCTAATATATTTACCACCTGACCTATTCTCATTACAGGTCGTGGTCACATAACATAACATCACGCCTGTTGTCCCCGAAGGTTTAAACAGAGGTATGCACCCACATTTCACCAGTTATCTTTAAGTCTCATGTAATAGGGGGCGAGGCTATGGCCATCAACCGAGAGAGAAATTCTCGATAGAAAAAATCAATAACACTTTGCCTGACCTGGGACTCGAACCTAGGACTTCATGGTTCAGCAGTAGCGCTTACGACCACTAGATCAACGAGGTAGTTCGTGGTGATTTCTTTGCAAAATGTGCCATCTCAATATAAATAGAAGCAATTTAGCCAGTAATGCTCGTTACTTTTTTTTACTAGAACTAAACATATAAAAACTATTCATTAATAGAGGCCATTTTGTTTTTGGTCACTGTGTGGAAAAGGGAGAGAGACACCTTTGCCCTTTGTAGGACAATACAGGCCAGTTAGATTAGATTAGATTTTGTTTTTTTTTGCCGCATATTACAAGAAAAGATTTGACCTGACTTTTCATAACCTTTTGCTGTTCTGTAGCCACAAACCCTCGGCTATAACACATAATCGTATTATTTTATGTTTCCCGGGTTTTAAATAAAGGTAGTCGTTATGTTAGTACAACAGCTGCGTACAACACAATACAGATATTATGAATTTTTGAGATGGGATTACTACTACTTCGTATAGCTAGAAATCTTACCGGATCTGTTTTGCAATAGATGTACTGCCCTGTATTATTGTCAAAGGAAAAGCGTTCTTTTTTCAATCTTTCCAGTCTTCATATTAACAAATTAGAACAACACAGCATAGCAGTGACCTAGAAAAGAGTTCAGAAAGCAGTTAGACCCCGCCAAAAGATTCACCGGTGTAGCTGGACCTGAAACAGCCCGGAGGTGACGTTAAAATATGCCCATCCGTAGATAAATATCATTCTTCTCCCCACTATTCCTTTGCCAACAGAAAGATGCATATCCGGTACGGCTCTAATAATTCTTCCATATCCTAAGGGCACGTCTTCTCTACCATTACCGCAGCCCCCGGTCTACCCCTTGTTATGCAATGGCCTCTGTAACCCCATGAATCATGAGGTTCCAGGGAATCTTTGGATTCATTCGAGCAATCGAGTCTGGTCAAACAACGCCGGGGTCTGTGCATTTCATTCATTCATTCATTTTCGGTCTTCATAGTAAATTAGTCATGGTTTTAAAAACGTGTTTGGTTTTAATAAACGTATTTTCTTTCTTCTTTTGTTTTGTGTGCGTCAGTGTTCCTCTGCGACCTTATATAAGATATGCATCATAAACATCCACCACAATGTTATCTTTATATGGACAGTATTCGATTGTAAGGTTTACTTTAATACAGTCAGCGAAATGAATTGTTAAGCAAACTGACACCCTACGTTAAGTTACCGTGTTATAGCTATTTCATACAACTGTCAAGAAATGACAGTTGTTATTGGAATATCAATCAATCTGGCGAGCTTTTTCCAACTATGTTGGGGTCGGTTTCCAGTCTAACTGGATGCAGCTGAATACCCGTATTTTACTTGGAGCGACTGCTTATCTGACCTCCACAACCCAGTAACTGGGTAATACGATACCCCTTGGTGAGACTGGTTGTCAGACTTTCGGCCTTCTGAAGACCCGTTACGACTGTCAAAGATCTACAAATGACAGCGGGGACCAACGGCTTAACGTGCTTTCCGAGGCACGGAGGAGTCTCGGTATGTAAAGAGTCAGGTCACCCATCCACGGACAACCTCGGCAAGCGCAGCTTAACCTAATGGATCTACCCGTGCGGCTGAACATTATTATTACTTAGCCACGAGCTCCTCAGGACTTATTTAAGTTGATATTTAATTTGCTTCACAATTAATTACTCTCGCTTTACCTAGTGTTAACTTCTGAAAACGTGAGTGGGTTCTTAATAATTATTTGTTGTTATGAAGTTGTACCCTTTAAAAGTTTGTAAAAGCTTCCGAGCTGTGATTAAATAATAACGTATCACAAAAAAATTACATCAAAGTGTGTCGCTAATTAAAACATACACATTTTATTGAATAAAATCTAAAAAGTTGAATCTCCACATGGGTCTCTTGAACACTTCCTCAAAACTTCACAAATCCAAACAAAAAGAGAGATTACAAGTTTAGTCTATTAATCAAACATACGGAACACCAAGCCTTGATTTGTAACAAAACCATTGTAGAACGTACGTGAGTCTAATATTAATGGCACAGAATAGTAGGTAAGAACAGAAGGTCCACTCCATACACTGAGCGAAAACGCACGCTCACATCTATACACGCTTCACGTACAGCGAGTCCAAGCGCACTCGTGTGGCAAATAACACACATTGGTATAACACGCATTAAAGGGGAAGCGCCAGGTAGCCCGCGAAATTCAAACTTTCTTATGTTTTTTGCAATTTGCAAGTCAGAATTAAGTCGTATGTTGATTAAAATATCATTCGCGACCGTAACAAATACGCATTTACAGGATTATAATCATCAAAATCTGTGATACAAATAAATAAGTTTGTATTATCCTAATTGTCAAGGTTTCATGAAATAGTCATTCAATAGAATTACCTGGTATGAAAGAGTGGTATTGATGACTTTAATTGTTATAATTCTGTAAATACATACTTTTGCTTTTTTTTTTTGCTTTCGTATTAATATAAGCACATAAAATGTTATCAAAATACATAAATAAATTTTAAATCATATTTAGCACATTTAATAATTTCCTTAAATTTACATACTTATCTACCACAATCAAACTAATTTAGGAATTACAAAATAATTAGGACTTATCCACACGTTGATACTTATTGCTCTTTTCTCACAGACAGGACTAGACTCGCGATTGGTTTCCTATTGAGATAGTGTAAATCTGACATCAGACGCTTCAGTCGAGTGAATGCTCATTTTAGTTTCATTCTAAGTTCACAGTACACCGACATGTTTACATAGATAAAACGTTCGTTTGCTTATTTCATTTAATTTTTCGATCATTCCGCGAATAAAAGATGTTGAGTGGTGAAATGCAAAATCGTTGGATCGGTTCACTAATGAATTAATTTTTCGCTTTTGATTAATGTTGTGGTCAGACGATTCACTTCTAATGAAAGACAAAAAGTAATAAAATTTACGCGTCAGTTAACAGCTTAAGATCTCTGTATCCACGTGTCTAAGCGCACGTGCGCCTGTTTTCGCCTGTTGTATACAGCCGACCTTCTGTACTATTCTGTTTTATTGGGTAACCCTTTAAACGGCGAAGGTCAAAGGGTTGCACGTTACATATCTATTTCGGGAAAGGAACGGAAAGGGTAGAGATGGAAGGAAAACATTCAATGTATAGTATTAAGTGCTTTTTGTGCGGTATTGTTACAGCCATATGTTTTCAGGCTCTCTCTTTTGTTGCTGTAACAAAAAGGTTGTATGTTACGGGTGTTGTATTTTGTAGGTAGTTTTTGTTGGATGGTTTCAGTTATAAGTGCATGATTTTGGGAAAATAAAAAATCAGAATAGGGTACCGTAAGGTGATTTAATTGATAGCTTGATGTCTAAATTAAATGATATATGATAAATGGTTTTATTTCTGTAAGTAGGTCTATACAAACACTTTTACACATCAAACATTTTTTTTTTAAAGTAGATGAGGCCGGCGTTTCCTATCTGACTACTCTGAGAAGAAAGGCCGAAACAAACTCAGAGGTCACAGTCTCTTTTAAAGTCCAGACATAATCTTGGTCAGATCATGTGAAGACCACGTAGATCCGTGTCTGAAATGGTCTTTTGAGGAAAGAACCACATAGATTGAGTGGACCTGTCCAGTCAGTGCAAGCATCTGTCAGTAATCGTACAGCTCAAGTTAAAAGTTAAGGAGCTCAACGATTCGATGAACAATACAAAAGAAAGGACATTTGGGTAGGCCGCATAATTTACTCAAAGTGGCAAACTATGATTATTAATAATTAAAACATTTTCATGAATAGTTGTTAGCCACTCATTTCCATGAATTGAAGCTCATTCGTAATTGCTGAAAAGCTGTGACCACTGAAGCGACTTAGCCACCAACGGTTTTCTCGCTCAAGAAACGTACAAAAGATTGTTGATCCAGTGTAACTATAGAAGAGATACTTACATTGAATACTTGATCGTGGACTGTACACACCGCCGGCGAGTACTCGTTTGTCACAGCGACAAGAGTTATCAAAGAGAGTACACGCTCAGCGACGCTCGCTTGGAGGGCAGAACACTCGCCTACTCACGCTTGGTACAATACGCTTACCAGCGAGTAATCGCTTGTCGCCGTCGCACACTCGCTGTTCGTTGCTCTTCAACTCGTTTTAAGGGTCCCGTTCTATGTTCAAATGAAAAAACGGAACCCTTATAGGATACTTGTGTCTGTCTGTCTGCCTGTCTGTCTGTCACAGCCAATTTGCTCCGAATCTAAAGGACCGATTAAGTTGTTTGGTACACATATCAATTTATGTGACGCAAACACGGACGTGTTACGTAAATAAGTTAATTTTGGTTATGGGTCACTTTTGCCCCGCGGCTTCGTTCGCGTGGAAGTTGTAAGATAACAATATACTAAAATAACAGCCGCATTTAAATAGAACTCCTCGTCCCCCGACTCGTCACGTTGCATCGCCTGCCCGTGCTATAACTTCGTTTTCCCTTAGTGTTCTTTTTGTCGTAGCTTGATGTTAAATCGCCTGTAACTATCCTCGAGAATTGGACTACAATACGGAAAAAGATTTTTCAAATCCAAATTTTTGTTCACAATTTCATGGGTTTTAATTTTTTTGCGCAGACCTCTAATTATTTTTCTAAAATGAAAGTAGCCGAAGTTACTTCTCGTAATCACAGCTATCTGCCAGTGAAAGTCCCGTCAAAATCGGTCCAGCCGTTTCGGAGATTAGCCGGAACAAACAGACAGACAGACAGAAATTTTTTAAATTGTTTTTTTGTTATATTTATTATTTTTTATTATTTTTTATTGTTATATTTTCTTATGCATTTAGTAAAAAAATGTTATTTTGACATTACAAACAGACACTTCAATTTTATTTATTTGTACAGATGTACCTATAGAAGAAACAAATAAAAAAAAAAACAAATAAATTAAAAACGATTAAATTAAATAAGTGGTGACTTATTATTTGAATGTGGGTCCGGTGCATCAAGTGCCTCTCCAATAAAATAAAATTCAACAGGTATTGTTTTAAAAAAAAGGGGACTACACGATAGAAGTGAAAACTTACGACTGGAGCCGAGTATTCGCGATTCAGCGTCACCGACCGACTGGAGCCGAATATACCCGATTCAGCGTCACCGACCCGTTCACTGTGCCTAAGGAAGTTTTTACTTAAAACAAAACCGGCCAAGTGCGTGTCGGACCACGCATAATGAAGGGTTCCGTAGTTAGGATGAATTTATCCCAAGAACAAACTTAACATTGTAGTTGAAAAACTTGTTCTCTCATACATTCCAACTGCAAATGTAAGTTTGTACGCACAATATTGAGTGATGTACCATGTTGTATGTTTGAACATAGACTTCTTAGCATTTTTTCTGTAATCCTGTTCTTGTTATTTTTTTCAAAATTTTAGGCTCATCAGTTTCGGAGATAAGGAGTGGGATGGTTATTTTTCATCTATTTTCTTTAATAACTTTAAAACTATTTATTTAAAAATTTTATCAAAATCAAAATATTTTATTTCACTTAAACCTACATGGGCACTTATGAAACGGCAGAAGCTAGTGCACGGTTCCAATTGGTCGTTTCCTATAGAGAAGAACCGGCAAGAAACTCCACGGTTACGCTTTTATAAACAAATGGCTTTTACATTGTTTTCAAATTACAGTGTTATTAAGTATAGAAGGACAGTGTCGGCCTGTTAACAAGTACCAGGTACTTAACAAACTACAATATGGTCTACAAATCTACAGTCTATTAAGCCTACAACGTTCTCACATTCACAAAATATAAAAAAATCTATTTAAAAGACACAAGACCAGTAGAAGATAGTATAGAAGTGGCAAAGGCTAAAAAAAGTCAAATGCCTTCGAATGAAATCCTCTTAGAAAACTCTTCAGCACTGATTAATTAGTATCGAAATGGAATTCAATCAATTACGATTTGAATCGCCTTCCCAGGGCCTTATTATGAGAATGAGCTTTTCAAGTAAGTCAAATAAGTAAGTAAATTTACTATTTGAAATGACTAGTAGTAGGTACCTCAGTGAGCTTGAAATCGTTAGTCTCCCTCCCCCTTCCCTCCCCCTTCCCTCCTCCTTACCTCCTCCTTACCTCTGATGTGAACCCACTACAGTATTTTAATCTCACGAAGCGACGCGCGCTTTACTTGTGGTAACCAAATGTACAAACACGCTGTGAATTTGTGCGTGAAGACAAGTAGCGTCAGCACGTAACACACACACGCACTCTTACACACTTCCGACATTGCCATTGTCTGGGACGGTACCGAGAGCTCCTGCTTATACACACACATGCCCACTGTGTTTGTACACTTGCTAACCACATGTAAAGCGCTCGTCGCTTCGTGAGATAAAAATACTAGTGCACACACACATAGCATCACGCCTTATTTCCCCGAAGGGTTGGGCAGAGGTGCACCTATAGTACACCCATATTTCGCCAGTTATGTTTAAGTCCCATGTAATAGGGGCGAGCCTATTGCCATCACCTGGGCACAAATCCAGACTTCCGGCCGCTACTGAGAAATTCTAGATAGAAAAACCCAATAACACTTTGCCCGACCTGGGAATCGAACCCGGGACCTCATGCTCGGTAGTAGCGCTTGCGACTACTAGACCCACGAGGCGGTATTAGTGAACATTACTAATAATTAGCCTAACTGGAGGAATGTACAGGAATAGTAATCATCTACAACCCACGCGTTGTTATAATAACATAACATCACGCCCGTATTTCCCGGAGGAGTAGGCAGACCCACGGTAGGTTTCGCTAGTAAGACCCACGCAGAGGGCGAGCTTATTACCAGTAGGGCATAAAATATTTCTATAGTTAAACCCAATAACATTCTAGTCGACCATGGGACCAGGACCTTACGCTCAGAAGACGTGCTTGCATCCACTAGTCCAAGATAATCAGCCTATACTATTCCCACTGCTGGGACACAAGCAGTGAGAGGGAGAGGGTAGTAATCGACCACATGAACCTAGTGCGGGTCACATTATGTCTTCATATTTTTGATTCAAGGGTGTCCTTGAACAGCGAAGAAATCCATCGTTTGGAAACTGTTACATACCAGCTTCCAAACGATAGATTTCTTCGCCGTTTTTGATGAAACTCGAATGAAATAAATTGCAAAAAACCAGGGGCCTATTTAACAAAACTGACAGGTCTCAGGTTACAGGCGACAATCTCACAATTCGACATTTTAACAAGTTTCATTCATACACTTTCTGCTTTAAAACAGCACCTGTTGTGAAAATGTGACAATTTAATAATAATAATTGTTTGACATAAAATATCTCGACTTAGCACACGAGGTTGTTGACATGTGGAATGTGACCTCGGCTGTCATTGTGCCGATTGTTGTAACGGCCAATGGCCTGATGGCCGAAAGCCTCGGCCAACATCTCTCGAGGCTATCGTTAGGCGGTCGGATCAAGAGCCTGATTCAGAAGGCAGTACTCCTCGATACGGCTCGTATTGTGAGGACGTTCCTGTCTCTGCAGCCCTAACCACCGGTAGCTTGGACCCTGCTCCCGATACCAGCGGACCTCTCTTTTTTCATATTTTTAAATGTTTTTTGTATATATTTTTACTAGAAATATTTAAAAATGTAAATAGATATAAAATAAAGTAAATAAACGAATAATAATTGTTTGACAAATATGTGGCATTGACTATATATAATAATATTATTTCGAAAACCGCTCTCAGTTTATATTTCACCCCACAAACATTGGTATGCAGGCCAATGAAGAAATCAAGGCAATTGTTACTTCGAAATTGAAAAACAAAAGAAGAAATAGCTAGAAAGAACAAAGTAATAATGAAAACCCTAATTTATTTGAGTTCTTTACAAACGGAAGGACGGGATTCCTCGCTAATTAGTTTCAGATTCCAATCTCATTTGATTGAAAAGCGTTCCGTTAAATTCGTGCCTATTTTGGTTCAGCAGCATTTCAATGAAACCTGTGAGGTTTGTAATCGGTAAGTGAATTAATTAAGATAGACTAATTAATTCATATCTATTTTGGATGCGGTTGCTTAGAGGCTTATTAAATACTATTGTTAGTCTCGTGCCAATTAACACTTGTTTGCTGAAACTCAATTTGAAGGACAAAAACAGGTTGTTTTTACCACTCATCATAAAATATAAAATGTTTTAGGGCTGATTTTTCAATCGTCAGATAACTTTTATCTAGGGAATATGTTTGACGTTTTGACAGCTTTTGTATAGAAAATGTGTCAAACCGCCATATTTATTCCTCAGGTAAAAGTTGTCTAACGATTGAAAAATCAACCCTTAAAGAGGTAAGAAAGGTGTGTGACATTTGTTTTTTTGGTGTTGAGACCATTGTCAAAAATCTCAAATTATATTAAAGTTTTCTTTATTGTTGTGAACAGGGCACCACTTTGTGATCACTGCTTATTCAAACATGTGTTTATCAACCTCAGTTCCCAAATAACCAACGGAAAACCAACGCCATTCTACATAATAGCACAGAACTGTCTCCATTTACAATAACACTCCGTTCCAAGGAAAACAGACCTCAAGACAAACAGAGCTATCCTCAGAAACAGGACAGGTAGGTACGACTCAAATTAGTGGTGCCCAACCGTCGTCCGAGTAGCCCACGGTTAATTGCCTTCAAGCAGATCCGTACATCCGTGATTAAAGTCCGCTTACATACAGTAGTACGTAATTACAACGGGCTTTGTGACGTGTCAACTTTGTTGAAAGACGTGAAATTGTATTAGTTTGTGTCGTGTTAGCAATAGTACTGTTAGTTTCGTCACCTTTTGTGATAGGTTTCAACTGCAAATTTTTAAAACATAATGATCTTCAGAAAGGTCAGGTGCTTAGTACTCGCAACCGGCGTGCGCTTATGACCAGATGTATGTACGTAAATGAAGCAAAAGGAGTTTGTAAGGATCGTAGCAGGTGGCGTTCTGTAGTTTCTGCCGTAGAAGCCGTGAGTTTATGTACGTATGTAAGTCTATTTATGTATTATCGTTTAGCTTAGTACTGAATGCCTCGTTGGCCGCAAGTACTACTAATGAGCATGAGGTCCTTGGCTTAATTTCCAGGAGGGGTTTTTCCATCGAGAATTTCTCAGTTTAAGCTGGAGTTGTGTCCGGTTTATGGCAGTAGCCATATTAGCTGCCATATTAGGAGTCTATTGGCTGAGATGAGAATAAGAAGGATGTATGTTATTCGAATGAATCTAACTTTAAATGATTATGTAAAACGAAGTCTCTGAAGTGGTATATTTGACTCCTATATCACCTGCGGGCCTAGACAAAGTGATGATCTATCAGTGATAACAACCTTAACTAATACTTATCATAAATGTGAAACTAAGTTTTTTGTTTGTTACGCTTTCGCGCTAAAACGGCAGAACGGATTTGGATGAAATTTGACACATGCGAAGACCATGACCTGGGTTTGGACATAGTGTACTTTTTATTACGGGATCGAGACGTGTGCGAGTGAAATCGCGGGGCGCAACTAGTGATGAATAAATAAAAAATGTAATGGATTGAAATTAAGCTACCGACAAGCTTATGTCAATCTTGCCGACGATTGCCGCATCTTGTCTAGGCTCTCTGGTAGTAAGTGAAGTAGAAAAACAAGTTGAAAGCTTCTGAACAAAACTTTTTGTTTTATAAAGATTTAACAAGAATGTCATCCAATATTGCGTAAGTAAACCTCATTGGTAATTTTATTTTCGAGCCGTTTGTGGATGAAACCCTCGGGCCGTGGAGTCCGAATGCTCATGGTTTCTTTAAGGAAATCTCGAAACGGCTGTCTGACACTGTCCGTGACCCAAGCGTTGGCTTTTACCTTGGCCAGAGACTAAGCATTGCCATACAACGTGGCAATGCCGCCAGTCTCTTGGTTACATTACCAGTCGACAGCGATGCGGAGGAATTTTTCGACGCCATATTAAGTTTGTGAATTCTTTTAGTTAGCATATATATTTTTTTAATGTTTATGCAAATTAGAAAAGCTAGCTATAATAAACATCGAGTCATTATGGAAATCAAAAAACTAAACCTAAGATCTTATGCTGCAACTTAGTCTTAGAAGCACGTTTTCCTCATAGGTTATAAATGTACTTACGTTTCATGACAAATGGCTTCCAGAGAGCATTAAGGACTCATGTTTTGTGTTTATCACGATATTAATACTAAATGATATCGTACAATACTTGTTCAATAAACAACCAAATAGTTTATTTATTGCTCTCATATAGGTGCTTGCCACATTGGTCCGTTGATAAGAAAGCATTTTTTCCATCAAAATCCCAACTTTCCAACCTTTGCGGCACAATAAATTCTGTCCTCCACATCCCTACCAATTTTGCTGGGCAATTCCAAGGCTACTTAGGCGCAGATGTCAGAGGGGCAATCCCTATATATTTAAGACCGTTTGCTTTCTAATATCAGTCTCAATTTATAAAAATACAATCAATTTACCCACATTTTTGTCATGCCGCTGAGATGAGACTAAAAAACGTTTAAATCCTGTTCGTTTTTTAAATACAAGAATAAATTGGTCTTCTGATTTCCGGCTTTATAAGTACTATTCATGAAACCATAGACACCTATTTTTTAAGCAACTATATTATTACAATTCTCTATTTGGCTAGTGCACAAACCAAGTATTATTAATATTAATAACGTTAATGACTGTGCGAATGACAGTATTATTTAATTTATAGGTAACATAATATTACCTACCCAAATGAATTATCTATACAGGGTGTAAAAAGACACATCACATACCCCTTAACTACGCATACTGCCCATCGAACTAAGTAACATAGGGCAAAAATGATTGCTGGGAAACGACTTTCTTTTTTGGTGTGAAAAATCACTTTAGATGCTAACACGCAATGTAACACGCGCAAAACATAGTGCTTACGGTTGCATACAACAGTACAGGGGTCGTGCCGGTATTTAAAGTACAGTTAAAACATTTAAAACAGCTTTCATAAAAAAAAAATGTTAGTAATAAAGTTGGAACTTTGAACTTCAATATTTCCGTAACCAGAAGGTTCCCAGGTATGGTCCAGAATAAAAAAAAATCGCAATGATGGGAAGAACATGTAACTTTTGGCTTCGTTAAGTGTCTTTTTACACCCGATATTTGCATAAGCTATTTGTTTCTGCCCGCGACTTCTTTCGCCCAGAAGTCGTAAGACACCACAATATACTAAAATCAAATCAAAATCAAATCATTTTTATTTCAGGCATTGTATAAGTACATACAAATACATTTCACCCATAGAGACTACATGTCAAAAATAAGTAAACATTAAGTATGTATTATTAATAAGTTATATGTATTACAAATTAAAATTAAATTAAATTAAAACGTTTATACATTATTATTAAACTATTATAACAGCCACATTTATATAAAACTTTACCTAAGATCTTATGTTGACGAATGGCACAACACTGATAGGTACACTGACTGATGCGTTTTTACAAATTATTTCTGACGAACAGCTACCACTAAAATGGGCTTTCACATTAATAGTCACCTAACTATATGTAGATATTTATTTTTATTATAACCAGCCACTAACAAATTAATCCTATCTTACTAATCCTAGATAATATTATAAACGCGAAAGTTTGTGTGGATGGATGAATTGATGGATGAATGGATGTTTGTTATTCTTTCACGCAAAAACTACTTAACGGATTTGAATGAAATTTGGCACACAGATATTTTATAACCTGGATTAACATATAGTATACTTTTATCCTGACAACCTTAAGGGATTAAGACTTATGTGGGTGAAACCGCGGGGCGCTGTTAGTGTTTTAAAATAGTCAAGGTAACGTTTTACATTTGCAGTTAGTTTTTTAAAGATTGGTCGTATAAACGTAAATATAAACGTTTATAAAACGCGATTTATGCCCAAATTACACGACAATATTATTGTTTAGTAATTACGTAGAAGTCAGTCAATGACCGTTGAACGTTATATACAAGTTATATAAAAGTACAAAGACTGACTACAGTCCAATACTGGTTATGACGTGACCGCTTAAAATTATCACACTAGCAGTGCCCCTTGGTTTCACCCGAAAAGTCTCGATCCTGTGAGTATATCGGGATGAAAGTTTCCTTTTTGTTATTATCTATCTATAATTAACTATCTCTGTGCCAAATTTCATCCAAATCAGTTCAGTAGTTTTTGCGTGAAAGAATAACAAACATCCATCCATCCATCCTCACAAACTTTCGCACTTACTTTTTAACTTCAGTAAGATAGCATTATAATGACGTGGTGAAACGTCTGAAACGTTACCAAACAACGACTCAACGACAACCGTTTTGAGTCGCGTGATAAATATTGTGATCGCCCGCGCCGGTGCGAGTATGAAAGAACAACAGAAAAAAGCAAACGAAGTTAATTTCCGATTCTTTGGAGACAGAAATTTTAATATGTTGTGGGCCCATATCTACATCGCCACAATGGAACGCGTCACACTGACGTCACGCAAAATCCTGCATCGCGCTATGCATGCGTTATGCTCCAGTGCGTCGGATGTGGTACAGGGTGGTACTGGTGAGGGTGATGACCAGGTATGCGCGGTCGCTGCATGCTGGTGGTCAGGATACCCGTTGAAGCCGTAGGTGCTGGCTGGCTGTGTGACTCGCTGCTCGAAAGCTCGAGGAAGTGATGCTGATGACGTCACGCTGTAGTAGTTGCACGAAGGCTGCGCTGACGTTCATGTTCGGGGTCACCAGTATAGAGGTATGAGGAACAGGGTGTAAAGTTCACTCATCCTATATGAAAAGGGAGGATCCTCCGACCAGACGGGTGTTGTGTCTGGTGGGCTACTGCCCGACGGTTGATGTCGGGATGTTGTATATATGCTAGTCGTGCGGTAAACTCTGATTGCGCGATGCAGGATTTTGCGTGACGTCAGTGTGACGCGTTCCATTGTGGCGATGTAGATATGCCGCCACAATGTCATCTTGTTTCCATCTTTTTTATAGATCACTTTTTACACAGTCGCGTTTTTTTGCTTTTAAAATTTACTTTTTTTATGGGTAAAACGTTTTCGGTAGAGTTTATTCAATTTTTTTATGTAGGTACCTATGCCGTTAACATGGCCCCATTATTTGGTTGTTCTTTTCTAGTCCTTATAAAAAAAGAAAGAAAATATGTTTATTTGCGGTAAACATGACGCAAAAAAAGAACACAAACACAAAAAGAAACAAGTTGGGGGAAAATATGCGTCACATCCACACAAAACGGCCATCGCTCAGCAAAATGCTGCGACCTTATGCGAGACAGAGCCCCAGCGCTGGTTTTCAGCGACAGCCGGCGTTGACGTGATGACGTCAGCTGGTGCAGCATGCAATGAAATTTAAAAAGAAACCAAATAAACACACAATACCTAAATCTAAAATGTTTATATAAATACAATATTTAAAATGGCAACATTATGTTCCATCGGAATCGCTGGTTCTTATGAACTTGTTTATACAGCTAGCTTTTTTATTTTCTTATTTATAATAAAGATCCTGTTAAATAAAATACCTACAGATAAGATACGATTTATAGGAAGTAATAATAATTGATCAGTTTCCCTTGCCACAGTGCCTATAATTGGAAAACGCCAATCCATCTTTGCTACGATGACAAGTCTGATGTGTACCTACTTCTTGGTAATTCTTAGCTATATAGCTTGTGTACCGTCTTAGGTACACAAATAAAATAAAAAATAATGATAAAATAAATATATAAAAAATAAATAAATAGCACGCAGACGAAGATCACGATTTTCTATTAAAAATCTTGATATTTTTACAATTATCTACAATACTTTGCCCGCCACTTCAACCGCGTGGAATTACTTGTTTCAGCACAAAATAATTATATCCAATGACACTCGGTAATACTGCAGCTTCCTATTAGTGACAGAATTCTTGGAATCACATCAGTAGTTCCGATGATTACCCTCTGCGTACAAACTCACAAATAACATGTTATATTCATGTGTGTTCATATAATCTTAATTAAAAAGAGGTAAAATTTGTAAGTTAATGTTTTATAAAGTTAAAAAAAAATTTACCAAATCCTGCATGGAGTATTGCAGCCACCTTTGGGATGGCTCAGCTAAATACCAACTTGCCGCGCTTGATTCGGTAGAACGTAGAGCTAAGAGGCTCATTGACGACGTAAGACTGGTGGATGCCAAGCTTCACAGCCTGGCTCATCGTCGCAAGGTTGCCTGCTTGTCGGTCTTCTACAGATTATACTTCGGTGAGTGTGCTCAAGAACTCCACGACCTCATTCCACTGGCCCCCTTCTACTATCGGATCGGACATCTAGACGCACTGCAGGTTACCATTCTTACCTAGTTGCTATTCCACCAATTCGCGCTAAGCTTTTCCAAATGCCTTTTGTGATGCGCACAGCAAAGGAGTGGAACTCTCTGCCTGCGTCTGTGTTTCCGAACGCATACAACCCCGATCTCTTCAAAATGAGAGTTAACAGACTTCTTCTGGCTAAGCTCGCTCCATCGTCGACTTTGTCTTTGTTATCTCTGACCTAGACTAGAGTCAAGAGCAAACGTTTCTCAAAAAAAAAAAAAAAGAATGAAAAATCTTCTCGATTGTTTCTAAAACTAGCTGTGTTAGAATTACGCCAGTTTAGCATAAATTCCTAAAAATTATTATTTTATTAAATATTCGATGGGATACGTGTGTCATATATACGTATCCGTTTAAGCGCAGGCTACAGTGGGCACGAAGCTAAGTTCGTTTAGCTTCACTCATGTAGCTGCCGCGTTCTTCACTTTGGTTCACACCGCGAACTATGAACCGAAGTATGAAAAACATTAACTGGTCTACAACTTTTTCTGACCTAGGCATCAAAACCGTAACTCCACATTGTTCAGACTATATTGACCTAATAGATCATCTTTGCAAAGATTATCCTAGGTAATATTTAATCATTTTCTTTGTAGCTTTGCGCCTTTCAATCGTGCATTGGCACCTACTGTTCACGATTTTAATTTGAACACAAATGTCAGTAGTGACACGGTTTAAAGCTTGTTCTTACAAGTCAAGTCGTCAAGAACAATGACAGTCTATTATTATTATTATTAAAGGCAAAATAGCTCTACTTAATGAATTTATTGGTCGATTTCCGATGAATTTCGAACTACAAATGACATATTATTGTTCTGTAAAATCGGCCAAGTGCGTGCTGGACCACACACAATGACGAGCTCCGTAGTTGGGATTAATTTATCCAACGAACAAACTTAACATTTTAGTTGATAAACATGTTCTCTCATACATTCCAACTGCAAATTTAAATTGGCCGACTATTACTCGTTAACTTGTAAAGCCTAATTAGCTGTGATAGTTTTTTTCTTTTTAACTTCGTTGTATATAATACCACCGTGATTTTTTTTTTCACACATCCAAAAGTAACCGTTTAGCTAGCAGAGTCAGGTATCCCCCCCGGACACTTGACTCTAACAAAAATTAGCACTTTAAAGCTTAATATTTCAGAAACGGATCCCTTAATCGAAAAATTGTTTTCACAAACCCGCAATATTTTTTAAACACCTATCCAACAATTCCCCACACTATCATATGGTGCAGATGAGAAAAAAAAAACATCCCCACTTTTGGTGTACAGGAGGTACCCTAAAAAAATTTTTTTTCATGATTTTATTTAACACTGTCGGCGTGACTATTGAAAAGCTTTTTTTAAGAGTCTCTGAGCGAAGCTGTGGATGGACGGACATGGCGAAACTATAAATCTGTTGGTGCCTCATTTTCATTGAAAGCGTCTAACGGGCCTTTGCGAGTTGGCTTCGGCCCCTCGTACGCCTTTCAAAAGTCCGGGACCCCAGGGTCCCGAGATATATCAGAGACACAAAAATAATAATAATAAAACATTATTATCAGACCCAATTTGTCCATATATTAAAAAAAAAAATCAAAAACACAAAAAACAACAAACAACACAAAAATATAATACACATCAAATTAAATACACATGCACATTTTATAGGTATAAAAATAAATACAAATACATATACAATTATTTAATGTATTGGAATGACGCTCTGTGAGTCGTCATCCAATGCCACATTATAGGGCTGTCCATCCTGCTGGCCACAATAGCCAACAGACTGTTGGGACTATCGCGCACGCGCCGCATCAGGGACGCTATACGCAAACGCATAAGCGCGTAACAATCCGGCACGCCGGTTTCCACGAACATCCCCGACGCACTGCAAAAGCGCGGTAGCCCCAACATCACCCTGAAGGCATTATTATATTGGACTCGCAGAGCACTGTACGAGCTTTTTGTATAACTGACCCATAGGGCGCACGTGTACAGAGACTGGCAATATGCCTTAAAGAGTGTAATTTCTACCTCTTCTGTACATCGTGCAAACCTACGGGCCAGCATGTTACACTTAACTGCCAATGCTCTGCGTTCCCTCTCCAAGTCCGTATCATCGGACAAAATGTCGGTCACCCAGTGTCCCAGGTACTTGAACCGTCTCACTCTGGTTATGGTGTACATACTATAATCTATTCTATTCTATTATCCTTAGCACAATGCAGAATGAGGATAACTATATGAAATCTGAATCTTCCACTGGCACTATTCTGGTTTACAAAGACTTCTTCGTTCTGTACCTTTGATTCACACACGATAATATATATCTGTACATATCGCAGCGAAGTCAAAACTGTACATTGAACATTTTTGTAAAAAAGTTATTGCTAGTAATTGTCTGGGCACGATTCTAATGCCGGAAATATAGGTTTTAGATTTTTATTATTTTTTATTGGAGATAGGTTTACTCTTGACTCTAGTCTAGGTCAGAGATGACAGAGACAAAGTCGACGATGGAACGAGCCTACCCAGAAGAAGCCTGTTCACTCTCACATTGAAGAGATCGGGGTTGTATGCATTCGGAAACACAGACGCAGGACTCCTTTGTGCGTATCACAAAAGACATTTGGAAACGCTTAGTGCGAATTGGTAGAATAGCAACTAAGTAGGGATAGTAACCTGCAGTGCGTCTAGACGTCGCCAATGAGCCTCATTGCTCTGCGTTCCACCGAGTCAAGCGCGGCAAGTTGGTATTTAGCGTGTGGCGTTAAAAGAGACCAGATTATCATCACCCCATTGGGAGACAAGGCTGAAGGTCAAATCTGTCCGCTCTACCATGGCCTCTCTCAAGGAACGAACTTCGCCCCTCTGGTTTTTGCGCTGGACAAGTACCTCTCTGAAACTGTACTGTCATCTGCGTACCTATCAATACCAGGCTGAAGTAGTTAATTAATTTGCAGCAGGAAAAGAGTTCCAGAGAGAACAGAACCCTGAGGAACTCCGGCATCAATAGCCGTAAGGTCGGAAGAGCAGCCGTTAACGACTACTCTGATCGACCGTTCACCAAGGAAGTCTGATATCCAGCTACAAAAATTAGCTGCGATGCAGCAGGAAGCTTGCTGAGTAGACCAGCGTGCCAGACCATGTCAAAAGCCTTCGAGATATTAAACGAGCAAGTGCTTCGCCGTGTTTCTCGATGGCCTCACCCCAGCAGTGCGTGACATACACAAAAAGATCGACAGTTGACCGTTCCCACCGAAAGCCATATTAACGGTCACCGAGGAGATCATTGTTTTCAAGGTAGGTCAGCAACTTACTGTTCAGTACCCTTTCCATAACTGAGAGATTTTTCCACGCCAGTGTCCACAAGTTGCCATATGGCAGAAAAACCCGATTTCTCAAAGCAACGGAGACGACGACAACAAATGTCATCGCGGACGTACACACAGACCCCAGCTTGCTTCTTTAACTTGTGTTCAAGAGAGTAACCCGGGTAGTTGAGATACGCCACATCCAACGGGATTGTTATCTTCATCTCCGTTAAGAAAACAGGTGTGGCTTCTCAGTCTAAAGGTGGTAATGGACCGGATCGAGATTGGAGTGCAACCCCCTGATGTTGTTAGTGACGTGTACTTTTAGTGGGAGAAAGTGTAGCCGTTGTTTTAGCTTGTTTTTCTTTTGTGCTTTAGTCATATTCGTGTAGAGTTGTTGGGGAAAAAATTCGACTTGTCGAGGCGCTGTCCAGTAATCCAAGTGGAACACTAGAGCTAACCAAACCTATGGGGAACTCATTTGAAGACTGTGGGGACGCCCGAACCCCCCCCGGATATGGCCACCGGGTCCTCCCATCCAGTTGCCGGCTGGCACGGTGGAACATATCGGGATTTTTCGCGTGTTGGCGGGGCAGCCTTTGGCACGTGGCTGGCGTGCTACTTGGACCCCCTACTGACTGCGGTCAGCCAACGGCTGGCACCGTGCTTCGGATCCCGCTACCCTCCAAAATGAGTTACCCGGCTAGTTATGCCCAGAGACCAAGACCGGTACTGAACAGCGCAACTGACAATCTTCTTCTCCCCCAAAGCCACAGGCACTCCCACACGTCGACGGAACACAGCAAGCTGCTTGGCGCCAGACTCCGGTGGGATGGTGGTCGCGAGCCAGGCAGCCCCTTGCGGAGCTTACCACTGCTAAGTGGGATCGTTCAGCCGTACCACGGGCAAGCCCGTGGTGCCGTTGCCCGGGGTGGGCCACTAGGAGGTAGATCCCAACCACCCCAAAATTTTGTAACTATTTGTTTATTGCTAAGCAGTCAATCATGACATATAAGAACGGTTATTTTAGTCGACTTTGGACAAAGCAATTAGCTTAGCAGTTCGACGACTACTTCAGTTGAGTACGCCTGCCGCTTAAATTTTAACAATCGCCAAGATAACTTTGTATTTCTTAATGATACCGTGAATTATAAAGTTATTTTTGCAGTTGCAGAAAATCGCCCATATTTAAACAAAATACCTTATGAATCGGCGTTATTAGTATTTATTGATTATATACTGTAATATGGTCCACAATATACAGAAATTTCAAATTCCTAACTTGGTTATTTCTTAAGATAGAGCTCGTAAAAAATTAGTCTAAATCTGATAACTTTTGCAGCCCCCCATTTCCTCATTTTTGAAGATAAAAAAAAATATATTTGTACCCTATTCGATAAATTCTAGACAATGACATCCCATAATATGCCAAAGTCAGAAAAAAAAATTATTTAAAGTTTATTGTATTTGGACCCCCTTTAATTTTTAACTTTATTTTATATTTATTATTGTTGACTTTTTTTTTATATTTCTCGGGACCCTAGGGTCCCGGACCTTTGGAAGGCATATGAGGGGCCGAAGCCAACCCGCAGAGGACCGTTAGACGCTTTCAATGGAAATGAGGCACAAACCGACGATTATCCCTGTGCGTACTATGCAAGTGCACCCAAGGACAACCCCCGGTTGGTGTAGGACTATTGCAGGATATGGAGACAAAAAAAAAATTGGGCTATGGGTTTGGATGGCTAAAGTAGACTGGTTATCTAAAACTATGGAAGGACTATGGCCTCTGCCTGACCAATGTTTGATAAATACAATACACGGATAAAATGGCAGCAGGTGACTTGCACACTCAACAATGGGCCCCCGGAAACGGTCGCTAGCACATAGTGTCGTAGCGACAAGGGGGCACCATGTCTTGAGGTGCTTAAGAGGAGTGGAGAGGTATTCCACGGCTATCAGGACAATCCCGGAAGTACGGTCAAGATCCCTACCAGCTGCTTACTGGACTACTTCCTTCCTCCGAGCACATTTGCTCTTGTGAATCTCTACTCAAGCCAGCCAATAAAGGCAAGAATGAGGTGGGAGGTCAGTTCTCGTCAGTGTTCACTCCAGCCGGCCAATAAAGGCAAGCCAGAGATGAGGAACATGACTTCTCCCGGGAGATAGGGTACGTGGGGTCGCTACTGCCCAGCAGCTCGCCACATGCTGCCCTGCAGGTTTTTGTATCTCTCTTGGTCTGGCTCCTCACCCTAGACCTGTTCCGGCAAAGTAACCTCTACCAGCACAGACCTAGATTCGGAGCGCGCAAGCCGCACCACGACGTCAACGTAGAGATACGGCGATGGGGTTTTTATTATTTGTTATTATAGCAGCAATAAACAATCTGTGAAAATTTCAACTGACTAACCTAACCCGTTCAAAACTGAGAGAATGAATGAAATCAACAACAGTACATATTGTATACATTGTAATTAGTATTTATTTTATTGGTGGAAAAACAAAATAATTAACCGCTATTCTTTTTCAGGACGTGAACAATTAACAGCGGGCGCGTTGCCTTTATACGAGGGTCGGTGAATTTTTCATCATGCTGTGTGTGTGAGTATCAATATTAAAATAAAAAGAGTACTCTTTGTGGGTTTGTAAAGCCTTACAGGAATAATTTTTAGCTGTTTTTTTTTAAAGCAGATAAAAACAACGAGAGGTTGATGTTAAATAACTGCTGCACAGAAAGATCATCATTTATGTTATGCCGCGCTTTTCGCACTCAATCTGTGGATGGGTGACCGTTCTTCAGTAGAGATCCCTACTTTTATTTAAACCTATTACCGTCAATTTCAGTCAGTATAATAAAAAAATAAAAGAAAAAACCATTCGGAGAATTGGCATCTTTTAAATATTGGTCATTATAGAGGGGGCATTAACAACAGTAGCTTCATAGTTTATACAAATTATTTTGCAAGCATACAATATGTAGATAAAATGCATAGAATCTCGTGTAAAGGCTCCTGCAAACAGGCGCGACATGCGACGTGACGCAAAGGCACCCCGTGTCGCGCGACGAGCAGTGCCTTCGTATCGCGTTGCGTGTCGCGCCTGTTTGTAGGAGCCTTTATACACTAAAAACATTGAATTTAATTTCGTTACAAAAAGAGAGTCAAGCGGTTCAACTGTGTTTGTAGTTAACTGTGAGTAAACTTCGCTACTCAACTATGTTTAATGTCTTATAGTGCAGGAGTAGAGTTTCATTTTTTTTATTGATATAATACTGATCGGTTCTTACTTTTAGTATAGTTCGACAATGTTTAAAGTTCCTATCGTTTATCTTCAGCAAAGCCGTTAATTTGGTTATTCAAGTTTGAATTTCGAACAATAGAAGTAGATTTATATTCCCGCTTAAATCCTGACAGGTTGGCACACTAATTCCGTCACTCCTTTATTGGATCAGTCCCATCTTATTCGCCAAATTTTGGTTGTTCTGAGGATATACGCAGGAACCTTTAAACGTTGTCAAACTACAGGAATTAAATAGGTTAGGTCCCTGACAAACAGTCCCTTAATTCTACCTCTATTGGATCGACTGATAGTGGCCTGGTGGACTTTGTGTTGGGAGAAACCTTTCATTGTTATTACTATTTACTTAACATAACACATTTCGCTAGTTATATTTAAGTCCCATGTAATAGGGTTTGAGCCTATTACCATCAACCAGGCACAAACTCAGACTCCGGGCTGCTACTGAGAAATTCCAGATAGAAAAACCTAATAACACTTCGCCCGACCTGGGAATCGAACCTAAGTCCTTTTGCTCAGCAGTAGCGCTTGCGACTACTAGACCAACGAGGCAGTTACTATCTACTTAATAAAAATCTTAAATTTATTCATTCATTTACTCACTGGCAAACAATGAAACAACGCACAGCTTAAACCAGCGAGTCTAGACTAAAGTTGCAAAGCAGCGGTAGACAACGGATATTAATTCAAAATTTAATATGTAAACGCAAATTAAAAAAAAAAAAACTTTTTCTATCCAAAATAATCCGAATTCCAATCAAAATTACTGATTTAATTTAATTTTTTAAATTATTCAGCAAAATACTCTACTCAAAATATAATTAAATAAGCAACAACTTATATTATTTATCTTAAAGTAGAGCTTGTTATTAATGCATAGCTCAAATAATGACTAGCGCACATTAAACCTATTACCATTCTTGAGAAAAACAAATTATTGTAACTTACCCTTCGTGTCCTTCGCTCACTCTTGCAGCCTATGTCGACATGGCTCCTATTCCTGTAAAGGTTTTAAAGTAACCTAACCTAACCTAACCTCGGGGTTAATATTAGTCGCCATGTAATTTTGCTATGAGTGTGAGTATTATGTATGAGTATTGTCTAATTAATTTGCTGTGCAGTCAGTATTTATGATATGATTTAGCTATGTCGTATTTTTGTGCCTGAAGGAATTTATTTGTTTCGCATTAGAGGAAAAATGTAATGTAGTTCGATGTATATTTTCAAATTATCTGTCTGTACTAGTTTTGTTAAACATTTAGTTTATTTGTAGTGAAATAATTTATTTGATGTAAAAAAGTATATGAATGATGGAAATAAATTGATAGGTGATTATTTATTTGATGTGCAATTAATAATATCCCTTATTCCATGTACCCGATAACAGCCTATAAACAACGGGGGACCAGTCATTGGTTATGCTTTTGAGCGAAAATTATTTTATTTGTAACTTTAAAATGGTTTTTCATGATCTACCGCTTGGTTGACAACGTTGTCAACCGGCTTCGCATCTATAGTCTAGAAGCATGAAATTTTGCACAACAGTTCCTGGTAAAATATATAACAAAGGTGAGCACTACGGAAGAATTTTTAAAAATGCATCCCCTAAAGGGGTTAAATAGAAAATGAAAGTTCGTCATTTTTGCCGATGGGAAATCCTATCGGGTTTTCAATACTTATACAAGATGTAACATAAATAACGCACAACCTCTTAAGGGATCATTATATTGATCATTATGAACAACTTTTACTATGGGACCAAACCTGAAACCGCGAAAAAAATTCAGCTGTTCCCTACATTTTGACGAGTTATGCGAACATAAATGTAGGGAGCAGCTGATTTTATTTCGCGATTTCAGGTTTGGTCCCATAGTAAAAGTTGTTCATAATGATGAGTACAATGACCCCTTAAGAGGCTGTGCGTTATTTATGTTACACATTGTATAAATGAAATGACTTTATCAAATGCAATGCTATCTCCCGTAGTAGTATAACAAAGTAAAACTGACAGACGGAAAATTTTGTCGCATGTAAAGTTTATGACGCGAATAATGGTTTGAAGTTGGGTGAAAAACATCTTAGTTACTGCTTGGAGGTTCGAGTGAGATGTAATGGGTGTTACATTGTTTTGATTTGGAAAATAATAAAACTCGTATTAAGAGCAGCAAAAGAATATAGCCTAAAGAAGATGGAGTTTATTTATTAACTAACACTTCTAACAACTAATAATGAGGAGAATGTCGAGAGGATAGATTTGTGTAGGACTGTGAATGGCTATAAGAGTAGGGGAAGACCCAAAAAACGATGGGTGGACTGTGTGGAAGATGGCATTGCTAGAAAGGGGGTGACTACCGAGATAACGACTCATGAGAAGTATGGAAGAAAAAGGCATGTTGCGCCGACTCCAAATAATTTGGAATAAGTGCAAGCGAATGATGACATAAAACAATTAGGATTGTGTACGCATAAAAAATCAAAATGATGCTATTTGTGATAACATCATTTTAAATCACACATCCAGCAGCGTGTGAGTCGGTGCCACTGGAATATAATGTTGCCATTTTAAATATTGTATGTGTATGTATTGTGTGTGTGTGTATTGTTGTTTGGGGTAATTTATTTTAATTTCTTATTTAGATTTCACTGCATGCTGCACCGGCTGACGTCAATCGTCAACGCCGGCTGTCGCTGAAAACCAATGCTGGGACTCTGTCTCGCATAGGGTCGCAGCATTATGCTGAGCGATGGCCATTTTGTGTGGATGTGACGCATATTTTCCCCCAACTAATTTCTTTTTGTGTTTGTGTTCTTTCTTTGCGTCATGTTTACCGCAAATAAAAGTATTTTCTTTATTTTCTTTAACTATATGTATAGGGATGAAACAAGTCCCTAATCCTTATTGACAACCACTTACTCATCTAATAAGGTGATCGAAATCAAAAGGGTTCCATTCACGAACAAAGGGCATAAACTAAATAAATCTCAGTGGGACAAAACGAGCCTCCAAAGGGTTTGAGTTGAGCTCAAAACATCATTTTAATATTGACCCTTCAATGTTTAATTCAAGTTTTGTATTCTATTTGGGTGACAAATTATTCCATTTACAACACAGAAATCTCCCAAAGGAAAACCTTCTTTAATATTTTACTGTAGAGTAGGTTTTCGAATAGGAGTTTTATTCATGACGTAATAGAATGATGGAGTACACAAAATGTCAAGTCGCCGTCACTGTGACAAAAGATTCCGTGGAAATTAACTAACTATAAATTCTTAAAAAGTACCCTTCGTCAATCATTTAGAGAATATATGAAACAAAATACTGATAACATAACATTACATCACGCCGTGTTTCCCCGAAGGGTTAGGCAGAGATGTGCGCGTATAGTAGTACACCCACATTTCGCCAGTTATGTTTAAAGTCCCATGTAATAGGGGGCGAGCCTATTGCCATCTACCGGGCACAAATCCAGACTCCGGGCTGCTATTGAGAAATTCCAAATAGAAAAACCCAATAACACTTTGCCCGACCTGGGAATCGAACCCAGGACCTCATGCTCAGCAGTAGCGCTTGCGACCACTAGACCAACGAGGCAGTCAATACACTGTTCAACAAAATACTGTTCTAAATATTAGGCATCAAGCCTCTAATAATTCCCAGTTTGCGATCCTAAAAATATTATTGGACACTTTAATATAATGATTGCGCCTCTTTTTGTAAATTTCTTTTAATTTCTATTTTGGGGACCTACAAATACTAAATAGCCAAGTAACTGCAACCAACTTGAATGTAGCACTCACCGGCCACTGCCGCGGTACCGTTCAAAGTTTAAAAAGAGGCTCATTTATTTAAAAAAAGTGTGCGTCATTAGAAGCCCAAAAAGTTTTTAGAGGTTTAGTTAAGTATTTCAGTAAATATTATGACCCGTTAAAGTGTACAAATAACAGGTTTTCCGTTAGAATGATAAACAGGTGAACGTTGATTTGATTGCTGACATAGTAATTTGGAATGTCTTTACTTTAGAATTTTATCACCTACACGCGCATTTATTATTTTTAAATTTCAATGTTTCTTCTTGCGTCGTCGATTCTATCCTTCTGGAATATCGTCACCCCATTACTAATTAATCAATCTTTAATTATCTTCGTGGTGGTGACAAGAATTGGTATTGAATATAAATGATTAAATTGTCCAACTAGTGCGACAAAGTGTAATCACTACATAAATATAAAACAAAGTCCCCCCGTCGCGTCTGTCTGTCTGTCTGAACGCGATAAACTCAAAAACTAACCAACGGATTTTCATACGATTTTTATCAACAGACGGAGTGATTCATGGGGACGGTTATGGTATACAAATTCATTACGGTTTTGTGTAAATTGGCTGAAATATGACGATGTCGGAAAAATCATGCCGACTGGGAGTTTTACTGGCGTGCGCCGCGTAAAGCAATAGAGTTACATATATCTAAACAATGTATTACGGAATTAATACATTGTTTACCTGGATTAACACATAGGGTTTTAATCCCGGTAGTACGTTCCCGTGGGATATTTACCGACATCCACGTGGGCGAAGCCGCGGGCAAAAGCTATCGTTAATTATTTTGAAGAATACTTTGACCTACTAATAAATTTCGGTGGGACAAATTTTAATAACACTTGTGTAAACTCTTGGTGGAAAGCAGTCAAGTGGTGACCCTGACAGGTTCTTTACTTTGTTTAAATTATTTCATCACCACTGCTCTTAAAACGGTGAAGAAAAACGTCGTGAGGAAACCGGCATGTCCTAGAACCGAAAATTCGAAGACATGTGACATCTGCCAACCCGCACTAGGCCCGCGAGCTGGATTACGGCCCACTCGCTCTCACTGAGAGGAGGCCTGTGTGCCAGCAGTGGGGACATTTATGGCTGATTATGTAAAACTCTTGGTACACTTGCCCCTCCTAGGGTTGGGTTATGATATTAAAAGAGTTCATTGCCCTATAAACAGCCAGCCAATTATAGTTACACACTAGCTGCGCCCCGCGACTTCGTTTGCGTGGATGTCGTAAGTTACACAATATACTAAAATAACAGCCACATTTTAATAAAACTCCCTCGTACCTCGACCCATCGCGTTGCATCGCCCGCTCGCGCTATTACTTCGTCCTCGCTCAGTGTTCATTCTAACTTTTTTCTTTTTGCTCGGCTCATAAGGGTCATAGTGTCATCACACTATGACCCTTGTGACCCTTATTTATTTAACATCTTAAATAGCCTATAACTATCCTCGAGAATTGGGCTACCAATTGCAAAAAGAATTTTTCAAATCCGACTTTTTGTTCACAATTTCATGGGTTTTATTTTTTTCGCGCGGAACCCTAATTATTTTTCTGAAATAAAAGTAACCTTAGTTACTCCTCGTAACATCAGCTATCTGCCAGTGAAAGTCATGTCAAAATCGATCCAGCCGTTTCGGAGATTAGCCGGAACAAACAGACAGACAGATAGACAAAAATTTTAAAAATTGCTTTTTTGTTATAAGTACCATATATACTTGCATATGCATTTAGTAAAAAGTTGTTGTTTTGATATTACGCCATACGTGTTAACAGACACTTCAACTTTATTTATTTGTATAGATGTATAGATTATAATTAGTAAATCTAGTTACAAAGCAATTTATTCTACGTAACTGATAACGATTTGAAGTAGGTACAGCATCGTGTTCGTTGCGTATACGTAATTAGAAACTCATCGTTCACTAAAGCAGTATCTGGTACAGATGGTACATATTCTACAATCTGTTATTTGTGTAATTAACAGAATTGCGTAGGAATATGATAAAGTACTTTATGTTATTGGATATTATATTAATTCTAGCATACATTGTAATTATTAATATCAAACGAACATACTGTATATATCAATTGTATATGTAACATATCAATTCACCAATCCCTTGACAGAATGTTTGATACTTCATAAACTAACCCTTTTTTGCCCATGGGGTTGACAGATTAAATAATATAATATTGTGCATAAATAAAGACCACTTGTCGAAATATCCGAATATTCCAGTGAGGCTTTAAAGCTTTCCAAACGTAAATAAACCCTTATCAAAAACCGCAAAATATCAACACGAATGACTGACGTCACTGGGTTTCTGATAAAGGGTTTTTTAGCACTATAATAACATTTGCCAATATTGTTAAAGACTCTTACAATTATAAAATTGTAAGAGTTTCTATCGTATTATCTAATAAATTCAGCCCAATAAGTAATATAATCTGTTTTTGAGATGATTTAAAGAAATGCCACATTAAAAATGTGTTTTTAATAATTACCTATTAAATTAATATTATTTATTAGTTCGCCAATTGAATACATTTTTCAAAAGAGTATGTTTTCATTTCACATTCATAAAAATTTGGTATCGTGTGAGCGAGAGAGGTGACAAAATGCGAAAGCCCTCTTAATAGGGATGTACGAAGGCAACACTTTGACACCACTGTTAAAATATGTGAACAAACGAATTCCGTTGAATCGACAACTAGCTTTACGAACTGGACAAAATCGTCATAGACTGGGAAAATTATGAAGGTGTAATTGAATAACGCCAAGCTGTGACGTGGGTCTGGTCTCGTTAAAAAAGGGACAAGTTGTGACTTGTTCGTGGAATTAATCGGTCTGCGGGGAACAAGTCTGTGGCCCACGTTGGTCCCGGTAGAGGATGTTAAAATACAATTTGCTGACCCTGTAGAAGTTTCAATTGAATATCAGCTTTGGAAAAAAGATAATTAGGTATGATTATTTTTTTCTATATTATTATTAACTATGTGTGTAAGCGCAGCACGCATACAGTCATGGTAATGACCGCAGTGAGTTAATTACCTACTTTTAACTGAAGTCAAAAATGGAGGAGGTTCTTAATTCGGTTGGATTCTTTTTTAATGTTTTTTACCTTAGAACTCCATCATTTATAAACCGATTTGGAAAATTATTTTTTATTTGAAAGGCTATACTTCCAGATTGGTCCCATATCAAATTCTAATGAGTGGTTTTTGAGTTAGCTTCAATAATAAGTATACAGGGTGTAAAAAGACACATCACATACCCGTTAACTACGCATACTGACCATCGAACTAAGTAACATAGGGCAAAAATTATTGCTGGGAAACGACTTTCTTTCTTGGTGTGAAAAATCACTTTATATGGTAACACGCAATGTAACACGCGCAAAACGTAGTGCTTACTATTGCATACAACAGTATAGGGGTCGTGCCGGTATTTAAAATACAGTTATAACATTTAAAACAGCTTTAATAAAAAAACGTTAGTAATAAAGTTGGAACTTTGACCTTCAATATTTCCGTAACCAGAAGGTTCGCAGGTATGGTCCAGAACAAAAAAAATCGCAATGATGGGAAGAACATGTAAGTTTCGGCTTCGTTAAGTGTCTTTTTACACCCGATATTTTCCACTTAGTGTACAATTTACATTGCAAGTACGAATATATACGAATTTACATAAATGTTGCGAAGATACCACGACTAAAAAGTGAAAAATAAAAACGATGTTACAAAAAAAACAACCGACTTCCAAAATAACACTACAAAGTGACAAACGACTTTAATTTCGGAAGTCGGTGGCAAAAAACGAAAATACAAAACCAAAGACACCGATTTCCGAAATTAATGTTATCTTTGTAGTGTTTTTATTGGAAGACGGTTTTTTTTTTTGTAATAACGTTTTTTTGTGTATAACGTTTTAGTGTGATAACTTAGCTAAGGGGCAATTCCCGTAATTTTAAGAACGTTCACAGTCTGATTTCAGTCTCAATATGTCAAAAATACCCCTAATAATTTCCCTACATTTTTGACAATTTTTTGACATTGATTGTCGCTGAGATGAGATTGCGACTGGATTATGAACGTTTTTAATTACCTACGGGAATTGGGCTCCAAGTTACAACTCATTAGAAATCGTGATAGAAACTTAAAGATACTTGAAATCCACAAGTGGCATCCAATGTGAAGCCATTAATAGAGACAAGGTTAATAATGTATAATTGGTGCCTGAAATTTCACCAGCACTTTCATCACCAACCTAGTGTTTTCCCAAGTATATTGGGGTCGGCGTCCTACCACCATCGCAAGCCACCGATACTCTATACAATGATATTTTGCACAAATATTGCTTGACAACAAAAATAATGCCTTTCTAGACGAGTTATTTTTACAGATCTCTGCTCGTACTAGAAAGATGTCGCACCTCAATTTAATTATTTTTAAACAATAAGGTTTTCCTCACATGTTCAGAACTGCTCAAAGTCACTGTAGCTTTAACTTTACCAGTACTACTTGAACGAAGACAGATGCTCCAATTTCAGACTCAGTCTGAACGACGATTTATTAGACAAGCAGCCGGTCATTACTTGCCGGTGTCCTCTCAATACGTCTCGATTTACAAGGCCCGTTACCTATGTATCAATCTGAACATCAATGTTGGAATAATCTGTAGTAGTCGTAAAGTTTAAAGGTTGTCATCAGTTGGGTCTTCAGTGCTGAATTTAATGATGAATGCATACCGTGTCAATTTTTAAAAATTTTGTCTTACTAGAAAAATAAAGCGGATGCTATTTAGTGCCAATTAGTCTATCAGTGTCTCTTACTTTTCTACTGTGTATCTCCGTCTTCTTCTCCCTTACTTTGTCTTGTTTTATGTCATACTGAAATTCAAGACGTAAACTGGATTGCCAGCTTTTTAGCACCATGAAAGCGTCGTTGTCCTTGTCTGACGCCGTCTGTTAGTAAAAGATCATAATGCCCTCATCTAACTTTTTAGTTATTGGACAAGAAAATCCTTGTGCCGTATATTAATCAGGTAGTAGGTAGTAGTTATAACCTTTGGTCTTCGACGACATTACCTCCTAAACAAACAAAAATACTGTACCAGATGCATCATAAAAATGATACTTCCATGTCATTTGCAATACAGGATCCTCATTATAAAATATTATAGGAACCCCCATAAGGGGGGTTAAACTACCCATAAGGGGTAAACATGGGTACATTAGGTCGGTACAACAAAATAACATAAGGTACGTAACGTTCTTCGAATATCACCCTTCGGGGTTTTATGTTTCATGAATACAGGGCAGGGCTGGCTGTCACACCGTTATGTAACAATAACTTATTTTATTTCATCTTAAGAGATTCAAATCCGTGATTGTGCTCATTAATTTTATTCAAATGCCGCTGCGAACATTTCAAGCTGAAAGGTTTTCTATCCCTCGACAATTTGGGAAGTGATGTGATTTTGTTCAATGCTGTTGGCATAGATTTCAGCGAATTTTTTTGCCATCACTAACTCAGCAAGGTCGTCTCAAAAGTCTATCAAAGTGTCACCAGCGAAAGAAAAACAATCGACAAGCATGAACATTTTCTTGAGGGCCTAGAACTGACCCCTGTGGAACCCCTCAACTACTTTCTTCCCAATGAACACAACCGTCAGTAGTATATCATTCAATTAAGTGTTAACACTGTAAGCAATCAGTAGGACTACTAGTTTAGAGGCGAATTTCCACACACGAAGTGATAAATGACAAATATAGATATGCTATTAATCAATTGAACGTCTATCTAAATTCGGTCATGCCGTTAATTTATACATCCAATGTGTTTTATTTGCATTGCTATCTGATTCTCGAAATCATTTTATTGTTAGCTGCCAGTATAAAAAATAAGCAATGAATGGACCTGTTTGTTTTTGGAATTTTGACACGGGTTTGTTTGTTTATTACATGTAAATATGAATGGCTCTAGTTGAAATAAATAATGTTAAACAATTTTACGTTTCATTTACGAATCGTTTTATAAGTAAGTAAGCAAGCAACAGGTAATTATTAGCTAACATAAACATCTATATATATAAAAATCTCGTGTCACGACGTATGTCCTGAATGAACTTCGAAACTACTGAACCGATCTTGATGAAATTTAGTCACTACGTGTAATTTAGTCCAACTTAAAAGATAGGATAGTTTTCATCTCGATTATTGACCTCAAGTAACAGCGCGGGCAGGCGATGCGATGTGACGGGGTGTATGGGCGAAATAAGAGATTTTACGCGGACAAAGTCGCGGGCGGAAGCTAGTATATATATATGGTATGTAGTTTTTTTTTTATAATTATACATATAAATAGTTTGTAGTATTTATATTTTGTATATTTAGGTTAGGGTATTTATCTATGGGCCTGCGTCAATTGAAATAGATAAATGGAGTATAATTATTTATTGTTATTAAAATATCCTTGACATATCCTGGGACCCTGAGGCTAAAGTGAACTGGTAAAATGGCAGTGGGTGACTTGCACACTCAATAATGGGCCCCGAAGAGGGTCGCTAGCACATAGTGACGTTGCGACAAGGGAAAAGACTGCCTGAAGTTCTTGAAGAGTGGGGAGGTATTCCACGGCTATCAGGACAATCCCGGAAGTATGGACAAGATCCCAACCAGCATCTTACTAAATACTTCCTTCCTCCGAGCACGTTAGCTCTTGCGAACCTCCAGTCAAGCCAGCCAATAAAGGCAAGAAAGAGATGGGAGCTCTGTTCCTCGTCAGTTTTCACTCCAGCCGGTCAATAAAGGCGAGCCTGAGGTGAAGAACAAGACTTATCCCGGGAAATAGTGTCCGTGGGGTCGTTACTGCCCAACAGCTCGCCACATGATGCCCTGCGGGTTTCTGTATCTTTCTAGATCTGGCTCCTCACCCTAGACCTGTTTCGGCAAAATAAACTCTACCGGCACAGACCTACAGTTCAGGAGCGCGCAAGCCCCACCACGACGTCAACGTAGAAATACGGCAGTGGGGTTAGTATTATGATTATTATAAACATTACTGACACTATTATTTTGTACTGAAATTAAGAGGTAAAAATAGAGAATATATATGTATTGGCTCTTGATATTATAAAAAACTTAAAATAATAAATAATTTCAATTTCAGCTAGTATTGACCCAACTGCGGTGTAAAGTCAGAGAAAGGAATGGTGAAATGAGTCTGTACAACTCAGAACCCATGCACCATATTTTTTATAAGAAGATAAACAAGTGAATATAACGATATAAATGATGTCTGTTAATGCAGTGAATATAACGATATAAATTATATCTGCTATTGGATGCTACTGAGGAGCTATTAAACAAGCTCGAGCGCTTGCAAAACTTGTGCATTCGCTTTGTTTTCGGTCTGCAAAAGTATGACCATGTTTCTCATCTTCGCAAGGAACTCAAGTGGCTCCCAATCCACCTTCGCAGGAATATTCGAATTTTATGTCTCCTCTTCAGCATCTTATACAACCCGTTTTATCCTTCCTACCTGCGTGAGAGATTTTCTTACGCTCGCCCTAGCGACGCACCGTGTAGATCACACCTTAGATCCCTCCTTAAATCCCATCCTCATAAAACAAGCTACTATTCTTATTCCTTCTTTGTCCATGCTGTAAGATTGTGGAACTCACTTCCGCCTGGCATTCGAGATTTAAAATCTATTTAGCAATTCAAATATCGAGTAAAAGTGCATTACCTCTCCTCTCATCTGTGATAATTTATATATATATATGTGTATATGTACATATATATAGGTTTATAGCATATTTAGTTATTTAAGTATTTGTTATTTTTTGTTTTGTATATGTTTAGGTATATTTAATATTTTAGTTTAAATCATATTCTTCTCTTGTTCTCACACACTATTTTCTACATTTTTTTTTCGTTTCTCCTTTCGCAGGTCTGCTGGAAGAAATTTCTTAAGAAATAAGTAGTACCTTTGTACTCAATACTCTTAATGTCGTATCTGTTTATGTTTTATTGTGTGTACATAAATAGTAAAATAAATAAATAAATATATCACTATATCCACTTGTATTAAATCTACTACAAAACGATCCTTCCTTCAATCAATGCCTAGTAAGCAAATACGACCACCATCTTCTGAAACTATTTTATTTTTTAAATACCAATTAGTTTTGAAGCTCGCCTTAATTCTCGAAGTATGTACTAGTGCAAATAAAATGTTCAATTACTTTTTCTTGTAAATGAGAGCATCAAAGATAATTTCTATGTGGATAGCTTTTATGACATTAAGTATATACTGGATTAAATAAAATGAGATGACTTAATTTATTGGATGTTTTTATAGTAAAAGTCGCTCTTGAAGTAGCGGAGAAGTGGTTGAAAATAAATTTATTAAGGTGCAGATACCTTCTAGTCAAGCGAGAGCGGCTTCTCCTGGTACAGGTGTTTTCACACTTAAAAGGAGAAGTCAACCTCATTATTGTTTAGACAATTTTTTTTTATCGAATAAAACATTTTTCATTTTCATTTCATACCTAGGACTAGTTTTAAAGGTTTTCCACTTTCTTATGGATTTAAGAATTTCTTTTACAAGAATTACTTGAAGAATTAAATTCTGATCTCCTTAAGAAACTGATCTTTGTTTCTCTTAAAGCAAAGGACATTGTTAAAAATGGCCTATTAATCAACACGTATGAAACCTTTACAATAATTACTAGTTTTTTTTATAATTTACATTACAATTATTACAATAGAATGGACACTTATGATTTTCGAGACCATTTTAAAAAGTAATTCACTTCAGTGGCATTTCCCGACGCCATTATATTTTTGTTTCAATTTTACGTTTTGAATAGGCAAAGGGCATTATAGCTCATACAGCCAAGTCGCAAATAAGCAGCAGTATAGTGTGCGACGTAATTACAAAACTTAGCACTCTCAGCCCTGTGTGAAACGAGCAACATCGACATGTCAGTGTCATCATTGACAGATGACAGTTTGACATTAGATTAACATAATTTGACATTAACAGTATAACTCTGGTGCTCTGCCTAATCCTTTTGGGTAAACAAGCGAGATTTTATGTAAGTTTGTAGTATTCGTAGTAAATGCAATACTTACTCCTAAGTCACACAAAAACGAAACAGTCCATAAGTAGACCTAATCAGGCCATAACTACAAATAAATTAGTATAAAGAAAGAATAGTTCTGACCAACTTATATTATGTAATGAAACGTTTAAAGATAAAATCCAAGATTTTAATTTGGTTTCAATTGAATATAAGCATTATTTAGTCACGAAAAGTCACGTCTCTGTTGCTTCTTAGGCGAACGATGTATGGACGCTGAACAATGTCCTTTGACTTTCACTTACCGAAGTCCCTATAATGTATGTATACTTAAATAAAAAAATTGTCACATACATACATAAACTCACGCCTTCTTCCCATGGGGGTATTCAGAAACTACAGAACGCCACCTGCTACGATCCTTAATACTCCTTTTGCCTCGTTAACGTTCATACATCTGGTCATACGCCGGTTGCAAGTACTACGCACCTGACCTTTCTGAAGAATACCACCAATAAGATTACTTATGTCTTCATAAGGCGTCCCCTCCCAGCATTTCCACTGACATCTGCCGTGTAAATACTTTTTGTTAGTTGCCTTTCTTTCATGTCACAGTCATAGTCTCAAAACCCTTTAACTTAAAGTGTGACTTCTTCTTCTTTTTAGTGATATTATTTTTTTTTAACAATCATCAATTCTAAAATCTAACACCATATGGGCCTTGATGCCTGACAAGAAAATATTTTTTTATAATTTTTTTTTTTTAATTTATTTATTTACCTTAAATCGATTTTTTCACTGACTGGTGAAACTCATGAGCTAGCCAGGCGTTTTAGTTCGTGGCTACTACTTTAAGTTTTCTATACTTATAAACTTATCCAAAATCCATAACACGATTTCCTGGTACCGACCCTTACGTTATACCAGTAATTATTAACTTCTGAGTAACCACATAATATCATGATAATGTTAAGTGGGTATAACAGTAAAACCAGTATTATTTTCGGTTTACCCATCCAAGTTTATTTATAAGGGAGATAGAGTTTTCAAAGTTATTCCCTCATTACAGTTCGGTGTGACAAACCCCCATGCTACTCTGAACCCTCGACCGAAGACTTACAGGAAATTACTCCTCGCTTCAATCTGGGCGGGTTAAATTTAACGATTGGTTTGTCTTCTTGCCACTTGCCAGGGTATCAAACTACTGAAGGTCAAAGAAATTAGGGATATATGAAAGAAGCCTGGCATACTAATCAAGGACTTGTCTTAGGATTTGTTATTCATAGCTTTTCAATTGGAACTTGTCCGTGAGGACGCAATTGGCTTGGTGGGAAAAGGAAGATGGATAAGAAAGTGTTTTGACACTTCAGCGGTTAAAATGAAGATCTTAATTTATAAGATACATTGTAATATTTTGTTGTATGTGATAGTATTTTAATATTTGGCGAATGAGTGAATAGATTTTATACAACATTATGTTTTATGGTACCTTGTTAGGTATAAATAAGATTCATTCAAGAAATATTTAGAATATTCTTTAATAAAAATGGCAGAGGTTTTTGTATTTGTATTTTTATCTTTAATCCAAACATAAACTACCACCATTACACGCTTATTTGCCACAGAAAACATAAAAACAAGATACAAATTTAATGTAAAAACAAAGCAAAATGCCTGATCCCAGCATCTATAACCCCAAGTGTTATATCTACAGAATCCTTTAGTTTATCGTCGAACGAAAACAGGGTTCTCACGTAAATTCGATTATTTAGTAGGGACCGGTCTGATAGTAAGGAATTAACTAGCTTTTGGTCGAACTTCGGATTATTTCGAGTGTAGGTACTTGTTATACAGTAATTATTTCGTAGCATTGTGTTATTCCGTGGAATGTTCTTGAAGTACTTTATTGTTGCTTCGTCTTTTGTAGTGCTATGCTGTTTGTATTGGTAATCCGTTGAAATCGTAAAGTGATTTATAAGAAAGATTTTTTCTTAAACATGTTTGGAAAAACGAGCATTATTTTGACAGCCTTCTTCGAGGTAAATGCTGTACTGGTCAAATACATGCGAGCAGGCGTCCGGCAATGTTAGTATGAAAATCCATATCTGTCGTGTTTAGTGGCCGAATAAATTACTATGAAAACTCATATTTGTCGTGTATGTAATTTAAAAATGGAACGAACTTTTTACTTCGACACATGGCAACCAAGGAGGTAACTTATCAAAGATTTTATTTAAATTTCAATTTGGCTTGCAAATAGAGCTGTTTAAAGTAAAAAAGAAACAAAAAAGTCGGTCGGATGGTCGGGTTAATGAATTCAATTCAATTCAATTCAATTCAATTATTCTTTATTGCAATACAGCAACATTATAAAAGTAGGAGAGAGGAAGAGCGCTTTAAGGCGACCTATACCTAATATTGCATCACTTTGATTCAATAATAAGCAAACAAATAGTGATTGTTTAAAGCCAAAAAATAAATATATTGTAGTTGACTATATGTACTTTGACTTTTTGTGGTTCAAAACATGATATCGAAAACTTCGCTCGATCAAAAAAAAATCGGAAGAGGAGTCTAATCGATGATTTTTTTGATGTTTTTCTAATTTTGCTTGAAGCTTATGAAAGCAATACTTCCAAAAAATATATCTGTAAAAAGTTCATAACAAATAGAAGAACAATTTGTGGTTACATTTTGCAAAATAGTTAAATTCATTTAATAATAAGATATTATATAATACAGCGGCTCGCGCACTGCAATTCAGTCGCCCGCCGGGCCTTGACGAGGTAGGACCTCTGTCCGTTTTGCTAGCGCACTGCTCTTCCGCTAATTTATCGAACAATTCATTCGAAGGACATAGTGTAAATAAGTCAGTATTTTTTTTTTTTGGTTTCGTATGTTTGAATGAAAAACGGAACCCTTATTTAGGAACGAAGTTCTGTAACGCGGCTTGCGGTAGGAGTTAACTGGTAGAAATCGTCACGAGTCGACTTTCAAATTGTAAATTTGGTCAAAATGAAAATCCAAGATGGCGGCCGTGAAAATTTTCAAATTTTCCTTCATGGGTGTCGTTTTCAAGGTTTTCGAGGGTGCTAAAGCCGATGGTAAAGTCAAAATGAAAATCCAAGATGGCGGCCGCGAAAATTTTCAAATTTTCCTTCATGGGTGTCGTTTTCATGGTTTTCGAGGGTGCTGAAACCAATAGTAAAGTCAAAATGAAAATCCAAGATGGCGGCCGTAAAAATTTTCAAATTTTCCTTCATGGGTGTCGTTTTCAAGGTTTTCGAGGGTGCTAAAGACGATAGTAAAGTCAAAATGAAAACCCAAGATGGCGGCTGTGAAAATTTTCAAATTTTTCATAATGGGTGTCGTTTTCGTGGTTATCGAGGGTGCTGAAACCGATAGTAAAGTCAAAATGAAAATCCAAGATGGCGGCTGCGAAAATTTTCAAGTTTTTCATCAGTGGTGTCATTTTCATGGTTTTCGAGGGTGCTGAAACCGACAGTAAAGTCAAAATGAAAATCCAAGATGGCGGCCGTGAAAATTTTCAAATTTTCCTTCATGGATGTCGTTTTCATGGTTTTCGAGGGTGCTGAAACCAATAATAAAGTAAAAATGAAAATTCAAGATGGCGGCCGTGAAAATTTTCAAATTTTCCTGCATGGGTGTCGTTTTCATGGTTTTCGAGGGTGCTGAAACCAATAATAAAGTAAAAATGAAAATTCAAGATGGCGGCCGTGAAAATTTTCAAATTTTCCTTCATGGGTGTCGTTTACAAGGTTTTCGAGGGTGCTAAAGCTGATAGTAAAGTCAAAATGAAAATTCAAGATGGCGGCCGTGAACATTTTCAAATTTTTCATCATGGGTGTCGTTTTCATGGTTTTCGCGGGTGCTAAAGCCGACAGTAAAGTCAAAATGAAAATTCAAGATGGCGGCTGGGAAAATTTTCATGTTTTTCATCATGGGTGTCATTTTCATGGTTTTCTAGGGTGCTGAAACCTATAGTAAAGTTAAAATGAAAATCCAAGATGGCGGCTGTAAAACTTTTGTGTTTATTTAAAATCATGTAGGAGTCATCACGTAACAAGGATCTTTGGTCCTGTCGGACGTCCCCGGAGGCACTCGGTTTTATAATGTATTACTATTTGAATTTTATTTTCTTCTATAGCTTTCGCCAATCCTTGTTTTGATGCTATTATGGGACACTTAATTTCGACAATCGTATCATTTCCAATCAACCTATTAGGCATGGCCCCAATATAACACTGGGCTTCGTCAATAAATAATCCGTAATAAATAATAACTATCCAAAACTAACTTGTAAAGGGTGTCTCAGTAAGAGTGCACTTTTTCATTTTAAAATAAAAACAAGTATTTTTTTAGATGAGTTGTGATATTTGTATTGTATTGTAAAGAAGACATGTTTCGATTAAGTATGGAATAAAATATCCGGCAAATGACCCCAAGGCTCCGATGACAGGCCATTACTCTTTTCGTGAAATTTTCCATGACTTTTGCACTAAGATGTGGCTGTATCTCACCGATGACGCGTTGGATTTCCGATTTGAGCTCAGGAATTGTTTCGGGTTTATTCGCATAAACCCGGTATTTCACAAAACCCCAAAGAAAAAAATCGCACGGCGTTAAATCGCACGATCTTGGTGGCCAGTTGACATCAGAATTTCGTGAGATAATGTGTCCTGGAAATCGTTGCTGCAATAAGTCGATTGTTTCATGCGCGGTGTGGCAGGTTGCGCCGTCCTGCTGAAACCACATGTTGTCCAGATTCATGCCGTCCAGTTGAGGCCACAAGAAGTCTGTAATCATATTCCTGTAACGAATGCCGTTCACCGTTGTAATGAGTTTTCACAATTATAACACGTTGTTCTTTCGAAAAGCGCTCAATTTTTAATAATCGGAATAAACAAAGGTGACAGCTGTCAAATTTCAGAGTTGCCACTTGCATGAAAAAAAAAATTCCAATTTTAAAAAGTGCACTCTTACTGAGACACCCTTTATATAGGTACCTAATTTAAAATAAAACCCCACCATCAGCATCACCTTTGTACGTATTTTTCTGTTCCTTTCTTATGGTCTGTTTACATGTGTGTACGTAAACTGTTAAATTAATTAATAAAAATCATGTGCAGTAGGGAGACACTGTCAGTAACAAAGTTCATCTCACATAATAATATGATTTAATACAAAAACATAATTTTCATTTTACATTTTGACCTCACTGTCGACTTTAGTATCCTCGAAAACTAGAAAAACTACACCCATGACGAAAAATTTGAAAATTTCCGCAGCCGCCGTCTTGGATTTTCATTTTGACTTTACTATCGGCTATAGCACCCTCGAAAATCATGAAAACGACACCCATGATAAAAAACTTTAAAATTTTCGCAGCCGCCGTCTTGGATTTTCATTTTGACTTTACTATCGGTTTCAGCACCCTCGAAAACCATGAAAACGACACCCATGAAGGAAAATTTGAAAATTTTCACGGCCGCCATCTTGGATTTTCATTTTGACTTTACTATCGGTTTCAGCACCCTCGAAAACCTTGAAAACGACACCCATGTAGGAAAATTTGAAAATTTGCGCAGCCGCCATCTTGGATTTTCATTTTGACTTTACTATCGGCTTTAGCACCCTCGAAAACCTTGAAAACGACACCCATGAAGGAAAATTTGAAAATTTTCTCGGCCGCCATCTTGGATTTTCATTTTAACTTTACTAATGGCTTTAGCACCCTCGAAAACCTTAAAAACGACACCCATGAAGGAAAATTTGAATTTTTTCTCTCTTGATAGAGAGAGAGAGTGAAAGTGTGAATTTCAAAGAAGAAAGTATGAACGCGCTTTGTCGTTAGTGACGATTTCTGCCAAGCCGCGTCAAAGAACTTCGTTCCAATGAGTTGACCTACTGCCTACACGACACGCTTACCTATACTGTGACACATTTTGGGTTCATGCAAGTTCACGCTGGCGAGGTAAGCGCACGGCTCGCTCCGTGGGTAGGTTGGTAGCGTTAAATACCTACTTCGCAGGGTCTACCTCGCCTTAATGATTTTCCTTTACTATATTCAAATTTTTTGCTATCTATTTATTTTTCACATCATTTATAGTTTTTATTATAATAGTTATTATAATTTTTAGTATAATTTATTTATTCTCTGAATGTATTATGTGTAGGTCAATCTATTTATTTATTTTTATATTAATTTATATATTATTATTACATAATTAATTATTTGTTATTTATTGTTATTATTCGTTTAGATATTTTGTATTGTAATTAGTGTATTTAATAAGTTATATACTTAAATTAATATTCAATATGTTCATATTTTTATTGCTTTACTTATCTGGTAAACAGATATAATATAGGTATCTATTAATTATTAAATTTATCCTTTAGATATTCGTCTATTGTGTAATAACTTCTATTAATTAAGAATTTTTTAAATTTATTTATAAATAATATGTTGGTTTTATTTTCTTGTTTTATGTTTTCCGGTAATTTATTATAATTTTTTTATTGACATAGCGTATGGACTAGAAGAGTGAAGTTTAAGGCGGGAGGGAGGCAAGTTTCATCTGTTTTTATGACGCAACGAATATTTTGTTTGTATGTCGTCCCGTGTGTTGTAAGATTCTGGGTATTTGCGGACTAGTTTACATAACTCCAAAACATAAATATTAATTAAGGTGAGAATTTTGTGTTTCTGGAAGTGAGGCTTGCAACTATCCGTTTGTTCAATATTCATTATTATTCGTATTAGTTTTTTTTGTTGAATAAATAGGGAGGGCGCGTCTGTGCTATTTCCCCATAGGATGATGCCATAGCTAAACCAAGCATGGGCGTACGCATAGTATGTGACTAGTGCGATTTGTAAATTGGTAGTTTTCTTAATTTCGCGTAAGGCGTATGTGAATTTTGAAATTTTTGAAGTAACCTTCTGAATGTGTGCCTTCCAGTTTATATGTGTGTCTGTTGTCAAACCTAGGAGAGTGAAATTGTTAACTGTTTCTAATTTTTGTTGGTTAAATGTAAAGTTTATATTTATACGGCGTTTTTTGCCGAGGATGAAAGGTAATTAATTTGGTCTTGGTAAAGTTAATTTCGAGATTATGTTCGCTCATCCAATTCATTGTTTTATTAAGTATATTTTTAAGTTTTTCATTTAAATTGGCATATTGGCGCGTGAAAATAGTACATTACTGCTGCGGCCGACAACAGAGGCACTGATGGACGAACGTGAAAATGTGGACCGAGGCGAAACCGAAGCACAAATACGTGAGTTCAAAAAAAGATAAAAAAATGTCTGAGAATGTGCAAACAGCGCTCTTTCATATCATACCCCACATGCCCTGGTAGCCGCACTTCAACTTTTTAAGACCCCCTTTCAGTACCTGTTACAAAAAAAAAAAAAATATTTCTTTCATATTTGCAAAATAGTTGGGCAATCGTTCCAAACACTAAACCAACTAAAACTGTTCCAAATTTTAAGTTGATAGCATTACTAGTTCTTGAGATATCCAGCTGTGACAGAAGAACAGACAGACAGACTGAGTCGAACCATAAGGGTTTCGTTTTACCATTTTGGTACGGAGCTCTAGAAATAAAAATATTTTTTAATTTTCGACAGTGAATTTATCCGTTAAGAAAACCTGTCTTCACCTAATTCTGCCCCGCTATCACGCAAAATTAGTACTTTCCCTTTCAAGATCTTTCCATTTCCAATCCATGCAAGCCGTATTTACCTTCCTGAATTTTTCCATTCCCATTAATAAGCCCATGACTTCCCCAAAGCTAAGGTCCCGACCCACACTTTAATGGGATTTATACTAAACAGCGTTGCTATTTGAGGTTAAATGATAATTTAGCTCCGTTCTTCCGCGCTACGCACCCAATTTGCGTAATTTTAGCGGAGATTAAGCTTATTTTATTGCTTCTAATTGCGTAAATATGTATTAAGATTGTACATTTTAGCGTCGTTGTTCGAGGAGTAAGGATAGGTACGGGGTACTAAATGTTTTACGATCGAAGGGAATTTAGCTACCCATGTTATAGATGTGGTACCTTCTTGCATTAATCATGCTGTAATATGTGCTTTTAATTAAAGTTACCGATATTGTAAAATTAATGGGAAATGAATGATTTAAAGCAACCATTTTGTTGTTACCACTACGGTTAGCGGTCGCAATGGTGCCTGTAATTAGTCAGTATTCAACTTTGATCAGATTAACTACACATAGTAAACTAATCAGCATCTCAATTTACCAAAGTAATCTGTTGACATACGAGTAGTTAACCATCAATCTTACCTTTCCACGAATCGTAGAACTTGGGCAAATAAATCGAATCTCCCTACGATCCTACCAGGAAGAGATTGAGTGAACTATCTTTGAAAGGATTTCTTAAACCCCGTACATGATCCTAATTCGGGTAAATCTTTCAACACGGTGGACCGCTATCCATTACACGTGTCCCTTTGGTTTAGTTGTAGTTAATTCAGGACTAAGTAAACAACGGTTAACTGAATGGTGCAACCCTTGATTACAGTTTACCTATAAACTCGGGTTATACGTTTTACTATAGACCCGAAATGAATATAAACCTGGTAAATGGTGTGATTCGATTTTATAGTTAATATTATGGAATGGATAGATTAATTGTATTTGTATTGTATGGGAGCGTTGTTAACGTTGAACCATTTTATGAATATTTTCATTTCCTGTTCTGTAATTTTATTTAAATAATCCGTGGGAGGTTGAAAAGAAATACCACGAGTTAGGTTGATAATGTCACGAGTAGGTTTTAACCCGGATACCAACCTGCTGACTGGCTAATTTTGCTCACGGAATGATTTTTTCGTTTTCTTTGAGTGTGATGGCAATTTAAACTGAGTCTGCTCAATATTTGGTTATCAACAGCGTCCATCAGTTCCTGTAGCGTACAATCAACATGCCACACAGGACACGATACTAGTGTCCCATCATTCGTGGAACAGCCCCACATTTGCACTCCAGGATGGAGTCATCTATAAAATTCCACCTGAGCCAATTTCACAGTAGCTTTTGTTAACAAGAATAAATTAAAAAAAAAACTACTTATAAACATTTACAGAAGCCTCCAGCAATACAAAGGGCTGCTTTATTTGGGCAAATGAAAGAAAAGATTAGGCAAAATACCCCATTATGCATTAAAACTCATTTCCTCTTACTGGCAATCTCCCTTCCATTCATTAAGACAAACATCATGAGAACAGCAGAATCCTTGCTTCAGCAAATAGCTCTTAACAGCCCCTCCGGTTCATCTTAATTAAGAATTAAATAAACTGCAGTTGATATAATAGTGTAGTTGATTATATTATGAGGTTGGATTGGTTGAGAGGAATCGGCGTTCTTCTGTTTTGTAGTAAAAACAAAAAGCGATCAACTAGCTGTTTGCCAAGCGTAGTGACTATAGAAATATTATTCGTTTTGACTGATACTACATAGATGTAATAGATAAGATATGAGTTGCGTGTTCAATTCCCGGACTATACAATATGGCTTTTATGGCTTGTAGGTATAGTGCATGTGAGATTTGTGTCTGAAATGCAGAATTTCAGACACAAATACAGAAGAAATACTATAATCCTGGCAAAGTTTATCAGCAGTTCGTGGTCAAAAACAGGATGATTTTATTATCACAGCGCATTTACCGACACCTGTATTCTTTTTTACCTACAATATCCAGGTAAACACATTCCACCATTTTGAAAACCTTAGTCCAACAATACGCTATCTAAGTCACATAACCCTTAACTTGGCTCAGCATAGGTAAGGTACTATAAACCTCCTATTCACTGCGTTATCAAAACACCCCGATCGTTTACTACAGGTCTATTGAGGCGACAGTGAATAGGCGTCTTTAGTGATCTAGATTAGGTTGTGTTTGTCTCTGAAAGGAGGGTTAAGGCCTTTCTTTTAGGCAATCAGCAGCTGTGGTTTTGATCAAGTCTAGATTTTTTGGAGTAATTATTAGTTATCTTTGTTTCAATGCTAACCAGGAATTTTGGAATTTTGGACGTTTTTTTTGGGAAATATCTATTTATTTATTTATTTATTTAACAGTTCATGCACACACATATAAACAGACAAGAAGAAAGGAAGAGAAAAATACGTACGAAGGTGATGCTTATTTCTAAAGAAATCTGTTTTGTAGTTTCTATGGAAACAGTTGTGTTGGCCAGGTGTTGGCTGGATTTATAAACATTAATCTGGTAGTTACATATATGTACATATGTGTTACGTACGTACGACTCAAAATTAATCATTGCTCATTGCAGGTCATAACTATGAATTCATTGGCTCGAGATAACCCCTAACGCAATCATATTAAGCCGCCCTGGTGAGCTTGAAATGAGCGTCTATGAGGGATGGTGTTTTTTCACCACCACATAAGCTATTCTAAGTATGTATAATAATTAGCAAAATACTAATATATAAACGGTAATAAAATAGCGACTGCCTCGTTGGTCTAGTGGTTGCAAGCGCTACTGCTGAGCTTGAAGTCCTGGGTTCGATTCCCAGGTTGGGCAAAGTGTTATTGGGTTTTTTCTATCTGGAATTATCTATCTGGATTTGTGCCCGGTAGATGGCAATAGGCTCGCCCCCTATTACATGGGACTTAAACATAACTGGCGAAATGTGGGTGTACTACATATAATAGGTACACCTCTGCCTAACCCTTAGGGGAAACAAGGCGTGATGTTATGTTATGTTAACTAGCAAAATAAATCACACTCATTTCCGACAATGATAAATAAATAAGTAAAATAAAACCGCCAAATGCGTGTCTGACCACGCACAATGAAGGGTTCCGTAGTTGGATGAAGAAAAAAGAGAAAAAAGAAATGAAAAAGTGTTTATTCACACTAATATTTTTTTTTACAAGATATATACCTCTGCCAAACTGCAAAGCAGTTTGTTGCCAGACGTTGCTCCTTTTCTTGTACATAAATTATCTTAATTGTTAAAATGAGACTTTTTCACATTATAGGCTACTATTTTTTTAAATTTCTATATTTCTTTAACAGACATACAAGAAAGCATTATCCCACGAACAAACTTAACATTTTTGTTAAAAAAACATGTTCTCCCATATATTCCAACCGCAAATGTAAGTTGGTGCGCTTATTATTGAGAGATTTATTATGTTATTTTAAGACCATAGACTTCTTATTATAGGTTTTCCTGAAATCTGAAGTATAGAACCATTCTCTGTATTTTTTTCAAAATTCTCAGTAGTTTTGGAGATAAGAGTTAAAAAAATTACCATACCGGGGTATGGTCAATTTTTATCTATTTTCTAAAATAACTTAAAAACAATTTATTTTAAAATTAAAAAAAAAAAATTGAGAACTTCACGGTAAGTCATTTCATTTGATATGTCACACGGTATGTATCGTTTGCAAAAAAATATTTTTTTATTTTCTTATTTTCCCCCAAAAGTGACCCCATATTTAAAATTCATTTAATTATGTTACACGTCCGTGTTTGGGTTACATAAATTCATATGTGTACACAATTTCAACTTAATCGGTCCATTAGATTCGGAGCAAATTGACTGTGACAGACGGACAGACAGACAGACGAGTGATCCCATAAGGTTTCTATTTTGTCCTTTTGAGGTACGGAACCCTAAAAAGGTAGTAGATAGGTAATCAATACTTAACTAAGTAGTCTGTAGGCTAAGCTAAGTTAGGTATTTCCAAATCACGTAGAAATGTAAATGAGCAGCAGTAAGTGGGGAGTGACGTCATGGATAGGAACTAAATAGGTCGCCCTGCTTTTCATATAATAATACTAGCTGTGCCCCGCGACTTCGTTCGCGTGTAAGTCGTAAGATACACAATTTATTAAAACAACCGCCACATTTTAATAAAACTCCCTCGTCCCCCGACCCGCCGCGTTGTACCGGCCGCCCGCGCTTTTACCATTTTTGCTTAGCGTTCTTTTTGAATTTTTTTCTTTTTGTTCGGCTACTAAGGGTCGTTGTCGTAGTGTGATGTTAAATAGCCTATAACCATCCTAGAGAATTGGGCTACCGAATGCAAAAATAATTTTTCAAATCCGACTTTTTGTTCACAATTTCATGGGTTTTAATTTTTTTACGCGGAACCCTAATTCTTTTTCTAAAATAAAACTAGCTGTAGTTACTCTTTATAACATCAGCTATTTGCCAGTGAAAGTCCTGTCCAAATCGGTCCGGCCTATATACTTTCATATGCATTTAGTAAAAAGGTGTTATTTTGACATTACAAACATACACTTCAATTTTATTTATTTGTATAGATATTACTTATGAAGTTGTCCGCGGAGTTTCTTGCCCGTTCTTCTTCATAAGTTCCTACTACGCTTTGGAATGGGCAACTAGCTTCATTTTTCTGACTGACCGACTCCTTGACAATTTAAAAGTGCCTGTAATTTGTTTATTAGATATAAATGCTTTGAGTTTGATAACGATGAATACGATGATGGAAAAAGTTTTTTGCAAAAAAAAACCGACTTCCAAAAAAAAAAACACTACAAAGTGAAAAATAACTTTAATTTCGGAAGTCTGGATCTGTATTTTAGTTTTTGCCACCGATTTCCGAAATTAAAGTTATTTTTTTCACTTTGTAGTATTTTTTTTTTTGGAAGCCGGTTGTGATTTTGCAAAAAAAGTTTTATTTTTCACTTTTTTGTTGTGGTACCTACCCCACACAAAGTCGTTTACCACTACTTGCAACGTAAATAACAGTGACAGGAAATTATTAAAACATCATCAATATACACTTAGGCCCACTTACGTGTTCGTGGGTTATCCTATATAACTCGGAGTTAACAGCTAACTCAGGGATAATCAAATAATTCATCTTGCGCCACCAAGAGTTAGACGTAAACTTAAGAGTTAAACTTTTAAATATTAAACCCACCGATGTGGGAGAGTTACATCGCTAAACTCTGGGTTAGTGTAAGTAATGTCAAAATTAATTGACGTCATGAGGTCCCGCTGATAACTTATTTTGTATTTTATATTGTTCGACGTTATAGTAAGTGAAAATTCGGTACTATATCAGCAGGCAATATATTCATGAACTCATATAAAAATAAATACAAATGATAAAAAACTTAAAACATATTTTTTCCATATCTGACATTTTTAACAATCTATAAACTAAGTCTCCTTGGAAACCACATACAATCGATTAAAATGAAATGTCATGTTATAAAATTTAAAGACAAGAAAGTATTACGTATCGTAATGTAATGTAAAAGAGATGGGTATAAGATTTCCGTTCATTGTTCGTTAATTCTTCTTTGGTCGGATTACATATCAGGCCATAGACGCTTGGGCACGTCACAATTGCGGCGTTAAGTAAGGCTTTGAGGAGTGGCTGGAGAGGCGCCACGGCGTCCTCACCTTCCACCTGACGCAGGTCCTCACCGGACACGGGTGCTTCGGGAGGTACCTGTTCCGGATAAGGCGGGAGGAAACGCCCGGGTGTCACCACTGTGTGGATCGCCCGGAGGACACGGTGGAGCATACGATGGAGGTCTGCCCGGCTTGGGCGGAGCACCGCCGTGTCCTCGCGGAAGCGATAGGTGGCAGGGATCTCTCGCGTCCAGCCCTGGTCCAGGCCATGGTACGGAGCGAGAGTACATGGGAAGCCATTACCTCCTTCTGCGAAGCCGTAATGCTCGCGAAGGATGAGGCGGGACGCGTGAGGGAGAGGAAAGCTTTGTGCCCTCACGCCCCTAGTCGCCGCAGGAGACGCCCTGGGCGTCGGGAATTGGCAGCCGATTCCCGGCCACCGTAGGCGCGGGCTTGCGGACGGCGAGCAATAGGTAGCTCGCCGTCCGGTAAGGACCAGGCCCGAGTCGACGGCGCGTTGTGTTCCACGCGCGCCTCAAAGTGATGTCAGCAACATTGAAGAGGTCCGCTAGGACCGATGCCAGCCGGGGTTGCGGGATGTTTGAAAGAGTTACCAGGCAACAGAAGAAACACGGGTGGGTTTTAGTCAGTAAAAGTCTGACACGCCCTCCTGCTCCGTCCAGAGCGAGAGAAGTTAACCCGACTAACCATGCTAGTGGTCCTAAGTGAAAAAAATACGTATTACTGAAGTTAACTCAAAAACTACTCGCCAGAACTTGACAAAATTTATATGGGACTAATCTGGAAGTAAAGAAAAAGAATTTTTCAAATGGTGGAACAAAAAAAAATGAAATGAAAATGAAATTGAAATGGCGGATAAATGACGGAGATCTGAGGTAACAAACATTAAAAAAAATACAACCGAATTGAGAACTTCCTTCTTTTTTGAAGTTGGTCAAAAAGTTAAAAATGTATTGGATTTACATAAGGTACCGAAAAGCTTATGATTGATCTGTTGAAAGCCGTTGTACACAGACATTCGAAACACTTGAAAAACAAATGTCTTGTTTCGGCCCGAAATACTTGGAAAACAAATGTCTTGTCTCGGCCCGAAATACTTGGAAAACAAATGTCTTGCCTCGGCCCGAAATACTTGGAAAACAAATGTCTTGTCTCGGCCCGAAATACTTGGAAAACAAATGTCTTGCCTCGGCCCGAAATACTTGGAAAACAAATGTCTTGTCTCGGCCCAAAATACTTGGAAAACAAGTGTCTTGTCTCGGCCCGAAATACTTGGAAAACAAATGTCTTGTCTCGGCCCACAGAATTTTTCTTAGCCTCTCTAGACCTTCCGTATTGTCCCACTGCAGGGCAAACGTTTCTAATTGTTCAGAAAAAGAAAAATTCAGGTCAGATTTTGGCCATAAAAATTGACGTTTTCAGCCTATTACTGCCAAACTTCCTTCACAGCAACTCAGTCTTACCTCAGGCTGCTGTAATATCGAATAGACAATACACAAGAAATTTTAACTTACACGAATACATCTTAAGAACCTATACTACCTCAGCTAAAATTCACTCTTTATCTCGCTCGCACAGTACTGCGCGCTGACTGAGTGCGGTGCTGGGCGGCAGGGAGCGCCGATAGTTTAGATAATTGCTTTTTACGGCGTAAATAATAGTAATAAAAAAAAAACAAAAGACTTGCTTTATAGTTAGTTTAGTTAGTATGCAAAGTTTCAAGATCTAATTTGAAGTATTTTTTGAATACCAGCGGTTTATATTTCGGTTTGGAGGTAACATTGAAATTTTTTTCTATCGAGAACATTTTATGGAATCGTGTTTTCGGTGAACATAGTACTTAAAATTAATCCTCAACTTTACTATATATTTATTTCAAAATTAAAGCTGCAGTAATTTCGACATAACGGAGGATCATGCTAAGCTATTTGAGGTAGTATAGGCCCTTAAACAATTTTACGACAAAAACAACAATGCTCAAATCATGCAAAACAAATGATGTTCTATCTAAAACTCAAACCATAATAACATTTCATCATACTCTGTAATTACTAGATAGCATTTAGCACTATGACCGTAACGCGGACATTTTGAACATTGCCCGCAAGTAAAAGCCCGGAATACAACTCGTTTGGTTATGTTTTGTTAGATTGTAGAGCAGCTAAAATCTTTACTGAAAAGGTTTTATGCCTACGTGGTTAGAAACTCTAAGAGACGAAGTGATTGTTTAGTTAACTATGGTGGTAGATGGTAATTTAACAATCCAAGATTCCACTGTAATGGCTTAGCTTGTAAGGCTTTGCAAGTAGACTGCGTAGGCCGTCAACTGCTAGGTTAGTGTACAGAGATAATTGCAACCAGCAGGATAGGTTAATATTAGGTCCTTACATATGAAATTAGTGTTCTGTCGTACTGACTACTTTGATCTGAAATATCTCTTCTTTGGTTAAGAATACCAAATTCAAATTTATAAATTCATTTAGCTGGTACATTTGAGTTTTGAAAATAGTCATTCATTTGTTTTTTCCTCATTATTTTTTTCTTTGGCGTCGCTTATTACCGCACAATGGAAAACATGAAATATCGGTATATTTACGAGTAGGTACGAGTTGTACCGTGGCACCAGTGCTGCAGAAACAGCTCGAAGGATTAATGATGTGTACGGCGCTGGTATTGCAAAAGAAAGCGCGGTACGTTTTTGGTTTCAACGTTTTCGTTCTGGAAATTTCGACCTTCAGAACCAACCCCGTGGACGACCGGAGACCAAAGTGGAAAATGAAGATTTAAAGGCTATTGTGGAAGCGGATCCATCACAAAGCACTTCAGAGATAGCTGCAGGCTTCGGGATAAGTGATAAAACTGTATTAATCCACTTGCAGCAAATGGGAAAGTAAAAAAAACTTGAATGTACCTCTTGAATAGAGTGAATCGAACTTGCAAACACGCGTCGACTGCTGTGTTACTTTGCTCAACCGACACAATAATGAAGGGATTTTAAATCAAATCATTACTTGTGATGAAAAGTGTTCTCTACAGCTTTCTAAAATCTGGCCAAATGATTACGGTAGATTTCTATTGTTAGCAACTGCAAACCATGAAGGAAGAACTAGCTGCTAAACAACCGAGATTAGTCAATCGCTCTAAGCCACTGCTGCTTCACGACAATGCAAGACCACACACTGCACAACAAACAACCACTTAGTTAGATGAGCTACAATTGGTATGTCTGCGACATCCACCGTACTCCCCGGACCTTGCTCCAACCGATTACCATTTTTTCCGGAATTTAGACAACTTCTTACAAGGAAAAAAATTCAACTCCGATGCGGCAGTCCAAACCACCTTCAAAGAGTTTATTGACTCTCGCCCCATGGTTTTTTTAGTAAAGGGATCAATGAACTACCTATGAGATGGCAAAAGTGCATAGATAACAACGGTGCATACTTTGATTAATTAAATATATTTTACAAAAAACAAATTGACTTTATATTCCTCCCGTACAAAACGCCAAATTCATATTATGTAAGGACCTATAGGTATAATTAAAAAGGTAGAAGTAACACGGCTAGCTCGCGGGTAAAGATTACATTAAATACTTAACTAAATAAATCACTTAATTAACCTCAAAATGTAACATAACATAACATCAGACCTTATGTCGCCGAAGGGTTAGGCAGAGGTATACCTATAGTACACCCACATTTCGCCAGTTATGTTTAAGTCCCATGTAATAGGGGCGAGCCTATTACCATCAGAAACAATTCCAGACTCCGGGCTGATTCTGAGAAATTCCAGATAGAAAAACCCATCACTTTGCCCGACGTGGGAATCGAACTCAGGTCCTCATGCTCAGCAGTAGTGCTTGCGACCACTAGACCAACGAGGCAGTCAGTCGTCAATGTGTACTCTAATAACTCAATAAGATGGATCACATTTAGCTTCGGATTGAAATTCGTACCTTTACATTACAATATTTACTGGAACCTTTGTCATCAATCACAAATTATTATTTTTTCTTTTGCGAAATTCTGAAAGAAAAATCAAATTAATTAAATTAATAAAAGAAAAATGTGTTTATAGAGAATTGGTGCCATGATTAATTGAGTCGATTTCTTAAGAAATATTATTGAAAAAATCGAACTATATGAAAAAAAATGAACTTATGTAATAGACGATTGATTTTACATTGAGAGAAATATCGATGCTGATTTAATTTGCAACAAAGATAGGTAATCTGTCATGATTAACGTAATTCTCAATGTACTTATTCCTAACTAGCTGTGCCCCGCGACTTTGTTCGCGTGAATGTCGTAAGATACACAATATACTAAAATAACAGCCACATTTTAAGAAAACTCCCTCGTCCCCCGACCCATCGCCAACCGTCGCGTTGAATCGCCCGCCCGCGCGATTACTTCATTTTCGCATAGTGTTCTTTTTTTCAAACCCGACTTTTTGTTCATAATTTCATGGGTTTTAATTTTTTTGCGCGGAATTATAATTATTTTTCTAAAATAAAAGTAGCTTAGGTAAGTTACCCGCCGTAACATCAACTATCTGCCAATGGGAGTCCCGTCAAAATTGGTCCAGCCGTTTCGGAGATTAGCCGGAACAAACAGACAGATAGACAGACAAAAATGTTAAAAATTGATTTTTTATTATAAGTACCGTTTATACTTTCTGAAGCATTTAGTAAAAAGTTGTTATTTTGACATTACAAACAGAGACTTCAATTTTATTTATTTGTATAGATATAGGTAGTTGAGGTAGTTCTTGACAATAAAGTAAGTGGCTGTGGATGCTAGAACATTTCTAGTCTTATTACTTTATATGTTCTTATTTAAACATAACTGACAAAATGTAGGTGTACTAATATGTATCTAGGTACACTTCTGCCTAACCCTCCGGGGATTACAGGCGTGATGTTATGTGTTTCTCCGCCGATTCCCTGTATTTTTTAACTATTTTTGTAGAATCAATTTTTATCAATTGGAAATTAAACTTGTTTCTCGTATACGAAATATCTTGTTCGTATAATACCTATTTGCTATCTTCCGTAATAAAATAATGTTTACTCTGTGGCAAGCGGTGTCGTGCGAATGACGTCGGTCATTGCGTTTGTGTGAATGAATGATTATAATAATATTCAGTGAGGCGCTGGTTAGAACCGCACTGGTTGTATCCGGACTGTAGGTATAATATAATATTATGTAGGTGTAATATTATGTTGGTGTAATATTATGTAGGTATAATATTATGTAGGTGTAATATTGTGTAGGTATAATATTATGTAGGTATAATATTTTGTAGGTGTAATATTGTGTAGGTATAATATTATGTAGGTATAATATTATGTAGGTATAATATTATGTAGGTGTAATATTATGTAGGTGTAATATTATGTAGGTATAATAATATGTAGGTGTAATATTATGTAGGTATATTATTATGTACGTGTATATAATGTAGGTATAATATTATGTACGTGTAATATTATTTAGGTATAATATTATGTACGTGTAGTATTATGTAGGTATGTATGTATAATCTTCTCCCGGTTGGGGTATAATTTCTGTTGTTGTCAGGATAATTTAATTTTAATGTAGAAAAACTTATTTTTGGAGGTATTGTATTATCAAATATTATCTCTTGCTCTATTTACTATTCTTGATAAGTAAGTTAGCTTATTTTTCTGAATTATTGTTTTGTGCATGACTGCAGTGTTTACCTCTAAGTAACTATTGCATTGTAATTTTACTTTTAAGAATGTATCGTGTGTCTGTATCCAGTGTAAACAAATGTTGGTAAACCAAATAAAATAATTAAATAAATTGTAGATTATAATTTTTGTTGAATGAGTCTTTCGGCTGTGAAAGTAACCATTTTCTGCCGCCAAACAACGTTACTGCTGTCCGCTACTTGGAAGATGCGGGTGATAATGAAAATAACAGCTCTTGCCAATTTTCATTTATTAGTTTCTCATGAATTTTTAAAGTGTTCTTCAGGAAAAATAACTAGTTTCCTAAAAACGGAAGCTCAATTATCGCGATTTTTACCGTCGGCCAGTGTCCATAAAAATACAGTAATAGTATTGTTAACAAATACGAGTTTGTAAACCCTCCCTCAATAAAAATAAATGTCTTTATGTGGTTCTAAAATAAAACCCCGTTTCAACCCACGCATTTCAATACTCAAGATTCTCATGATTCATTAAACATTCGCAACTGGGTACAACAATTTAAACGTCCTTTAAACAACTGTCTCACACAGACGTGTGGGCTGTCTTATAGTTAGACACATTAGACAGCCGATGTGTCTCGCTGTGGGTAGTCATGGAGCTATTCATCATTTTATGTAGGTAGTTTGGAATCAGGTGGTCGAATGGTAAGATGGAGAATTGATTTGTTTTGGAAATATACAGTACTCAAAGCGCACTGGGTCTGCTTGGTTGATTACTGCCTACTCTCTCATCGAGAGGAGGCCTGTGTCCCAGCAGTGGGAACATTATAGACTTATTATGCAAAGCGTCACTAGTAATATTCGTCATAAGGCCCGATGCTCATTTAGGGGGCGATTCCACTGAGGTGGAATCAAGGGCAACGAGAGGGATCGTGCAGGAATCAATCACATGCATGAGGCGGATAAGAGATGAGATGTAGATTTCAAAACAGTAATACAGAAAAGTAAAAGTATCTACGATAACTCTTTTCGCAAATATATGCCGTAGGTTACCTTGTCTCAGCGTACATCTGGATTTACATAACGACATCGTAATGTGTTTTTCACTAGACAGCCTTTGAATAACTTCATAATATAGAGAACAAAAAGTGCGTGTGCTCAATTCTCATTCGTGAACCAAGTAAACGTTACCTTGATGTTGATTTATCTATCTACTTGTTTAGGTTTCCTATATTATAAAAGTTTCTAGTACTTAGTTGTTCGGGGTGTTGATGTCTGCCCGGTTGATGCCTATAGGTCCGCCCCGTATTACCTACTGGCGAAATTAAAGTGTAACATACAGCACTGCCGACCCATTACCTGTTAATGTGAAGATGCTTAAGTTTCTAAAATAAATTTTATTTCTACTTTTGACACAAATAGCGGGTACTAAACTTTTTTGCTTAAATTTTACGAGAGCACTATAAATTGACTAAAAAAGAAAATCGCCCATTTGTAAACACTTTTGAGCTTTCTGTAGGCATCTAAATCTCCCTGTGTCCCACAGTTAGTTTGAAACTACGTTCTCTGGCCGGCCTTAGGGACTATAAAGGAGTTTATAAATCAACGTGGTACTGTGAAGGATGTTCTAATGTGGACATAATATTTGCATAGGTACTGTTGTGTGTGCCTCCGTGTGTTGTTTATTGTGTTGGAAACTTGTGTATAAAGGTGAGTTAGGTTATGTCGCTGTTATTAACCCCGGATTTTACATGGCTATTTCATTTTTAATTTGCTGTAAAATCGTATGTCACAGCGTTTGGAGTCGCAGTCTCATGTCAGCGACAATCAAATGTCAAAAATGTAGGTAAACGCTACACAGTTTTTGACAGATTGTCACCGAGATTAGAATGCGACTATTCTTAAAATTACCGAAATTGGTCAACTAATTACATCAATATAATATTTATTTTGATATAATAAAAAACTTAAAATATCTTTTTCCACTAACTAACGAACTAACTAACTATACAAATAAATATACAAAACAAAAGGAAACTTAGGGTCGAAGTACTCGTCCGCATCGCTGTCATCCGGAAACGTGCCCAGAAGACTGGCAGCATTGCCACGTTGAATGGCAATGCTAATTCTTTGGACAAAGAACGAGCCAGCCCTCTAGTCATGTGAAGTGTCGACTAGTCGGCGAGAAATTTCCTTAAAAAGGAGATGCGCACTCGGGCCCCACGACCCGAGCGTTTCGACCCCAAACGGCTCAAAACTGTAGTTACATCAATTGAGTTCTTAATATCATGTCCTGCGTGTCCTGTCAGCTGCACGTCACAGGAACTGATGGACGCTAGTGATGGCGCCAAACTCGTAGCCGAATTCTGGGCCGAGTCTATTTAGATTGCCATCGACACGCTTAGAAGAAGAAGAATTGAGTTAAATTATATTAACTTTTATGAGACTTTACTAAGCTTTCAGAAACCATGTGCTGATGATGACCACCTTGGTAGTCTTAGCCGGTAAGAGTCTGGGCATACCTAATCCTTTGTTTTCTCCTGCCGGAGGGTATGTTTGGAGGAAGCCACTAAAACTATCTTGTTGCGATTATCTCATCAGCAAAGACTGGCTCTCTTCTGCATGGCATAACACTGCACTGTGCTTCCAATCACCATTCAGTTGAAAGACCGTTTTATACATATCATATATATGCCTCCGTCAAGCATTGCTACAAACGATCTATCAAGGGCAAACAATACTTCAGAATAACAAACCCTAATTCCTACCAACTCCGAAACTATGTTATAGTTAAATGGGATTATTTAAATGAATGTAACACGAACAGTTTTGAGTGCTCGGTAGATATTAATTATAATAGTTGAACAATGATCTCGGGGCGTGTACTAGACACGCGTGTTACGCAAATGCAAATAACTTGTAGTTACGATCAGAAAATGTCGGTCGGATGATTATCCGAACGGTGTTAAGGAGTGGTTCCATGGACGCGACTGTAAACATATTATACAAGGTGTAACATAATTAACGCACAACCTCTTAAGGGGTCATTGTACTCATCAGTATGAACAACTTTTACTATGGGACCAAACCTGAAATCGCGAAAAAAATCAGCTGTTCCGTACATTTTGACGAGTTATGCGAACATAAATGTAGGGAGCAGCAGATTTCTTTTTTGCGAATTCAGGTTTGATCCCATGGTAAAAGTTGTTCATAATGATGAGTACAATGACCCCTTAAGATGCTGTGCGTTATTTATGTTACACCTAGTATAGGTAATTATGAAATGACTTTATCAAAGGCAATGCTATCTCCCTTAATAGTATAACAAAGTAAAACTGACAGACGGAAAATTTTGTCGTATGTAAAGTTTTATGACGCGAATAATGGTTTGAAGTTGGGTGAAAAACATCTTAGTTACTGTATGCTTAGTGTAAGTTTGACAACATTGTTCGAATTACTTCACCATCGAGTAAATCGAGTTGACGTCTAACGCATCGACCACCGTACGCAAGCGAGTGCGAGTTAACATCAAAGCTAACCATCCGATACGCGTTTGGTCACCGTGACGTGAATTGCGATCATTATTTTTCTTATGTTGGTGCACGTACGCGTCGTCCGAGAAACCGACTAAATAGAATGACATTTATATTCAGTGTTCCTAATGAAAGCGGCTGTCTATCAAACTTGTATTGGTTATAAGGACATTGTTTATGTTTCGTGTTTGTTTGAAGATTGTGATTTGGATTAATACTTATATGATTCTAATATTATATTAATTAAAAATGAAGACAAGTTCGTCCCAATTTGTTATGATGGTGACATTTATGGAGCTGTAAATGGAATTCAAATTATTTGGTGTTTAGCGAACTTATGATCTGTGAACTTTGCAGAAATAACACTAAGTTTGTTTGGTTTTTGGTTAGAGGTAGGATGTCACGCATAGAGAATAGGGAAGAGTTAACTCTGTTAGGTCCTTGACACTGATGGTAGTGGTGATACTAAAACTACCCACTGACAAATGATCGCTTTCTTCGGAAGCCGATATCTTCTCTTAAATTCGGCCTCCGGAAGATCTATTATAGGATTGCTACAAGCACGGGCTTTTGCACGAACACTGGACATGTAATTACGTTCATCTTGTGCCCTAACGGTCTCAAACATCATCCAAGCAAAATATAAACGTGATGCCATAGTTGTCTTTAATCCACACAACGAATTAAAATAAAATTACTTTGATAATTCACCACACTTACAAGGCTCTCACTACAAATCCTTCAGTGAACACTTTACTTATTTGAAAGAGAACACGTTTCCTATACGAGCTGTCAAAACTGTCAAAATTGTAACACACTCGCGATATCACAGGTTCACGCTAATTTACGAGCTCACTTTCGAGTGGGAATCGATCGTCACCATCTACAAAGTAAAATAAACAACTGAAACTCACAATGTTTAGTTCTTGCGTATGGCACCAGATGGCGCTAACTCAGCGCCATACAAATCTGAGTATACTCTAACGCGATGGTGAAGTTAAAAAAACTCGCACTAAGCACACTGCTTGGAGGTTCGAATGAGATGTAATGGGTGTTAGAGAGCAGCTGATTTTTTTTTGCGATTTCAGGTTTGGTCCCATAGTAAAAGTTGTTCATAATGATGAGTACAATGACCCCTTAAGAAGTTGTGCGTTAATTATGTTACACCTTGTATAAACATGTGTATGTGTGTGTGTGTGTGTGTGTTTATAATATAACACACACACACACACACACATATTAATACTATAGTCATTTCTACTTTAACTTGTTAATTTTAAATTTTCTGCTTTTTTTACGCAGTATTGCATTTGCAATTAGTTATATTCGCCCTCGTAAACAAAAATTCACAGTAAATTAAAACTTCACTAAGCTTCGCGTGCTCACTTTTTGTTCGGTGAACCTGAACGCGTGGTCGCGCTGACAGAGGGCGCTTTCCAGTTTTCCGAACAAAAAGTGACATAATAATAATAATATATACGCGATGATCGCGTATTCGTGCGACGATCACTTTGGAATAAGACGCGGGGATAGACCTTGTTGTTTAATATGACGTGCAAGTGACGTAAGATCTTAGAGTGGTAAAACAATTACGAGGTCGACTATTCATAAACAAATAATTTGTGCTAGACGGTTGTGATCGCTGGATACGAAGTAGGATTGCTCAGGAATGTCCAGCCGGCGCTGACGTCCTACCCCTGTAGGTGCCGGGTGTCTGCACGAAAATACGACGACTATGTTGTGAAGGAAGAGGTTTCTTGGTGAAATAAAAGTCAATAAGTCTTCAACTCTTCAGGAAGCGATTAGGGTAATTTTACAGGAGAAATGTTCCTTGCCGATGACTACGAACAGTCCGAAAATGCTGTTTGCTCAAATGCCTCGAAACTTTACCGTAACGAGGACCGCAAATCGCTTGCTGATTTTACGTTTATTTTTCACTTGCGCGCGCATACAAAATGACAAAAAAACCTATTATTTAATGCGTGAATCAGGGCATGTGACCCATCGTTACAAACCTCACGAAATTGTTTGTCTCCTGAAACTGCAACTTCGATTGTATCTTTTATGACTGAAGAACTATAGCAGTGTAAAGCAAAATATTCTATAAAATTCCACTATGATTTTACTTTACAGGTTATTATTTCAGGAGACATTACAACAAATACGTAGTCACAAGTTACGTTAGGTAGCCCATCTATTCCCATTGCATGATCTAGTGGTTATATCGATACATCTATATATTTCAGGGTTTCAGGTCCCGATTCATGAACAACAACAAAAAATAATCTTTACTAAAGCGACAAACTAGGTACATGACATCTTATAACCTCAATCAAGTGGGTTTTCGAAAGAATTATGACTATAAAAGTTAGGTCCAGGGCTAGGTCTCGATCTAGGCTACCTGGCTATACTAAAAACAAAAGTATGTTACGGCTGTTAGCCCACCTAATTGAAGGCACAAGGTGCACTGTACACAAAGAACTAGATTCTAGGTACTATTTTAAACACTATACTATCTTAAAACAATTCACTTAACTATTTTCAATACACTAATAGTTTTTTGGTGACGCTTCGTCGCGAACATAATTATTACAATTTAAAATTCTGCAATTAATTCTTGCATCAAATAATAATATTAAGATTTGTTCTCATGACAATCATACTAAACAAATAGTAAAATGTAATTGATTTATCAACAAACATATGATGATATGATTTGTATTAATAAATGTACGAATAGCAAAGAACTAACAATACGTTTTTTATCAATATGACAGCAGATGAAAACCATTTCGCAATCTGTATTAAAAAAATATTCTCCGTTCCCAAATTGTCACAACCTTATCCCAAAGCAGAAATCATTGAAATATGATCGCTCATTCATAACTAACACAAGTTTGAAATACGACTGTAAATAGTGTCATTTTCCCGTTTCTACGGATATTGGGAGTCGTGGGAACGCTCTCAAAGTCAATAAATAAAATATCCTCTTTCTTTTTATATATTTCGAGAAAATTTAGGGGCAACACTGTACGACGACTTACGGTTTGGATGTTGCTTAGTCAGTCATCAATTTCGTTTTTCTGTCTCTTTTGTAGTTTGTGCGTTGTTTTAGAAATGTACGGCTTTGAGGGAGTTAAATTCGGCGTATTGTTTGTATTCTATGTGTTTCTAAAATGTTTTTGAGTAGTTCGGAGTGTGTGCCGAGCGATATTCTTTGCGGAGTTAACTAAACTGGGACAAAAGAGGGAAATGAAAACTAGTGTAGTAATTGTTGTTGTGTTGTTGTGGATGTACTATAGGTACACCTCTGCCTAACCTTTCGAGGAAGACAGGCGTGATGTTATGTATATGTGTGTGTATTGTAAAAATTTACGTTTTGATGGATTGAAACTATTTTTCTCGTATAGGTTTGCTGCATTAGACATCACCCTTGAAATAAACGATAAAATAAATGATTTTACTCTGCTCCTTTTTCTATAAACACTTTTTACTAAAATAACTATCGACAAATGCTTCCAAAACCAATTAAACATATTTATAGATCACGACAAAATGCGACATTGAAACCACACCTTTACTCAGTCTGTTCCAAAATTTAGTCTAGCATAAGCATCCTTTAACTCGGTCGCTAATCCTGATATAGTGTAATTAGAAGACCCTAACCCGGGAGAGCTTCGAGTGGTTTCCCTTGTATGCCTAATGAGGCAGGACGTCGTAGGGTGAGACTCAGTCCGACCTGGCTTGACTTAGATCGGTTAAGGACTGACAGACTATTTGAAACTGATAATTAATTTGTTCAAGGAGTTATTGAAGCTATTTCAACTACTCTATTTAACACCTTTGGAGCACGAATTTGCAAAAATCTTTATATTTTTTATTTTTTATATTAACTTTGCGACTTGTACACAATTGCATGTTTCTAGAATAAAATTTAGGCAGTGAATGACTTTAAGATTTTTAAGTAAGTAGATAATAGATTTGTATTTCAATGAGTTATATATTTTCTTTGTAATGCACCTATTCATCATCATTCAAGTTCTACCGTTACCCTGCATTGTGATGAAATACTAATTTCAAACTTGAAAAGCTCTAAATCATGATGCTCATATTGGTCATGAGCTCTTGAATTATGACCTGCTTTTAATAATAGCTATTGTAAAGAAAGCTGTGTTATTCAGTCTGAGTTTTCAATGTTGTTTGATATTGATTAGTCATTCATTCAGGACATAATTTGTTTTTTTCTAGGCATAGTTTTCAACTTTTTTTTCTGATCATTATACCTCATAATACCACTTATGCTACGAAGATGTAGGTACGTTATAACGTATAATGCACAAGTCATTACTATTAGTATTAATAGTAATTATGAGATCCTGGGTTCGATTCCCAGGTCGGGCAAAGTGTTATTGGGTTTTTCTATCTGGAATTTCTCAGTAGCAGCCCGGAGTCTGGATTTGTGCCCGATAGATGGTAATAGGCTCGCCCCTATTACATGGGACTTAACATAACTGGCAAAATGTGGGTGTTACTACAGGTATACCTCTGCCTAACCCTTCGGGGAAACAAGGCGTGATGTTATGATGTTTATGTAAACATTTTTTGTGTTATTAGGCAGTATATATGCACAGTCTAGAGCACGGCAAGATATTTTCACTCACGCGCGCGTGTATGTCTCACGCGTGAATTGCTTGTAAAGTTTCTACGTGACAGCCACGCAAGTTATGATTCTCATATTGCGTGATCCAAAATATCTTATTTTTCCACTATCAACTTACTGCGATCACCAACAGCGAGGTTGGCCAAATCGCCATATTTGACCAAATGTTTGTTGACACACTTCTTACAGCTGCGTTCCTTCTTTCATTTGCATGTTTGGTACTTGCAAGTGGGGACGCAGTTTTAGAGGTTTCGCCGTTTTGGGTATTGTAGTAAATAAAACAAGACAAATCCGACGATCAATAGATTTATTTTCTTAAATAACTTCTTATATCATACTGTATTTACACAACCGTATTACATCGATAGACTATAAAAAAAATCAATATTCATAAAACTTATATTAGCCTTACAATCTAAGCCACCGATTTTGATGACTTATTATGTATTAGACTTAAGCTAAATCGTTATATTTATTTTATTTCATACCTTTTAAAAGTATTAATTTATTTGTAAGTATCCATTTTTTCATCAAATTTTATCATAGGTACTAAACTATTAGTTATATTAAATGCTCGAAATAAACACAACGAAACGAATTGGTATTATATAGCTACTTTATCAATACTTATTTACAAATGGAAATTGTATATCAAGTTTGTTGCATTATTTTTCAATGTCAGATGACATTCAAAATCTCATTCGGTTATCTTATCGAATTTTGAATTCAATAAATTGGTGCAATCTATAGCAATTCGACGAAGTCAATGATTTTTAATGATGTAGGTACCTACTGAATAATTATCAATTAATAATGCAACAAAGTTCTTTTAACAATAACTACATTCATATGGACTTACAGGTCTTTTATTTTATAACAGTTTTATGTACATCGCGTTTGAAAACGCATAGCAGTCAAACAATCATTGCATAATTATAATACAAACAATATTTTTGTCCTAGTTATTGGTTTATTTTTATCAAGTCGGTAAGATGTGTCAACTCTTGGCATGGAAATATCCAATAGTCATATGAATTCATCGAGCAATTTCACACTACATCAATCACTAGATGACTTTGCACAAGAAGGTCAAAAGACAGTTATAATTTTAGCCCAAATTTTAGGGCCGAAGTAATCTCCCCGAGGGAGACCTATAGGTCAATTCGGACTATGACCTTCATATATCCAAAACTAAGTTAGGTCTGTTACCCAACTAATTACCTTACCGAGTCTGTGATAAGTTGTAACATAAGTGCCCAGCTTAAATATACGCAGCATGTACTTCTTCGATTCCAAGTTGAGCACAGAGAGTCAAAAGCCAACTTAGAATTAATTAACATGGACAATCTATTAGTACTTTGTACACGTCAAGGGTTGTTTAACAAATAATTTATTACAAGGCTGTTTCACCCTTCAGTGTTAAATTAAGATGTACGCTTTGAAGTGACTTGTCTTGGAACGATGTGTCTTCAAGTGAAACTCTTGAATAAATTATTTCTGTAAGACAATTTTCAAGTTGATTGCTTTCTCATGTTTTTATTTTTAACGCTCATCGGATGAATGACAGAGGTGGCAGACGTTTTGTTGGTTTTTCTATTAGTTGACAACAATCTAGTATTAATTATCTGAGATTCGGCAAGTGGTTTGAATGCCATTTTTACGGAATCGATTTTTGTATTCCGATGTAGGCCAAAGAAACGATGGATGGACTGTGTAAAAATGATATGGTGGGAGGACTAAAAGAGAAGTATGGAAGAAAAAGACATGTTGCGCCGACCACAAACAAATTGGGTTGTGGGCAGGAGGATGATGATGATGTACTCAAGTTCACAACAACAACTGTTCACGTACAACACGCGGTTGCAGAGGCGGTGGCGGATGCGGCGGTGTTGGCGAGTTCGTGTTCACATTGGGCGCCAGGTGGATTGTGCGGCAGTGCAAGTTCAAACTGGTTTATCTTACCTGACACTGCGCGTGAATTACGTTCGCAGCCGCTAGTTGGACGTGAACACAAGAAACTGCACACGTTTGATATTGCCGCGAGCGCGCCGCACGCGCCAGTCGCGAGCTTGCCCGCTACTTACCATGCCATCATGCCATATGTGTAATATTTCGTGACCGTGCCCGCCGTCGCACCCGCGAGTTAACGTGAACATGCACGACTTGACATAACTGTCTTTAAATTTGTAGCATTCTTATTTTAACAAAAGTTTTAAAGCTAATGGGAATTAAAAGTATGTTCAAAGGGTCAATTTGAACAACAATCATAAAGATAAGCCTAGAAATAACATAAAATAGTTATTTGACAAACATGTTTGTTGCTCGGGCCGTAAGGGAAAGTAATAAAACTTTGATATGATAAAACTTTGAACGGCCAGTTTAACTTATAATAAAGAAGCTAACAAAATGTTATAGAGTCTTACAAAGTTGAGATAGTGAACGTTTGAAAGAGTTTTGTTTTGGATGGCATGGTACCGACTTAGGTACTTCTTAGGTTATGACTGTTACAAATTAATAAGCCGAGTAACTGACGCTGTTATTTGAATTAGGACCTTGGTGCTTTTGAAATAAGGACACATATACCTACGCAGCTGTCGGCGAACAAAAGTGACGAATCTTGTCAATTTTTACAGCAAATTCAATTACTTTCCCAACCATAATGTAGATGTGTCCTTAATTAAAATAGTATTACGGCTCGTAACAGCTTTGTTTTTCTCATGTATCATATAGCAATTTAGAACCTTGGATGAAAATATCCTGCCTACAAGGAATCTAATTTTGAACTCATGAACTTTCGGTAGTGTCCGACATCTTGTCAATTCGATTATCGGATCTATGTTTGGCAATCGGAAAATTAGTATTATTACTTTCGTCTATGTTGTATTCTCTTTAAACGGAGCGTAATTTAACAAGCCAGAAATTCGTTGAGTTTTTTATTTTTCAAGCAAAGTTGGGAATTATCAGCGCAGTTTTAATAAATTTATAAATTATTATGTAAGGTTCGTTGAAATCGTATACAAGGAAACGCTAAATTCAATATTGGACGTAATTTTGTGACTCAATAACAATGCCACGCTTCATAATTCTCATGTGACAGCATAACAATTCTGCCAAATCACCTGTACAGCCCTTGATTTACCACCTCAGAAAACACACCTCATTTTTGTTAATTAATACGGAAACTAAATGTGTTTTCCTCATGTTACCGCCATAGTTTTAATAGAAAAATGTTAGAACGAACCCAACGCCATGTCACTGTTTACGTCACTCGCAATTTACTAAATCACGTACTTAGAATAATCCCAATTTATGAACCGTAATATTATATTGACTTTGTTAGGACAAGTTTTGTGTTCGCATCCCGCGGGAATGTAACAAGATGAAGCGAACATTGTAGGTAAGGTTTATTTGCTTTAGTAATCAAAACTGTTCATTTCATAACTGGGAATCATTGAAATTCGTAACCTCAAAAGCCATTTTCTAAAAGGTCAAGTTTAAACTTGAAATAGAAGATCTAAGATTTTTTATCAGTTACTATGAAAACCAACTGAATAGAAAAAAGATTCAATTAGTATAGGTATGTATTGAGTTACCCAGTTACAGGTCTAAGCTGAAATGCTGCGCCCCACTACCGCATTTTCCGTAGTGTGTGTATACTAATTTAAGTAGTGAGGCGCGTCATTTCAGCTTGGACGAGCTCTACTAGTTTGTGGAGGTCAGATTGGCAGTCGTTCCATGTACAATTTTGGTAATCAGCTGCAGCAGACTGAAAGCCAAACCCAAAATGTTTGGGAAAATACTAGACAAATGATGATTTTTGTATGGAACCCTAATCCACCATTTTCATCAAAACTTCTTTCAATCTTATGTTACGACCCCTGACATTATTTGCGTCTAATTCAAAGGTCACTGAACTGTTCTTGAGAAGAAAATTACGTCTCGTGTATTCCCTATTTGACGTTTTTAACAACGTGGGTAACATCGTCAATTGATTATTTATGAATCAGCCTCGTTTGGGGGACCTGACAAGAATACACTGAGATTATTGAGAGAATTTGGGGGCCTATGAAAAAATAATCATTCTGATGTACCGTTGCGTAATCGGGTTGCCGGTTAGATTCTTCTATTTACCCAAAGCTGGTTTATGGTTGATTAGTTTTGTAGAATAAGGTAATTGTATTATTTTGTATAGCAATCATCAAATGGGATGAGATCATAATATTAGTATGTTCAATGTCCATACAACAATATTCTTTTCGTATAGTACAAAATGTGGAAATTATTGAAATATCATTTTTTTAAGAAAAGCAGGCCCAGTCACACTTCCGTTTTCTCTTCGTATTTGACTTAAGATACAAAACTGTCAAGTTATTTATAAGTATCAAGTTAACAATTTCCTATTAAGTTTTAGATGACGAACTTATCTAAGCTCATGGACTTACAGATGAGAAGATTGTTACAATCAATGATATTATACATAATAATATTTATATAACAATACCACATACTTTTTAAGTATATTATACAAAGTGTTCAAGTTATACTACCGTCCAATGAACTTTAAGATGACCGAAGGACCCTACAAGTCATACTTCCAGAAATTAATCTACAACACCCAGGCGTACATGTGACACATCAAGATTCAGAACGAGACTGACACCCAGATATAAAGGCTCATTTTCATCGGTCAATAGGGCTCGTATGCGGAGTGCGGGAGATTTCGGTAACGCATGCCATAGAGCCCATAAGCAGGGAACCGTTTTCATTAGTCGATAGGGCCCGCGTGTGGGATGCCGGAGATTTCTATAAAGCATGATATAGGGCTCGTATTCGGGGAACTGTTTTAATTAGTCGATAGGGAACGATTGCGGTATACGGAGAACCTGCACCGCACGTTTGGCAGTTGCTTTAAAGGCTCATTTTCACTGGGTGTGAGTCCCCGCACGCTTTTTACCGAGCGACGTATTTCATTGGTCGCTGCGCCTGCTACGGGGAGTCCCCGCATGCATACAGCACACGATTGACCGAGTTATCGACTAATGAAAATTAGCCTTGAGTGATAGAGATGACGTTCTACAAAGTCGAACTTTTTATAAACCTCGATGTATCATATAAACGGCCGCGTACTGTAGGCGGAGTAGAAAGCAAATGGAGTTTAACACATCGCAAATGGAGTTAACACATCGCAAATGACCTTCAACTGGCATTGGTCATAAACTCAATAACAAGATGATCTAACCTCGAAATATCGGTTATTGGATTTTGAAAGTCAGATGATGCTCCGAATTCATTTGGATCAGTTGTGCTATTTAGGGGAGGAAAATTTAGGTGAAGTGAGCGTGATGTGAACTGTCATCCCACCTTACTCTACTACGGATTGAGCTCACTTCAAACTCACTGCACCTAAGTGCTCACGGTGTGATGTTTACAGAATAGATCGGCTGATTAGACCAGAAACCAACCCCATTCAAGTTTTTGAAAAGCAACACGGATGATCACATAAAGGAATCACGTCATGCGTCGCAGAGACCATTGGGGTTGGGGAGATTCTCCATTTTCTTTCCACGTCTTAGTAAAGATGGCGTCGATGCTACCATCAGGCTTATTCAAGGTATATAATACAAAACTGTGAAGCTATTGATACTAGCAGCCCATGAGGGTCACAATGACGCTGAGCAGCGCTGCTGACAGTGGGTACTGGAGACGGAGCTGGCCACCATGTTGCATGGCAGCTGGGTGTTCACCTGGGGAAGATGATATTGGTAAGTATTTTGATTCTACAAGAGTATCCAAATGATTTCCCTGTAAGGACCGCAAAGACCTGTTAATATGTACCGGAATCGTTGTAAACTATTTAATTTTGAAATAAATATAAAGAATTAAGATTCGCAAACTGCTTTAGGTTACCAGTAAACGCATGACATCTGACAGTCAACTATGCTGTAGATGATGCCATAAAACATAATGATACAAACGATGCTTGCGTCTGATGCATTTAACTATTTCCAAGCAGAGAGTTAATATTAAATAAAATAATAATTTTGATTTAAACAACATTGTTTATTTTTGCTTTGTAAGTTTTAAGAATCTAAAACCAGGTCACACTAAAATTGCAGAGCTGTAAAATTGAAAGGTATTGCTGACTGCAGTTCTTACGAGTGTGATGAGAAGCTACAGTTCAGTATTGTTTTATTCTCTTCCACTGTCTTACCAGCATCAGGCACTAGTTGTCCGGCATTTTTGCTGAACTGGGCTTTTTTGGCGCAGCCGTGAGGCACACTCTCGTGCTAATTTCATACATCGCACTTTACATTTTTTATTTGAGTTTGTTTTTTTTTTTAATTTATTTATTTTTATATCTGTTGTATATTATGTTGCGTGCCTTTTAGTATGTGCTAAATAATTTTTTTTTTCTTTCTCTTTTGCTGTGAAATTAACGCTTGGACTACGTGAATTAATTTCTAAAAAAAAGCTGTTTATATTTTGTGATTATAAAAAGATATAACAGATAATGAACTCAACTTACCGCTCAGAACATGGACGAGTACAGATCTCGGGTTAGCATTAGCTGGCGCACAGGTGTACCTGCCGGAGTCAGGGGCTTTGGCCCTCTGTACCAGCAGGTGTGACGTGGTGGTCTCCCCCTTCTCTGTGATGACAGACACCCCTCCGCGGGGGGAGTCGTAGTTGATCTCCTAGGAAAGAAAAGATAAATTTAAAGATAATGTTTGGGGTACAACAAGAATGGTTATTTCTACTTTACCGAGACACCTCCGTGACTCAAAAAACACGTTAAGCCGTTGGTCTTGGCTGTCATTTGTAGATCATTGACAGTCGAAGACTGACAGTCTTACATCTTGTCTTACCAATGTGTTACCCAGTAACTAAGTTGTGGAGGTCAGATAGACAGTCGCTCCATATGAAATACTAGTATTCAGCTGCACCCAGTTAGACTGGAAGTCGACCCCAAAATAGTTGAGAGAAGTCTAGGCAGATGATGATAAAGGTCAATCAAACAAGCAGGAAATGAAGTGGGCAACGTTGCATATCATAAATATATATGGGCAACTTGGTGTAATAGGTATCTCATGAGTGTGTAATAGGAAGGCTAAAATAAATCACAACATGTCCGATACGTGATAGCTGAATAGAGCACGTGTGTTAAGCGGCCCGGAGTTTGGCTTTGTGCCAGCTTGATGGCAATAGGCTCGCCCCCTATTACATGGGACTTATATAACTGGTGAAATGTGGGTGTAGTAAAGGTACACCTCTGGCTAACCCTTCGGGGATTACAGGCCTGATATTATGTAATGTTATGTAATCTATACAAATAAATAAAATTGAAAAGTCTGTTTGTAATGTCAAAATAAAAACGTTTTACTAAATGCATAAGAAAGTATAAACGGTACTTATAACAAAAAAGCAATTTTTAACATTTTTGTCTGTCTGTTTGTTCCGGCTAATCTCCGAAACGGCTGGACTGACTTCGACGGTACTTACACTAGTAGATAGCTGATGTTACGGCGGGTAACTTAGGCTGCTTTTATTTTAGCAAAATAATTAGGGTTCTGCGCAAAAAAATTAAAACCCATGAAATTATGAACAAAAAGTCGGATTTAAAAAATTCTTTTCCATTTAGTAGCCCAATTCTCGAGGATAGTTATAGTCTATTTAACATCACGCTACGACCCTTAGGAGCCGAGCAAAAAGTAAAAAGTCAGAAAAAACACTAAGCGAAAACAAAGTAAAAGTGCGGGCGGACGATGCAACGCGGCGTGTCGGGGGACGAGGGAGTTTTATTAAAATATGGCTGTTGTTTTAGTATATTGTGTATCTTACAACTTCCACGCGAACGAGGGCAGGGCAGTGAGTTATTACAACTTATTAGGTAGTTTCACAAGTAAATATTTAGAATCTACAATTCGAAACGCCAAATGTTTCGAATTGTGTTTGTGTGTTTCGTTTCGGGTGTGTGTTGTGTTTCGTTTCGTTTCGATTCTTGCACGACATAAATAATATTTGCTTAACTTACAGTAGTTGTTTCGGGTTCATGTGAGATTTGTGACGAATACGTAATAAGCGAAACGTAAAATCTACCATGCTGCTGTAAGTAATTTCAATTTTAATTTTTTATCGCTCACCAAACGTGCCTGAAAGTCGGTAAAACAATTTCAGAAAGTCAAACGTGAACATAAAAGGTGAAAACGTGAGTTTCCAGTTCACGGGAGCTGGAATGTGAAAAAAAAACTACAATGGGTGCCGTCCAAAACGTAATGCTTAAAATCCTCTTCATTTTACGAGTAAACTTTTTATAGGAATTTTTGCGTTCTACTTGTGTATTTTTTCATTTCATCACGGGATCATTGTATCGATAAAAATGTAGTCATTTTCCGTAGCCGTGATTTGGTCTTTCTATTCGCTCAAGCCAAAAATAGTTTCGTCCTCTCTATACGTAATATGAGGCACGTACATATTACTTATAATAGAAAAGTAGTTTAGTTTTGATTTATTTATTTATAAAGGGTGTCTCAGTAAGAGTGCACTTTTTCATTTTAAAATAAAAACAAGTATTTTATGACAGAGTTGTGATATTTTTATTGTATTGTAAAGAGTCTGTTCCGATTAAGTATGGAATAAAATATCCGGCAAATGACCCCCACGGCTCGGATGACAGGCCATTACTCTTTTCATGAAATTTTCCATGACTTTTGCACAGAGATGTGCTTGTATCTCACCGATGACGCGTTGGATTTCCGATTTGAGCTCAGGTATTGTTTTGGGTTTATTCGCATAAACCGGAGATTTCACAAGACCCCAAAGAAAAAAATCGCACGCCGGCGCCGTTAAATCGCACGATCTTTGTGGCCAGTTGACATCAGAATTTCGTGAGATAATGTGTTTTGGAAATAGTTGCTGCAATAAGTCGATTGTTTCATGCGCGGTGTGGCAGGTTGCGCCGTCCTGCTGAAACCACATGTTGTCCAGATTCATGCCGTCCAGTTGAGGCCACAAGAAGTCCGTTTTTATATTCCTGTAACAATTGCCGTTCACCGTTGTAATGAGTTTGAAAACTATAATTATAATTATAACTATAATATATAATTGTGAACAATTATAACGCGTTGTTCTTTCGAAAATCGCTCCATTTTTAATAATCGGAATAAACAGAGGTGACAGCTGTCAAATTTCAAAGTTGCCACTTGCAGGAAAAATAAATCCAATTTTAAAAAGTGCACTCTTACTGAGTATACTTTATAGTACATCAGATTATAGATTACATAAAGATACATTTTAAACTACAAAATATACAATTGGCGGCCTTGTCGCATACTGCGATCTCTTCCAGGCAAGCTTGGAATGAAATGGTTTGGTAGCAAATAATAGACAAATGAATGCGTCGGGAATCTAGCAATTGAATATCTTTGAACTCAAAAAATCTTATACACAGAAGGGCAAAAACGTTTAAAAAAAAAAAAACTACAAAGTGAAAAATAACTTTAATTCAAAAAACATGTTTCCGTCGATTTTATGACTGTTTGTCATACTAACAATTGGGAATACATGTTGATAATATTATATTAACACCTTACTCTCATAATTTAAGGCCTGTGTTAAATATTTTAATATTTTGTAACTTCGTAAATACACCCCCCCAGCCCCCCCCCCCCAGGCTCGCCCTAGGGGGCTCGCCCCCTATTATATGGGACTTAAACATAACTGGCGAAATGTGGGTGTACTATAATAGGTACACCTCTGCCTAACCCTACGGGGAAACAAGGCGTGATGTTATGTTATATGTCGTAAATAACTGTACAAAAATTACGAAAAAAATTGAGTAGATGTATAAATTAGGGTGCTAATACATCTGCTTATTTTTTTTTCGTAATTTTCATAGATCCCTAAAATGACATAACACTGACACCAAGATAATGGCAGTTATCATTTTATCCTACGGGGTCGGCGATATGTATTCGTACTACTACTTGCAATGTAAATAACGGTAAAAAATACGTATTATGGAAGCTAACTCAAAAACCACTCATCAAAACTTGACTACATTAATATGGGACTAATCTGGAAGTATATCCTTTTAAATAAAAAAAAAATTTTTCCAAATCTACATATTCTCTACTAATATTATAAAGCTGAAGAGTTTGTTTGTTTGGTTGAACGCGATAATCTCAGGAACTACTGGTTTGAATTAAAAAATTCTTTTAGTTTTGGATAGTCCATTTATCAAGGAAAGCTATAGGCTATATAACATCACGCTACGACCAATAAGAGCGGAGCATCAATGAAAAATGTTGCAAAAACGGGGAAAAATTATTAATTTTGAAAGCTTCCGTTGCGTGCGCTGCGTGAACGGTTAAAGTTACGCAAAAATCATGCATGTTGGAATTGTATTGATTATTGTTTCCTGCGAAGTCTTTACCTATGGCACATTTTTTTTAAATTTAGCGCACAATTTCCTACATTTTTCGTACATATTTTAGACATTACACTGAAGTTCGTACAAATTCATGTCACCGCTAGAAAGTATGACACATTAAAACAATTGTCGCCCGCAGTGGCGTCCCGCATCCGCGCGGGATACGCGGGATTCGCCTCAGTAGATCCAGAGATTTATGCAGTTGGGAGCATGCATTATTATTATTTTTTCACTTTTTTTGCTGGTGACATTTGTACCTAATTTATTATTGTTTGCTGAATTGACGTCAAATTATTGATATTGTGTTGAAATTAATTATTACCGTTCATAATATTATATTTTCACGTCATAGTATGTGGCAAACACCTATATTTTATTTTGTTGTTATCCTGCATGCATTTTATTCTTGTATGTGTACACATTTTTGAGCAAGTAAATATATCTTTATAGAAATAACCATTCATGAGTAGATAACGATACTGTGGTATATACATCCCGCCCACACTGAATATTCAGCTTTAAAGTATGAGCCATTTTCTTACAGCTTACACCACACCCACATCACTCACACCACACACATCACAGCAGGAGCATCACAGTAGCTTATTTCCAAGCTAATCCTCAGTACATAAAAATACTAACTTTATGTTCGTTTAAGCAGAAAATTATGAAGTCGTAAATATCAAGCTGTAGCCTGGTTCCTGGCGGTCGTTAACAAATCTACCCACAATATAAATTTATGGACCACTGCAATTTAGTTAGACTAATTTATTGCTCTCACTTGAAACTGGGAAAGTCTATTTTTCATCGACTTTTAGGTAAATGCAGGTATTATATGCAATAAACTTTTACTATGAAAGTGAGTAATAATGCTATTTTTCTATCGTTAAGTCGTTTAGTAAAACGTTACTATTTGTTTGTAGAGTATTGCGTTTATTTTGTCTACATAGTAGCTTGAATATATTAGGTTTTATACAAAAAGTTGGCATGCTTGGGTCAAAAATGTCAAGGAGGTTAGCCAATGAATTGCCAATCTAAGAAACTGTTTAGAACTAAAAAATAAAGCTGTAAAAACGTACCTACCATAAAATAGTACATTATGATACAAGTGTGCTATGTTGGTCATTAGAGTCGAGGCGGGATAAGGGAGCCAAGTGTCACACGCATGCGTCGCGCACACGCGTTACATACGATGTTTTTCAACACACTTGCGAGGCAAAAAAAAAATATAGTTTCATAAACTAATTACCTATGTAAAAATAATATGAAATATGGCCCACGGATTCCTTTTCTCGCGATGTCTCCGCAGATTGAAGGATAGGAAAAGGCACGAAACCGTCGAACAGTCTAATAGGTATTAAAAGCATAAAAACTGAATATTCTGCATGTTGTTTGAATGTAGAACACGAGAGAATGTTATTTTCTTGATAAAAATAAATAATTTGCTGAAATATTAGGTTAATCTATATAAATAAAAAGAAAAGTCCTGACTGACTGACTGACTGACTCACTGACTTACTGACTGATTCATCAACGCCCAGCCCAAACCCTTAGACCTAGAAAGCTGAAATTTTGTACAGAGGTTCCCTTTATAATGTAGACTTTCATGGTATTACAAAGATTCGAATATTAAAAATACGGGTCCTTAATTACATTTTCATATGATTGAAATGGTTGGGACTCAGTCGTTTGAGGTATTTTTCGTGGAATTATTGTTATTTTTGTTAATTGCTTATACTGCTTTGATAACTGAAGAAACAAGAATTATAATGACTGTGAAAATTATGTGCCTTAACCTGGGGCACATAAATTTATTTTCTTTCTTTTCTTTCTTTTCTTTCTTTCTGTTTATAATTATGTACACAATATATCTGAAACGTTATGAGTAATGGAAAACATAATTTAGTCAGATTTATTTTGCTATCCATAGTTAAAAGTCAAAAGGGACCACCTCAGTGCGTGCTTGCTTTTAGAAAGCGTTAATACTTTAATTATTATAACGCAGTTAGCAAACTAATGAAGATATTATTTCATTGACATGACAGTCACAGGTTTTTTTTTTTGCTAGCTTACTTTGTGTCCCACTGCTGGGCAAAGGCCTCCCCTTACTCCATTCAAACCTTTCTATCTTGTGCAATCTCTGGCCATGTTGGCTCTGCAAACATGATCAGATCATCGCACCACCTGCACCGCGGTCTACCTTGACGGCAATGTCCGCCCTCAGGCGTCCAGTGGGTGACGATCTTTGTCCATCTCTCCGGGTGCATTCGTGCGACGCCAGCCCACTCCGATTTTAGCCTGGCTATTTTTACTCCAACATCCAACAACTCAAGTAACGTTGTTTCTCCATTGCCCGTTGGCAAATCTTATGTTTGGACTTCTGTTGTTTAGTGAGGGACCGCCTTTGTGCAACGTGGGTTAGAACGGGCAGGATGTTCTTTAAGGGCCCAGTGACAGGTAAAAAGTAAAAAACAATAATCCTCACAGCTACCTATCTTCTAAATGAATAAAAAGAAAAGTTCTGACTGACTGATTCACTGACTGATTGACTGACTCATCAACGCCCAGCCAAACATTAGACCTAGAAAGCTGAAATTTTGCACAGAGGTTCCCTTTACAATGTAAACAAGGAATAAGGAAGGATTTTTCAAAATTCAACCCCTAAGGGAGTAAAATAGGGATAAAAGTTTGTATCGAAAATCGTCATTTTTGTATTTATACCATGACAATTGGTATTTAGCATTCTGGTTAAATATTAAAAACCACGTGTTTCATCGTTTGAAATTAACCAATTATCTGCATTTTTATCTGGTTTTACCTGAAGCTCCGTCGTGACTGGAGTCGATTGTTATAATTTACTTATTTTTTTTTTTAAATGCAGATAATAATCGGTTTTTGCAATAAGGGTATGAAGTTAAATATGAATTTATTATAAAAAATATGAATGTATTATTGTAAAATAAATCGTACCCTTATTGCAAAAACCCATTATCTGCATTTTTTTAATAACAGAGATTCATTTATTATGATATATAAGTACATATAATAAATAAATCTCGGTTATGTCAATTCGTAAAAACCATTTGAAGCAGAGGCGGGTTCCTATGATAAAATAAATTAAAGAACAATGTTGTACATTATTTTTAGACCCTTGAAATGTAAAAAGCGTGAAAAACAGAAAACTTATATCATAAAATATACATCACAATAAATTGGAACACAGTCTATACACGACTTCTTTTAAAACTTCAGAAAGGCCACGAATTCTTAGAACATTGGTGTATCCTGCACCGAGTACGATTCTTTCTTTAAATTGGAGCTCATTTATAGAAAGTGCACTGCGTTTGACATCTACTTACACAATTGAACTTTTAGAAAATATAAAGTAACTAGCTACCATTGTGTTGTACTTTGTTATTTTTAGCACTAATGTAGCTTTTGTGAGGAGCTGATGTTGTTTTGGCTGTTAGTGTACAGTAGCAGTCATAAGTGGAGTAGCATTCTCACAAAGCAATAGACTGACGCTTCGGTTTAACTTACGACCTTCTTACGACGATAAGTAATTTCTATACTATACACTCACATTCATTTGCAACTGATTGTATTTCATAAATTCAACCAATTGTGTATATGGCATGGTAGCTTAGCGGTTATCGTATTTGGGTAAGCGCGTTAATGCGTAGCGAGCCGTGGGTTCAAATCTCACGCGCATTATACAGTTTTTTTAAGGTTTTAATAATTACTAGAATAATTACGCTATTGACTACAGTTCCTTATTACCTACGCTATTGACTATAGTTCCTTGTTGTTGTTTTTGTGTTCATCTTGTTCACATAACTCGTAAAACTTTATGATTATCAGGGATTGGATTAGGTAGAGTTTATTTACCTAAGCTTTGAGGAAGGAAGTAACATAGAGTGGATAATACCTCCTCTAAAATCCCGGAATAATTTTGATGACGTTTAAATCCCGGGATTTTAAAGCCACGAATTATTTATTGGACTTTATTTATAGATAGATAGAATACTCTTTATTAAACTCTACCAATACCAATCTCTGATAATTATACCCACAGGAACCTATATAAATTATGAGGTAGACAGATGCAGTTAACTTATGACTAATTCACCGCAACTAAATAGAACGCTCGATAGATTACATAGATTGGCTAGTTGTGATTTGTTAAAGGACCCACACCCATAGGTATTAGGTACAGACTAGTGTCCGCAATTCCACGTCAATGCGCGTATTTCGCGTAATGACACCACACCCATAAAAATATTATTATTTTAATAAGACAATATTTTAAGCCTGATTGTCGTAGTTCACTGATTACCTAATTTACTTCAATGAATTGTTCTATATGAGAAAATAAACTGTTTTAACTAAAGTTTTGTAATCACAAACATTTTTCTAAGCCCCGTATTTCATTTCAATAATAATACGTTAATAAAAATAATTATTGCGTTATTATTCTCGTTTATTAATTTATCGAATAATTAAAAGAACAGAATGAAGATTATTGTTGAAAAGAAAAATAAAAGACTCATTTCGAGAATGGAACTCAGACCTATGTGATTCATAAATTCAATACGGTACGCTACCAGATATCGAAATTTGATAAGAGGATGTGAATTTTAGCAATCGTATGAACCGATCAAGGTCATACTTAATTACTTTGCGTGTGAGAAAAAGCGACGGTATGTTTTCTGTTTCGTTCGACGCCCGCCAGTGTGTGAATTCTGAGGTGTGCGTTCTGTGTTGATACATCATTTAAACACACAGATGTAGGTACGGTCTGTACCACGTGTTCACAGCAATACAATCGTTAGCGTGCTACTGCACTTATGACCGCTTACTATATAATATTAATCAAATATAGTGATGTGGAAACGTCATAGGTTGCATATTAAAATTTGTTCTAAACTATGTTGAACAGAACCATACCTAAACTAATATATTTTAGCTGTTATTATATAGCCAGTATAAAGTCGACTGAAATCTGAAATAATCGGACCGTGGATGATTAACTATTTGCTTTTAAATTGGGATGGTAATAAGGTGTCTTCCTTATTCATAAACTTGATAGAATAGCTAAGTTAGTTCTTTTATTTTACGAGATTCATTTTTATAGTACGTAATGACGAAATACAGAATGACACTTTTGTTTTAAGATGATAATTATATTTCCTCGAAACCAATTATTCAATAATTCATTCGAAAAATTATATCAGCAACTAGCTTTTACCGGCGCCTTCCTCGGCGTGAAATTTCTTGTTTTAACATAAAATGCATGTTGCATCGACCCCAAATAAATTGGGATGAAGAGGGCAGGAGAATCAATAGTATCGTTATCTTCCATCAGTGAAATAATTTTTATAATCGGATCATTACTTTCAGAGATTACCTTTTACAAACAAATAAACAAATAGTCTTACAGCCTTATAATTTAAGTTAAGATAAACCTTTCAGGTCTCCTAACAATTTACAAATGACCTAGTAACAAGGTCATTATTCACAAAATATATTTAAAGATCATTTACTTAGTAAAATATTATCTCTATTTCTTGAACAAATTATTCGTTAATTAATCAAATCAATTTCCGAGTCACAATCACTGCTCGTTTACGCCTCTTTAATTTCTGGAGAGTAGCCAAATGAATGAATTACTCGAAATCTTATTAGAATGAACATTATAGTTTTATGATTCGTTTCGGACTATTAAGAAACTAAGTTTTAATTTGAAGGGGTTGATGAAAAGCAGGCTATCGTTTTCTGTTTCACAAACAGACTACTCCTTCACACTTCAAGAATAAGACTTAATTTTACTTTTTAATAAATGGCTACGGCTTTCCATTTCAAAGCCTTTGTTTTCAAGATTCCAGAATAGGTCTTTACGTTTCAAAATAGCGTGTCTGGCTGTTTTAATAATTATGTACCTCGGTACGATCTATTACAGCTCACTACTGAATTAGTGGAATCGTTCTCCGATATTCTAAACAAAGTATTATTGAGTCTGAGAATTAAATTTAATATGTCGTAGCATCTTCAAGGCTTTATACCTAAAAGATGTAAAAGCTAAAAATTGTATTTTCTTGAACACGCTCATTACTTAACTCTTTTGGACATTACCGGGCGTACTGCAAACTGAACAAAACGACATGTGGACTATTTGACGAGATGGCCAAAAAAGTATCAAGATCAACATCCAAGACAATTACGTGTCATTTATTGATGTACCTACCTACATAGGAAGATTGTTGAAAAGTTAATAATTATTTGTTTATTGATAATAGAACGTTTTATTAATAAATTAATATACCTACGAGTATAGATATACTGCCTCGTTGGTCTAGTGGTCGCAAGCGCTACTGCTGAGCATGAGGTCCAGGGTTCGATTTCCAGGTCGGGCAGTGTTATTGGGTTTTTCTATGTGGAATTTCTCAGTAGCAGCCCGGAGTCTGGATTTGTGCCCGGCAGATGGCAATAGACTCGCCCCCTATTACATGGGACTTAAACATAACTGGCGAAATGTGGGTGTACTATAGGTACACCTCTGTCTAACCCTTCGGGGAAAACAAGGCGTGATGTTCTGTTATTATAGATATACCCAAACTGTTATAGAAGTTGAACATACACTTTACGTACATTTTTCTTGGCCCATAAAAAAGCCTAAAAGTGGAATACTACTTAGTGAAATATTAGCGCCCGCTAGAAAGAATACTTCCTGGCAGTGACACGTTGATTATTGTTTTCTGCGAAGTCTTTATAGTCCATTCATTTTAATTTAGCGCACAATTTTGTACATTTTTCATACACATTTAAGACATTACACTTAAGTTCGTATAAAGTCATGTCACGGCGAGAAAGTATGACACGTTTTAATGATTAGGAAGTCACTCGACTGTTCGCGTCAGTTTGAACACCTATATACAAGTTGGTTGACACAATCGGCGCGAGCGAATTTCGTCCCGCATCCCGCGCGGGATTCGCCTAATTTTGACCTGAGCTTACGTCTTTCAAAAAGTTATGTCAGTAAATTTCATAATTTCAACCTCATAAAACAAGCTACTTATTAAGTTCTTATTCCTTCTCTGTCCATGCTGCAAGATTGTGGAACTCACTTCCGCCTAGCATTCGAGATGTAAAATCTATTTCGCAATTCAAATATCGAGTAAAAGAGCATTACCTCTCCTCTCAACTATGATCTGATAATTTATATATGTATAGGTTTAAAGCATATTTATTTATGTATGTATTTGTTAATTTTTGCTTTCTAGTATATGTGTAGGAATATATATTTTAGTTTAAGACGTCACAAATCATATTCTTCTCTTTTTGTTCTTACACACTATTGTCTACATTTCTTTTTTAATTTCTCCTTTCGCAGGTCTGCTGGAAGAATTTTCTTAAGAAATCAGCAGTACCTTTGTACTCAATGCTCATAATGTCCTAACTGTATTATGTTTTATTGTGTGTACATAAATAGTAAAATAAATAAATAAAATAAAACTTTTAATGAATTTGTATTTTACCATGCCTTTAAATGTTTAATAGACTCCATATAGCTCTAGACCCTTCATCACCTCTGACTCATGAATATAATGGCCTACAAAATATACACAGTCATAATCTCGATGAAATACCAGCACACTAGAAACCACATCCTATTGAAACAAATGACGCCTCATATCTTGGCAATCCTTTCGAGGCAAACTGGCAAGAATTCAAATCAACTCGTTTATAAAGAGGCGCCATGGAGTCTGTGTCACTTAATTTAGTTCAAAGAAGACCATGTTGAATACTAAAGACTATATCATTGACATGGTAACAAGTCAGAAATCTATAAACGTTACTTAGCACGCACTTATAGTAGGGGAGGTACTGCTCGATTTTTACGGTCAATTTTATGCCGAACAAACACTGCTAGCGGTTGTTTATTATTCAGTAATTATCAGAATGAGACAGTCGCCGTATCCACGGGGGATTCCAAAGTTATAGCATGTTAAAGTTTTTTTTATTTTTTTTTTTATTTCTGTATGTTGGTTTATACAAACACTTTTACACGCCAAACATTTTTTTTTAACACTAGATGAGGCCGGTGTTTCCTATCTGACTACTCTGAGAAGAAAGGCCGAAATAAACTCAGAGGTCACAGTCTCTTTTAAAGTCCAGACATAATCTTGGTCAGATAATGTTAGAGCTGTAGAAAAACAGTGAGTTATAAAAAAAACAGGAATTTTATACCACATAACATGATTTGTGGGATCATCTTCGTCCCAATAAAATTGTCAGCTGCATGGAAGTGAGGGAACTAGAATATATATCAGTTGCGTAAATGAACATGATTTTGCGATGGCACATCAGGGCTAAATTCGAAACTATGGGCAACTAAAATGGGCTGCAACCGGTTAGACTGGAAGCCGACCCCAACATAGTTTGGAAAAGGCTAGGCAGATTAATTTGGCTAGTAGGGCAACGTGGTTGAAGGACACAGGTTACAACTTTTACATGCTTTACTTTTGGAGCCACTACTGGAGCAGCTGACAAAAACAAAATATAATTATTGTTATGATTTTCAGTTGGTATGAAATAACTTGTTCACACTAACGCCATCGCCTGTACTATTAGGTAAAGCGTTATTCCTGTCACTGTCGCACAACTGTCAAATGTATCAGTGCACTATAGAGACGGGAACATTTCTAAGTCAAAACACATGCTTAGTAACGTTTATAGATTTCAGACTTACACTGTTTGTCTACCGCACAACGTCAACGAGATGTCAATGAGAAACGAGAACATTCAAACCGAACGTGACGTCACGGTGGTGGTGTATGGTGGACACCTGGCCATAGTAAATGTATGTATCGCTACTTCAGCGCCGTCATCTAGTTCTCGTTGACGTCTCGTTGACGTGGTGGTGGACTTAGTGTAAAAAATGTGCTTAAGACTAGCTTAGACAGTAATAAAGTCTAAAGACCTAAAGACATCATTCTCGGGCACGAAGGGACGTTTTCTCGCTGCGTGTTGGCGTCAAATCATTAATTTTAGTCCATTAAGTCCCAGGTTAGCTAACAAAGTGGATTCTTAAATTGGATTTGGGTGACATTGAAAAAGTCACTTGGGTTCAGAGCGCTGGTTATAAACCCTCTCTGGTTAAAATTAGCTTAAAATCACCAACACACGAGCGTGGTGACCAATGCTCGTTCCTTTTCTGTCCGTGTAGAGGTTGAACAAACTCAATGTATTAAATACCATTTAAAGGAACTTTTGAATAGTCAAAAAGACATTTTGATAGTCAGTAAATTGAAGCTGCCCGTATCAGAGTACAGATTTCTTTTGAGAAGCACAAGTCAGACACTCCTTGGTTACTTTTCCAATAATATTAAGTTTTTACAATATTATCACCACATAAATGTTTAGTATCTACTAAAAGAATAATAATCATGGACAAACAATGTCATTCTGTATTCCAGAACCTCGCCCTATAGTTTAAAACAATAGCAGGCTGATACATAAGTACGCTTTTAAGCATTTAAGCATCAGTGCTTCAGCTTAACTTGAATTTAACTGAGTCGTTCGTAATATAACAGAATCAAGTTAAAACGCTGGCGTACGATCGCTCAATTTCGTGCAAACACGACGCACATTTGTACCGCGCCCGTGCTGAATATTAATCAGGAGGTTATCCGATGAAGGATTCACTGTGTTATATAAATGGAGAGCTTTAGATTATTAGTTTTACACACAAAATTTATTATCACCCTCTATGAGAAAATAAGTAAGTTTATTTATTTATTTACATACAATGAGGGACAATAAGACATATCATAGAAATCATATTTTTTTTTATAAAACTAAGTAAAATCCGAATTTGAAACGAAGGCAGAATGCATTTCGCGCGTTTTTTATTTTTTCAAAGTTTTTTTTCTTATTTAGCTCGCGCGCGGTATTCTTTATCAAACAGCCTGTTACTTCCATACAATGTTCGTGACTGATCGCTTTGGTGATTGGAACTTTTACTAACAATATCCAATTCCAAATTCAAATCACTTTTAGTCCCTGGGGATTATGGTGAAAGCGCCAGGGTAGCCCGCGAAATTCAAATTTTCTTATGTTTTTTGCAATTTGCAGGGCAGTATTAGGTTGTATGTTGATTAAAATATTATTCGCGACCGTAACAAATATATATTTACAGAATTATAATCATTAAAGTCATAAATAAATACAACTCTCTAAGACCAAGTAATTCTACTGAGTGACTATTTCATGAAATATTAACATTTCAGGATTATACAACTTAAGGAATTGTATTACTGATAGTAATGATTATAATTCTGTAAATACATATTTGTTATGCTCGCGAATCATACTTTAATTAACATACACCCAGACACTGAGCTGCAAATTGTAAAAATCGTAAGAAAATTTGAATTTCGCGGGCTACCTTGGCGCTTCCCCCTTAAAGAGATTTTAGTCCGTGTTTACAAAGAATAAACTGGCTTTTTTTGAATAGATGTGATAAAAAAAATATTATAAGTCAAACTAAGGAACTCCTAATTAGGATGCTTAATTAAGACAAGATATGAAAATTAACCTCATTTGTATGGAATAGCTTTTCTCAAAGGTAATAAAACATCTGATAAGAATTATGAAACGTTGAAGTTTTTAAATGTAGTTAGCGATGCAAACTTATGATAGAAGCGTGCATTACTTGAAACAACTACTAAGGTATCCTAGACCAGTTGTCAGAATTCGTATATGAGGCGAACTATAGCCCCTCTTATCTTGCGTGGTTTGACAACTGCTCCTGAGAGGAACTGATAAACTCTGACGAAAGCGACGTCATTATAATATTAATTTGGCGGCTCACTGATCTGATAAAATATGAGAGTGGAAAAGGAATTCGACTTCAAGATATTCTACTAAAGCAGAATTTGATTTGTGAAACTTACATTCTCCGGCCGTTTGTCCACCGCGACGTCAACGAGACGTCAATAGAAAGTCAACGAAAACGAGGTGACGGCGCCGAAGCAGCAATACGTCACTACATTTACTATAGCCGCGTGTCCACCATACACCGTCACCGTGACGTCACGTTCGGTTCGAATAATCTCGTTTCTCGTTGACGTCCCGTTGACGTTGTTTGGTGGACAAATAGTGTAAGGGTGCTTGCTTATAGACGCAGGTTCCTGGTAAACAAGCCAGTAACGATCGATTCGTGTAAAACAGCCTCGTCTTAATGTAGATCAACCTAAAGCGATCTGTACCGAAAAACCCGCTGCTTTATGCAAGAGTCCTAAGGTAAATAATAAGATAAATGTTGTCTCAATAAAAGACGATCGCTTCACTTGTGGATGGCAACAAACAAACTAGCCGATCGTCATTTATTTAGCAATAGAAGGGTCCATCGTTTAACCAACATAAATAGTTTCAAAACAGTTAGAATTTACACTCGAAAGCTGAGAGGCCCTCGTGAATTATAGCGAGTAAAGTTGAAACAAGGCGCCAGTGAGGCACGGATCCCTCAATTTAGTGGACGTCGCTACATTTGTTATACTGGCGTCTCGACAAACACCGAGACATGAAACATTTGACTTTAAAAGTAAGAGATATGTCCTTGTAAGTGGCACTTTGAAGACTTTTACATGTTATTTGGCTTTCGCTAATGTATAACATAACATCACGCCTTGTTTCCCCGAAGGGTTAGATATAGGTGTACCTATAGTACATCCTCATTTCGCCAGTTATGTTTAAGCCCCATGTAATAGAGGGCGAGCCTATTGCCATCTACCGGGCACGAGTCCAGACTCCGGGCTGCTACTGAGAAATTCCAGATAGAAAAACCCAATAACACTTTGCCCGACTTGGGAATCCAGCCAGAACCTCATGCTCAGCAGTAGCGCTTGCGACCACTAGACCAAAGGCAGTCAAATTAAATCATCATCTAAAATGTAGATGACATCTAATCAATATATACTCTCGAGGTATAATAAAATTAAGAATGTGTGTGAGTGGGTGTGAGATGTCATTCCCAAAGGGGTTTAACTACCCTAAAGTAGGTAACACAAAGTCATACACTGTTCAACTCTATGTAAAGTCCAAATCAGACAATCTTTTCGTAACTAGAACATCTTTTCCATCCATTGCTTCTGTCTGATTGTTATCTTAAGTACTTATGCCACGCTCAGGTACCAACTTTTAATATCACTTTTAAGTTCAGCAGTATCATAAAATGCACCCCAGCTTTCTCGCCAAAATTTTCACTGTCTACGCCCATTTTTATAGCTACAGTCGGCAGTAAGTTGGTGGTAACATTTGACATTGAGCAGACCCATCGTATTATAGAGTTTCAATAGAATAAGAGGCCTGCTTAACTGCTGGTTTGGTTAACACTGACGCGTGGTCTACTGTACAACATCGTTAAATATCTTGTCAGGCCGGTGACAGAAAAGATAATTTCGCTGACGCTTGGTCCTTGCGAGGGGGACTTCTGAAATAGCAGTTTTAAGGTCTCGATGTCACGTAATCGCGTTTGTAGACAGTTTGATAAATGTAATTATTATTCTTGAACTAAGGGTCCAAGGGCTGGGCTTGGAAGTAGGGCACGTTTTTAGATATATAGCTATTTATGCAAAGTTTTTTTTTTTTTTTTTTGGGAAAAGCCTGTATCTAGCAGTCAGCGTCATTTTGGCTAAAATGAATATGATGATGAATGATTCTCTTGATTGTGCTTTAAATACACTTGAATTAGAACTAAGAATCATACACAACAGAAAGTTTCAGTAATGTATGTACCTAATATTTGAACGCCACACTTTTACCATATCCATAAATCATATTCTGACAAATAAATGATTATGATAACACTGGTAAAAGAAAGTATCAGGATCTTGATGAACATTTATAATCACCATTGAGATATATTTAAAGATTCATAATAAACACTGCCGAAATCAAACACTCAGATCCCTACTCACTCAATGGCATAACCAATTAGTCACGAGGTAGGGGTTTTGCGGGAAGACAAACACCATCATCACTCAAGGTGCTAATATAATGACCAGAACTGAGATAATAATTATTAGGTTTATTAATCTGACGCAAAGCCTTGATCACAAGGCTCAAATGACCAGGTATCAACCTAGTATAATTACCCTACCATTGCAGATTACTTTATTTAATACACAACATAATGCATTATAAATTGGCAAACATTATGCATCTCATTAACAGTTAAACGTACAAAGTTAATAGCTGCAACTACAACTAGATTACTGACACCTACGTCACGCTAATGCTCGGGTTACACGACGCTAGATATTGAAGCTAGGATAGCAAGATAGTGCTAGTGAGCTAGCAAACTATTCACTCTAGCCTCGTGTATACAGAGCTATCCTAATTTTTAGGCTAATAAGCTAGTGCGATGGTTTAATAGGATGGGTTTCTATATTTGAGCTAGTAGCGCCGCCCTCCATTGATTTTACTATCCCGGCTTGTGTGGCCTCGTATAGCCAGCGAAGCTATTACCCAATTGGATCATTTAACTCTACGGACTAAGTCACTGCAATGCTATTAGCTTAAAATTTACTAGCATCGTGTAAACAGCTCTAGCATGGTGCCAAGCCAAGATGGTAAGCTAGGATATTACTTTCTTGATATCCTAGCTTAAAAACTAGCCTCGTGTAACCCGAGTATTGCTCGCTCTAATTCCACACTACGGAATCACATAGGAGGCTAAATTAACATCTCTCAGAGGCAGCTTGCACACCTCTGCGTTGACAAAGTTTCGATACCAACAAATTTATTTGCCTGAGCGAAACTGCCAGATTCAATCATTTGATACCGTTCCGAGGTGAATTTATGCAAATTGAGGACAGATGTAAATTGTTCAGTTGCAACAACTGTTTGTCAAAAACAATTGAGTGGAATTGGTAGTTCCAGCTATAAATACATTCTTGTGGAACTCATTGAATGGTCCTCTTTGGGGTATTGTTGGTGACGACAAAGGGATCGGGGCTAATGAATCGTATTGGCATTTGGTTGTGTTTTAGTACTGCGAACTGTGGGGACTGGTAATGGTGAGCTGTGCCATGATTGTTAATTAGAGTTAAGTGTGAAATATAACGAGACATTAGAGTTGTATGTATTTCATAGCAATATAAATAAAAAAAGTAATCACATAGCACAGACTATAATAATGTCAAATACTTTTGAAATATGTAATTTTTAAACACCGATTTCAAATAAGATAAAAGTTTAATATATTTATAAATTAATCAAAAACATGACTGGCTTACGGTCAAAGAAGCCCTCCTAAGGAAACCTGGACAGTTTTGGAATCTTCAACATGCTGTAAGCAAAATGCTGGACCCTCTTTAATAGAAGAGGTATTTTGATGAGGTAGCTTACAGAGGAACTAACAGGAATTACAAAATACACGGAGAACAGTGGTGGGCCAGTGGTAACGGCCTCGGCTTACAAGTTGTAGGTCGTGGTTTCGAACCCAGGCAGGCGCTTTAATTTGTGTAAATTATTTCATCAAACCGGCATGTCCTAGAACCAAAAATTGGAACACACGCGACATCTACCAACCCGCACTGGGCCCACGTGGTGGATTACAGCCCACTCCCTCTCGAAGTAAGAAGGTCTGTGTTCCAGCAGTGGGAACATTATAGCCTGATTATACATAGGTAGCTAACTTAACCTAACCTAACATCACATTGACGGCGCGTTTTTAAAACCCAATCACATAAAAACAGAAGACGTGTCACTTACCTCATCATTATGAGTCCATCTTATAGCTGGTGGTGGCTCCGGGGAGTGCTGCACGACACACGTCAAGTTGATGGTGCTCCCCGTGTTGATGAACAGCTCCGGGCCACCCAGGATCGTCGTCAGGGGCTCTGTTGAAGAAATCAGGGGGTTAGTTACCTATTTTTTACTTTATATTAATGACATCTGGCAGACGGAGCTCGTGGCTAAGTAGTAGCCGCACGGGTCGATTCATCAGATTAAGCTACACTTGCCGGGGTTGATTCGTGGATGGATGACCATCTTTACATACCGAGACTCCTCCGTGCCTCGGAAAGCACGTTAAGCCGTGCGTTGGTCCCGGCTGTCATTCGTGGATATTTGACAGTTGTTACGGGTCGTCAGAAGCCCGAAAGTCTGACAACCAGTCTTACCAATGGGTATCGTCTTACCCAGTTACTGGGTTGTGGAGGTTAGATAGACAGTCGCTCTATGTAAAATACTGGTATTCAGCTGCGTCCGGTAAGACTGGAAGCCGACCCCAACATAGTTGGGAAAAGGCTAGGCAAATGATGATTAATGACATCTGGCAGCTCAACCTAGGAGGTTTTCGGCTGCTTAACTGAACTTTCCTAGGGGTGCTTCAATAAGTCAAGGCCTCCAGCCAGGGCATACAACTTAAAGCTAAGCGACCACTCGCTAAATGCACCCTCTGTGGGGTACGGGCCTCGGGTTAGGGCGTCGCTGGGGGAGGACAGCAGGGGACAAGCTGGATAGGATTAACCAAGTTAATGTTCATAAGCACTTTTTATTTACAACGCTAGAAGGTCCTTTTACGGGTATACTTACATAATTTCACTCCGCGCATAACACTTTGTTACAGCTCCAATTGTATTTATCTCGTCTGCTCGACGTCCGTATGTCCCTGCAGGGGTTCAGCAGAATATCAGCGTCAGGTATATTTGCCTGACACATGCTGAGCTTGACTCCCATTTGGTGCAACCTTGAGCCGCACACCGCACCTTGTCTCGTTATTTAATTTGAAGTTTGTCATCGTGTCACTCTATTTCTTTAAATACTTATGTTTCTCTTTTATGGATATTGGCACACTGTTTTTATGTGTTGTATATTCATGTAATTTGTTATCATCTTTTTAATTGTGCTTTTGTGTGTTGTGCTGTCTTTTGTGTGCACTGAATAAATGTTTTATCTATCTATCTTTTGGCGTGCGGCCAAAATAGGAACAAACGACGCCATCTTGTTTGGTCGATACAATTTCTGTGACAATTTCACAAATGTTTACCAACAATGCCCCTCTGTCAATGTCATTCAGGCGCCAAAAGATCTGTGTAGCAATCTAAGTTGAGAAGTCTTTTTGAAACTATTCAGATGATAAGTTTATGAAGACTTAAAAAAAATCAAATTAACATAAGAAGATTATATTCTACCTTCATTGTAACGGTAAAGGTAGTTGCCCTTAGGCAGTATGTCCACCGCCACGTCAACGAGACGTCAACGGGAACGAGATGACGGCGCCAAAGTAGCGATAAATACATTTACTACGGCCGCGTTTCCACCGCACGTCCTTCACCCGAGTGCCGGGATCCTGACCTTCGAATTTTTGAGTAGTTCGGCGTGGTCGCTACAACTCAACACGAGATTGTAACGGGCCGATGTGCCGGCAATACGAAACACGTTTGATCTTGTCCACACACTGCCGTCGCACCGGCGCGGCGCGGCGCCGTTCGCCCGGCTTTTGTTTTGTCAACCAAACATACTGAACTGCCGAGTTGGGTCGCAGTGGACAAACGATCGCCGATACCGAGATGTTACGTTTGGGTCGAATAATCTCGTTTCGCGTTGACGTCTGGTTGACGTGGCGGTGGACAAACGGTCTTACGGCCACATCTCATTTCCACACCTTGGGTACTAGGTGTTAAATCACCACCGGTCATTAAGGCACACAATTATAATTAACATTATTTAAGCAAAACGGTAAAAACGAAGAGATTTTTTGAAAACTTAAAATTTTACTTTTGTAATTATGAAACATCATGATCTAATTTTTAAGTTTAATAATAATAATGCTATTTTAGTTGTAAGCATCATTTTAAAATATCCATTGGTACCAAATCAACATAGATAAAAAGGGTATATTCTGAAAGTTAGTCGCAAATAGCTGTCAACTATTTTTTTATATTTTTTTTATTTAAGATGGGTTTGCTCTTGACTCTAGTCTAGGTCAGAGATGACAGAGACAAAGTCGACGATGAAGTGAGCTTACCCAGAAGAAGCCTGTTCACTCTCACTTCGAAGAGATCGGGGTTGTATAGGTTCGGAAACAGACGCAGGTAGAGTTCCACTTTTCCACATTCCACAATTTCGCTGTTGAGAGCAATATTTCATAAATTTAATCAATAATATGGACAAATCAGTCAGAACGGCTGTACTCGCAACCGTCGTGCGTGTGAACCAAGGCCCTATACTACAAAACTTTACAATTTATTTTGACAATGTATTATTATTTCCATTCATTATTTATATGTATACTCAATCGTTAAAGTTTTGCTTGTTTTTTCTGTCATAAGTTATGTTGTGTTTCGTTGTAATTATTTTATTTTACTATGTTGAAATTCTTTTTTTATAATAATTACTAATTATGTGAAAGAGTGTACACCTTTAAGGTAGATTTTTGAGGAACTAATTATTTATTATTAAGATCCCATATAAAATGTACCAAAAATCACACCAATGAATTTGAATTTAATTTGTAACACGCATTTGTAAGATACAAGTGCGAGTACCACAAAACTCTAAGCCACAAGTTTGTAACGTAAAAACCTTACAAATATATAAATTGTAGGTAACTCATACTTACATTTTGGAATTCCTGTGTTACGCAATTTGTTCTACAATTAACAATTTTGTAGAATTGTAGACTTGCAAAGTTTTGTCGCTAGCGCTACTGCAGAGAATGAGGTCCTGGGTTCGATTCCCGGGTCGGGCAAAGTGTTATTGGGTTTTTCCATCTGGAATTTTTCAGTAGCAGCCCGGAGTCTGGATCTGTGCCCGGTTGATGGCAATAGGCGCGCCCCCTATTACATGGCACTCAAACATAACTGGCGAAATGTGGGTGTAAGGTACACCTCAACACACAACTAGCTGTGCTCCGCGACTTCGTTTGCGTTGAAGTCGAAAGGTACAGAATATGCTAAAATAACAGCCACATTTTAATAAAACTTCCTCGTCCCCCGACCCGCCGCGTTGCATCGCCCGCCCGCGCTATATTTCGTTTTCGCTTAGCGTTATTTCTGACTTTTTTCTTTTTCCTCGGCTCTTAGGTGGTCGTTGCGTGATGTTAAATAGCATATAACCATCCTCGATAATTGGGCTACCAAATGCAAAAAGAATTTTTCAAATTCGACTGGTAGTTCCAGAGATTAGCGCAAAATAGTTTAAATATCAATGGTTTTATTTTTTTGCGCGGAACCCTAATTTTTTTTTAAATAAAAGAAGCCTTAGTTACTTCTTAAGACATCATCTATCTGCCAGTGAAACTCCCGTGAAAATCGGTCCAGCTGTTTCTGAGATTAGCCGGAACAAACAGACAGACAAACAGACCAAAATTTTATAAAATGGTTTTTGGTTGGAAGTAGCGTAGATACTTTCATAATTATGAATTTAGTAAAAAGTTGTTATTTTGACATTACAAACAGACACTTCAATTTTATTTATTTGTATAGATTAAACACACCTCTTCTAATCGTTGAAAAGTAATCACTAAGTATTTAATAACAACAAATAAGTATCAAACGCATTTATCCTTTTCGGTACTCTAATCGAAAGGCAGGCAATTGAAAGTTCATAATACGGAAGACACTGGTATCAATCTTCAGTCGTAAACAGAATTATTTGTTATCAGTCAAAAGCCTTAACTTCGAGAACAAGATGAGCCTCTTTGAAGCTACTAAGTGGGCTTAAAGATGTAACTTTTTGTGTAACAATATAGAAATGTGTTTAAATATTTATTATTGCTTTTTATTTGGTAGGTATTTGACATATAAATTGTGAGTATGTTTCTGTCATCGTTTGAGAATTTCTGGAATCATTCGCTATCTGAGTTTGAGGTAAAAGAAAGAAAGAAAGAAAGAAAGAAAGAAAAAATAAAGAAAAATAAAGAAAGAAAGAAAGAGAAAGAAAGAAAGAAAGAAAGAAAGAAAGAAAGAAAGAAAGAAAGAAAGAAAAGAAAGAAAGTAAGGAAGCAAGAAAGAAAGAAAGAAAGAACGAAAGAAAGAAAGAAAATACATTTATTTAGCACAGACTAAAAGGCAGACAACTAAGCAGGATAGATCAGAGAGAGGCTAGGCAGGTAAGAGCTGTAAAATGCAACTGAACGCGATCAGCACATCTAAATTGACAGCTCTTGAACTCGGTAAAATAAAGGCCGTAAGATCAATTGAAGTTTAAACTACGGAAGAGAGTTTAATCTCTGGGCATCGATTATTTCATAAGAAGAAGATTATAATTTTTAAAGACATTTATTATTTTGCCTAATATTTTACTTCAGCTGAATTCCAAGCTCGAGGTTTGCCAGCGAGACATAAAGCGCAGTATCCTGGGGTTTGAACTTCGGACCGTATAAGGAACACAAAACTGGGCACCAAAACCAAGATCTCGGAAGTTACCCAGAAAGCCGCTAAGCTTAAGTGGGACTGGGCTGGCCATGTCTGCCGCATGTCAAACGACAAATGGGCTAACCGATCGGGTCCCACTAAACGCACGACGACATCGCGGCAGGCCGAGACGAAGATGGCGGGATGAACTCGACTCCTACCGAAAGGACTGGTCGACACTAGCAAGACCGAATTGTGGGACAATACAGGCTAGTTAGAATATTTTCCACTTGACAATCAGCACATACAACAGGAACCTTCATGCGAGAAAAGTGTTTTCGGGTTACCTCGTAATCACTGATAAAAAAAAATAGGAATATAATTCCCAATTAAATCAGTGTTTCTATAAATAACTGGCTGACAATAATCCATTCCTTTATAATAAAATTCAAAGATACTGAAATTCAACGTCGAGATAAAATCGAAAACTAGATAGATAGAAAAGATAGGATACTCTATATTATATACAACATCAAAATTACAGATATAAATCTAGAAATTTTACACATAGGGTGACACAATTGGCGGTCTTATCGCTAAAAGCAATCTTTTACAGACAACCTTTGGATGGATTAAAGGGAGAAGGAGAGACAATACTGTAGGTAACTAACTCACAATCCCAAACTTGTACATACGTAGGTATATTTATCACTACCAAAACCGATGACTCAAAACTCGAAGCTGAATATTTTCTCAAAGCTCGTATGAATATGAAATCACGTCACTACATGTTAAGTTGAACGGTCTGTCCGGACTTATCTAACGAACCTTTTGTGATAGAACGAAAACGTGCTGGACGAACGTACCGTTGGGGTAGGTCATGCGCATATTTAGATAAGACTCGAAAAGCAGACGCTATTTTTTAGACTAGATTGTGCCATCAATTTGGTGTCTAGGGGTAATGACGTGGTTGGGGACCATTTGCAGATACCCTACGTCAATGGGCCGTGTTGTAGCCATTTCATACAACTGTCAAAGAATTAGATGTGATTTGAATATACGGACAATTTAATTTGGTAGTCAATTTACTTAACATTTAATTTTCCTGAGTTTACTCAGGTCTTCAGGTTCATCAAAAATAGTAAAAGAGTCGAATTAAAATTGAAAAGATATAAATATGTAGGAGTTCAGTTGTTTAACAAAATCAGAAGCCCAATTTCCGTAACTAAAAACGTTCAAAATCTATTCGCAATCTCATCCCAACGGCAATCAGATGTCAAAAACTTGTCAAAAATGTAGGGAAATTATAGGTTTTTTTTTTTACATATTGAGACTGAGATCAGACAGTGAACGTTCTTAAAATTACGGGAATTGCCCCTCTGATGTGTTGTTCTATTTTCTATGTTACGGGGTTTGGTTTCCGCACTTAATCCTTCATGTGGACCATTGTACGTGGGCCATGGCGGCCGTCGGTGGTTATTCCCTCCAGAAGTTAGTTATGTCTCCTGGTCTGTTTAGAACGTCTTTAAAAGATCTGGGTGATCCGAGGGTTTCTGGTCTGACGCCTGTGCATTCAAAGAGCACATACGCAACGGTTTCCTCAGCCTCTATGCATGTCCTAAACAGAGGATTGTCCGTTATTAACCAAAGTCAGAGAACTTTTATCCGCGGAATAAAATTGACTTCTGACAGTTTTTTCTTTGGTAAATTATGTCAAAAATTAAAAATTTGGTCGGTGGATTAGACTTATACTAGATATGAAAGTTTGGTCGAATTCACCTTTAATGGTCAAACCAATAACGGGGCTAAATAAGATCGTGAAGATACGAGAATTTTTGCTTCAAAACACATTTCGTTTTCCTCAAATCATGCCTAGGCCATGGACTAAAAAATAAACGTCATTATGAAAGTTTAAGGTCAAGGCTAAAACAATCTGTCATTACTCAAACCGATTTTTTCTTCAATTAAGCCATTACAAGCAGTTTTGAATGCGAAGAAAATAATCTTGAGAATAAACTGGAAGAGAACTTAGCATTTAGTCTTTTATTCCATTAATTGCTTACGAGCTTCCATGTATTTAAAGGTTCGTTATATTTTTGTAAACGGCAGATTTATTTTTAACTTAATTTTCATGATAAAGCGTTATTTCGGCTTTATGGGCAGTTATTGTTAAACGGCCATCGATCAGAAAATTATTTGGATGAATGATTTAGTTCCATCTTTTGGTATATGTATCACCCATAAATCTTAATAACCCTACCCAAGCTTCACTTGATTCTTTACAATCACGACGAAATACAGAAATAAAGGTTCGCCATATATAATATTGATGTAATTATTAAGAGTACATGTTCACAATAAACAAAGAGACTATATTAAAAACAAATGCATTTACCTTCGACATACCATTAAGCAAAAGTATCGAGAAATGCCGAAAACATATTTCCTTAAAAGGAAAACGAAAATTGAATCAAAATATCGTCTGCTACAGCTCCAATGCGTCACCAATTTCATAAACATGTTCCCGTTGCTTCCTACGAAAATATTCAGGAATTTTCTGGCTCAGCTCCACCGGGAATGGTTTGTCAGCCCCGAAATTTTCTGCTCAAATCGACTGTTTTATTTTGATGCAAATTATGACGGTTCCTTTTAACGTGTAGGGAATAATGGGTTCCGCGAATATTTGCCTGACACATGCTGAGCTGGACTCACATTTGGTGCAACCTTGAGCCGCACACCGCACCTTGTCTCGTTATTCAATTTGAAGTTGGTTATGGTGGTTGCGGGATGTTCGAAAGAGTTACCGTGGCCCCGGCACAGGCAACAGAAGGAACACGGGTGGGTTTTAGTCAGTAAAAGTCTGACACGCCCTCCCGCTCCGCCCAGAGCGGGAGCAAGTCATTTGATGATTTCCCATCCACAAAAAAAAAAAAAAAAAAAAAAAAAAAAAAAAAAAAAAAAAAAAAAAAAACTATTTATTTAAATTTTTTGAGAGGAGCTCGTGGCTAAGTAATAACAGCCGCACGGGTCGATCCATCAGGTTAAGCTACGCTTGCCAGGGTTGGTTCGTGGATGGGTGACCATCTTTACATACCGAGACTCCTCCGTGCCTCGGAAAGCATGTTAAACCGTTGGTCCCGGCTGTCATTCGTGGATCTTTGACAGTCGTTACAGGCCGTTAGAAGCCCGAAAGTCTGACAACCAGTCTTACTAAGGGGTATCGTCTTACCCAGTTACTGGGTTGTGGAGGTCAGGTAGGCAGTCGCTCCATGTAAAATACTGGTATTCAGCTGTGTCCGGTTAGACTGGAAGCCGACCTCAACATAGTTGGGAAAAGGCTCGGCAGATGATGACTTATGTTTTTCTTTTTTGGATATTGGCACACTGTACGTGTTGTATATTCATGTAATTTGTTATCATCTTATTAATTGTGCTTTTGTGTGTTGTGCTGTGTCTTTTGTGTGCACTGAATAAATGTTTTATCTACAGCCTTGGCCAAAAGTATTGAGCACCTTACAAATTTCGCTCGTACACGGTAAGTATGGGAAGAAACCAAATCAATTGCTTATGGATTATTTAATCGGCATCTACAAAGGTTTAAAAATAATCAGTCACGCCGCAGCTAGCAATAAAACACCTGGATGTCACAAAATTTGTCTTTTTCAATTTTTGTATTTATTAATCAGTTCGCTACTATCGCTCGTTGTGAACACATCCAGTGATCTAGTGCGCCTTTTGTATTTTATTTCAGAAGTTTTAAGTGTTATCGTTGCAATATGCCAAAACAAAACGAACTTTCTTTAGAAAAACGTGTGCAGATACAGCTTCTGTATGAGCAAGGGAAATCACAAGTAGAGATTTCTAAAACTGTGAAATGTTCGCGCCGATCCGTGCAATATGCTATTCAGCGATTCTCTACTACCGGATCACATGAAAATAGACCGAGAACCGGGCGCAAACGCATCACCACAGACCGTCAAGATCGTCAGTTACTGAGAGAGTCGTTAAGAAATAGGAAAAAAACATCTTCAGAGCTCGCTGCTGAGTTGTCGGAACAAATTAAGAAGCCAATTTCTGCTCGAACTACTCGCAGAAGACTTCAAGAAGCTGGTCTGAAAGGCTGTAAAGCTAGGAAGAAGCCATGGCTCTCCGATAACAACAAAAAAGCTCGATTGAAATGGGCTTTAAAACACCGAACTTTCACCGCTGAAGATTGGTCAAATGTTGTTTGGTCAGACGAATCAAACTTTGAGGTGAGTAAGTCAATTTAATGCCCTGATACAATTTTATAAAATGTTTTAAAAACCAAACGCATAATTGAATTTATTTTAGTTTTACGGAACTCAATATTTTTCTCTTTATTGCAGATTTTTGGTACACCTGGTGTGACCTTTGTGCGTCGCCGTGTGGGCGAAGAATTTAAGCCAGAGTGTGTGATCCCAACCGTTAAACACGGTGGAGGCAGCATAATGGTCTGGGGTTGCATGACCGATTCTGGAGTTGGTGAATTGTTCGTGTGTGAGGGTCGCATGGACTCTATTAAGTACATAAATGTACTAGAAACTGCATTACTGCCTTCATTCACGAAACTTTTTGGCGACACGAATATGGATGGTGTCAAATTCCAGCAGGATAACGCGCCATGCCACAAATCTGCACGCACTATGAGATGGTTTCGGGAAAATAACACGGAACTGCTTGACTGGCCAGCTCAGTCTCCAGATCTGAACCCCATAGAACATTTATGGGGTTTATTAAAGCGCAGGGTTAGGCGCCACACAATTAACAACAAAGAAGATTTAAAACGCTGCCTGCGCCTAGAATGGAACTCGATTACTGTTGACGACTGTAAAAAACTTGTTAACTCTTTACCAAAAAGAATTTCTGCCGTAATTAAGGCAAAGGGTGGACCCACAAAATATTAATTTTCTATTAATAAATAGTAAAATAAACCCATATAAAACGTTTTGTTTTATTTCTATTTGATACTCCGCATAAAACTGAAAGATATCATGGGTGCTCAATACTTTTGGCCAAGGCTGTATCTATCGGGAACAATGTGTTGTAACTACAATGTAATTCACTGGCAAGCATAGAGTTATATTTTGAGTTTCATTTTAGCTGAACAATAATTTCGTTTCATGACTATTGCAAGTTATTTTATTCACCTTCTGTTTGATGTTTTTATACTTTATTTTTGATATTCAGGTTCTGACCTGAATCTACTATTTAAATTGGTCAATTTACGATATACAGAGCAGAGCCATCCTATCCTACTTTCTACTAATATTATAAACGCGAAAGTTTGTGAGGATAGATGTATGGATGGATGGATGTTTGTTACTCTTTCACGCAAAAACTACTGAACGGATTTGGATAAATATTGGCACAGAGATAATTTATAGCCTGGAATGACGTATAGGATACTTTTTATTCCGATATCCCTATGGGATCGAAACTTCTACGGGTGAAACCGTGAAGCGCTGCTAGTTTTAACTATATCTAACTCTTATTTCTTAAGGTTGACTGGTAGAAAATTCCTCAGGCATTAAGCCCGCTTTTTACGATATTCCTTCTTATTTCTACAATAAATTCTGCATGTCACATACTTATTAATATTGTAAATGCGAAAGTTCCTCTGTCGGAATGAATTTCGATGAAATTTTTGAACACAGCTAGACCATACATGGGTTAGGACATCAGATACTTTTTATCCCGGTAGTATGTTCCCATGGGATAATTTCCGACCTCCACGCGGGTGAAGCCACGGGCAAAAGCTAGGAGGTAATGTTATAATTACTTATTTATTTATTTATTAAAGAACACCAATAGCTTATCAAAACACTTAAGGACCATATAGTTGAACCCCTCACTTTAATAATAAACCAAAGTTTGTCATTAGGAATAGTTCCCGAAGCCTGGAAAACTGCAGTTGTCGTCCCAATTCACAAGGGTGGAGAAACTAATGTACCTAACAACTTTTGTCCCATATCGTTGCTTCCCATATTCGCAAAAATGTTGGAAAGAGTTGTTAATAAACGACTTACAAAATATCTTGAGAGCAACAATATTCTTTCCAACAATCAATTTGGTTTCAGGCAGGGTAGATCTACTGAAGGAGCAGTAAAGCTATTAACTGAAGAAATTGTTACCCATCTTGATAATGGACACGCCTGCGTCGGAGTTTTTCTTGATATAGCAAAAGCTTTCGATACCGTGGCAATACCAATTCTATTGAGAAAGTTGGAGGGCATCGGCATCCGAGGTACTGCTTTACAGTGGTTCCGTAGTTACTTAACTGGCAGAAGCCAATGCGTAAGGGTTGACTCGGTGCTCAGTGACCCGGAAATTATAGAATTCGGTGTACCACAGGGCAGTGTACTCGGACCGACACTTTTTCTTCTGTACCTTAACGAATTGGCCTCTCTACCTGTACGAGCCGCTAACCCGTACAGTAGAGTTGTAGCTTGTAGAGTTGTGGTGAAGTTGGTTGTTACAGTAGACGGGATGTAGACAGGGAATAACAACACTGTATTGTGTCCGTGCTACCGGAGTGGATTTATTGTTCACACTAATCATATAAAATATTAACCTAAATAACATCGACTACGCGTGTAAGTCAAATAGCATAATCAACAAAACAATTTAATGCTAAGTAATGTAGAAGGTTAAACAATTAAAATCATGTGGCGATGCTCGTACACTACCTTTAATGAATGCAAAAATTATTTGCTATGCAGACGACACTGCAATAATATTTCATGGTGATACATGGAGTGAATGTTTTCTACATGCAGAACGGGGTATGGCTACAGTAGCTCAGTGGCTAAGTAATAACCTTTTGACCTTAAATGCAAATAAAACAAAGTTTCTCTGCATGCATAAAACGCTTGCATCTTCTCCTAGTCTTAATCCAAATATCAAGATACATACCTGTAAACTGGATATCACTAATATAATTGTTGACTGTGGCTGTAGCGAAGTTTTAAGGGCAAAATCCATAAAATACCTTGGAGTAACCATAGACGAAAAGCTAACGTTTAATGAACATATAGCGGCTCTCTCAGGTAGAAGCAAGAAACTCATATACGTTTTGAAAGAGCTGAGAGACGTTGCCAACCTCGAACTTCTCAAAACTGTATACATTTCGCTGTGTCAGTCTATTCTGACTTATTGCATAAGCGCTTGGGGTGGCACGGCATCTTCTCATCTAATGCAATTGGAAAGAGCACAAAGATCAATACTCAAAGTTATGTTAAAAAAGCCCTTGAGGTTTCCAATAGACGAGCTCTATAAATGTGCAGGAGTACTAAGTATACGGAAACTCTACACACAAAATGCAATTTTACACACCCATAAGGTAACCTTGAACTCCCCTAACTACAATGAACTTCTAAAATGTCGAGTATTTAAGATAAATTCCATCAGAACTAGAACAATCTTTGCGAAGCACTTCCACATGTTTTTGTTCCCATTTTTATATAATAAGGTTGTTAATAAGTGTGATATTAAGAATAGCAATGTTAAAGAGGCTCTAAATAAGGTAAGAAATTATCTCTCAAACCTTAATTATCATGAGACTGAACAGTTACTAAGAGTCTCAGTCTGACGGATCACTCTAGGCATACCACCAGTTTACGTTATATGTAGATCACACACACACACACTCTCACACATACACACAACCACACCCACTCTCTCTCTCACACACACACATAATGTCTTACACAAGTCACACTCAATTTATTATAAATTTTAATTTCTAAGCTTTTATTTTACAAGAACAATTGTTACAAAATTATGCGATGTTATCTTTGAGTTTTTAGTCCTAGGCTCTAGTAATTATCCGTCTTGCTGATAGCCACGACACAGGCTGTGCCTAGTGTGGCTATCATTTTAACTCTACCATGTACCTCTTGTGGAATAAATAAATAAATAAATAAAAAAAAAAATATTCAACATTGTTTTATAAACGTATTTAGGAAAGGTATTACTACTATTTTACTGACAGATGCTTGCACTGACTGGACAGGTCCACTCAATCTGTGTGGTTCTTTCCTCAAAAGACCATTTCAGACACCAACCTACATGGTCTTCACATGATCTGACCAAGATTATGTCTGGACTTTAAAAGAGACTGTGACCTCTGAGTTTGTTTCGGCCTTTCTTCTCAGAGTAGTCAGATAGGAAACGCCGGCCTCATCTAGTTTAAAAAAAAAAATGTTTGACATGTAAAAGTGTTTGTATAAACCTACTTACAGAAATAAAATCATTTATAATGTATACACAAATTATAGGTGTACATAACATTATAATTACGTGTGTATCCAGAATGGAATGCTTGATGGTATAATCCCACCCGACTTCAAAGTCTCGACTGCCAAAGGAAGTAATATAATAAGTTATTTACCCGCAACTCATAAAGATGAGGCTGTAAATAATTTTTGTGCCCCTTTGATGATCGAAGATTAAAATTATGTTGCTCGAGAATTTTTTGACAATTCTGATCTACATTTTAATGTAAAATCTCATGATAATAATTATAGGTTGTTACAGTAATCCATGAAAAGTACATAGGTAAACACAAACAGGAAGTTAAGGTGGCACAATTTTTTTCTTATTTTCATGTTATCAACATTACCAAGAATAACAACAAGAAAATAAAAATATGTAGTTAAAAAAAAAAACACACACTTTTATCACGCATTAAATATTATAAATTGACTCGTAGTAAAGATATAAGTACATATGCAGCTTCTCACTTCATTTATATCCAATGATTAATGCAAAACGCGTGGTACATGTATATACAAAGTTTCATGTCGATACGACAATTATGAGTAGGTTAAAATTGACTTCCAAGATTTTCTTACATTGTTAGTTAGTTAGTTACAAATGAAGCTAAAAAAAGCGTGTTAAAAAAGAAGGCGTGATTATAAATCACGATGAGCGTATCCGCGTGATCAAATATTCAATCCTAATAGTAATGAAAACCGAAGACTGCGAAAATACGTGACGTTAAATAATTATGGCGTGTTCCGATTATTTTATATGAAATAAAAATAAGACGTTTTTTGTGCTCAAGCTTAGCCACAAGCAAGGCCGGACTCATAAATAATGCCTAATTCTGTCGCTGGAAATTTCTTTATTTTTATACGAGTTTTGTTAGTAAACCTTTAGGCGTTTTGTAATTTTTTTCTGTAGGGAAACATTAATATTTTTGGTCCCCCTTTTGTTTATTTGAATAACATGAATATATTGTATCATTATAGAAAGATCTATGTTATTATATTTCTATTAACGAACACTAACTTTATTAAGAAGTTACTGGAATCACCGAAGAGGTCGGGTAAGAGTGACACTGGCTGGTGACAAGACACTGGCTGGTGACAATCACTGTAGCAGATTTGCATGGTTGGGTGGCGGTGGGGAGCCACTCTGTCGTACTACGTGCACGATCTGGTACAATCCTGATGATATTCAACTTACTGAACGACTAATACAATGACCGCTTCTGGTAAAGGCTATCCTGCGCCATTGTCTGTATACAGCTAACGAAATTTAAAAGCGATTTCCTCGTGGTTTATAGATTTAAAATGTGAGATAATACCTATTACATAATCATAATTAAAATGGGTTCGAAAATACCTTGTTCGTAACAACATAAAACATTCAATAATTAAGCAGAATATCGCTTTTGAATCTTGCTAAATCTATACCTATGTATACAAGATGTAGGTAACATAAATAACGCACAACCTATTAAGGGATCGATGTACTCATAATTATGAACAACTTTTACTATGGGACCAAACGTGAAATCGCGAAAAAAAATCAGCTGTTCCCTACATTTTGACGAGATAATGCGAACTTAAATGTAGGGAGCAGCTGATTTTTTTTTGTGATTTCAGGTTTGGTCCCATAGTAAAAGTTGTTCATAATTATGAGTACAATGAGTAAAAAAATGTTTGAAGTGTAAAAGTGTTTGTATAAACCTACTTACAGAAATAAAATCATTTATCATTTAATGATCCCTTAAGAGGTTGTGCGTTAATTATGTTACACCTTGTATAAGGTCAAATTTTAGTAAGCGCAAATATTTTAAGGAGTTTATCTACTCATAAAACTGAACAACTTTTCCCAATAAACATGGGTCGTAATACGATTTTTTTGGACTGACCATATACTCGTAAAATTGTTCGCTCAGCTGACTGGTTTAGTATCGGTTTAGAATTTTTTTTTCACATTTTGACCCATGTTTATTGGGAAAAGTTGTTCAGTTTAATGAGTAGATAAACCCCTTAAAATATTTGAACTTATATATTAATGCTCATGACCTATCGCATCTACTAATCTCACTTTAAACAGCCCAACAAAAAAATATTTGGTGTTTGCTTCTCAATTTGCTTATCCAAGCATTATTTTACCCTTATTCTATCTACCAGCATAAAACTCCTAATCAGTTAATAAAAGTGGGAGCTTTATGAAACCACTACTACTATCGTGCTATCAATATTGATTTACTCACTGAACGATCTTTGTGGAACATCCTGGGTTATAAAAATATCGCTGACGTCAACACGACCGGAAAACTCATAAAATCAAGAAGGACATTGCATCTCATCTATTGTATAATTGCATAGCATATGTGTGTGCAATGTATGTACCTACCTACTATAAAGCTACTATAAAATGGTTACGTCTTTCATTGACTCAAATTTGCCCTGGCGACTGAGAGTATGTCATGCTCACTCAAATGTCTCGCTGGTGATGGCGTGTGTTGGATCATTAAGTTCCCTTCAAAATGGTTGAGCTGAATGGTGCTGATCCATGCGTCATGTTCGTGAACGGGCGCCGTCAGTAGAGACTGGTCATCTCTTAGCTGCCACGGCTTATTTTAATTTTTGAATCGTTTTTGGTTTTTACCTTTTTGTTGCGGACGCTTTTAACATGCACGTTTTTCTACATTGTCTTAATTTCAACATGAATGATATAACCAATATTTTGTAACAATATTTTAATTTAAAAAAGTGTCCGTGGAGTTTCTTGCCCGTTCTTCTCCATAGAGATCTACGCTTTGGAATGGGCACCTAGCTTTAACTTTCTGACTAACTGATCGATTCTTTGACAATTCAAAAGTGCCTGTAATTGGTTTATTTGAAATAAATGATTTGAGTTTGAGTTTGAATTCTCCTTGGCCATTACAATTTGATTTTTAATGCTTTCCTTCTTGTTTCATTAACTGGATAATTATTCAGTAGGTATTTCAAGGTCTTATGATATAAAAAATGTTGTGTAAAGTTTAAACCAAAAACTTTAGGAATTTGATTTAAACCTTGGAGCATGATTACGAACATAGACAACAGAGTAACTTATATCATGTTGTACTGTGACCACGTGTCTTAATGTAAGCGATCGTTGCGTTTGTTTGTTTGGACAACCGAAACACGTTCATGTGACACGATATCAACGTATGCTGATCGCGTCCGGGCAGCCTTTGATAAGAGAATGAGTACGCGTCGCGTCCGCTCAGTCAATAGCCGCTCTATCGAGTGACCACCAAAAATCCTTTGCAAAAAACTGCTCGCATCATGCGGAAGCGAGGGTGTGGAGGCGGCGCGGGTGCCATGCGGTCACTGCGCGATTGCGACGCGTTTACTACGTAATAGCTATTCTGTCGCTGAGCGTGCGCGCATACTTTATGTCGATAAAAAATGTTTATTCATTTCCAAAGTTTCTGAAGAGGGAGCGGCTCGTAAGCAACGTGGGCGCGCTTTCGCGCTGAAAAAAATCGCGCACATGTGAACACGCTCTAATGGGGAGGGGGGGGGGGGGCGTGAAGGCGGCGTAGTCGCTGCTCGATTACGACACGTGTACTGTGCAATAGCTATTCGAGCGTGTAAATATCACGAGGTACAAGATGACCACATATCTCAACAAGATGAAGATAAGGACACCTCGTCCTCAAACAACCACGTCATACTATCATCGTGATCCAGTCACCACGTAACTACTCAGTCCAACATGCCTCACAAGATGAAGATTTAGACACCCTGTCATAAGCAACCGCGTCAATCTGTAATCGTAAACTAGTCATCACGAAAGTATTCTGTTATCGCCACTAAGATTCCATCCCCACGAGGATTCACTCTTATCATAGACTATATAAACAACGACTTCACTGTATTCGAGGACTTTCCAAACTTGTAGTAGAACTAAGCATTTGTGTAACATTAATTATTAAAATAAAATTATATTTTATTTTAAATCTGAGTCTCACTTCATTAACTAGCGCTGAGCATGCGCGTGTACTGTATGTCGATAAAAAAATTTCGTTAAGACAAGGGACTAAGTATCTGAGAAGGGAGCAGCTCGTAAGCGAAGCGTGCGCGCTTTCGCACCGAAAAAAACGCGCACATGTGAACGGAGCCTAACGCCCTCCCAATCGGCGCGAAGACGCTTTCGAGTTCGCCCAAAGAACAAAATTCACGCGGTGGTCGCTTACCTATATTAGGACACGGCCTGAGATTTTTAACAATGTCAAAGTTTTTGTATCATTATGGTTAAAAATATCATTATTAATAGAACTACGAGTACAAACCCTTATGGTACGCCCAGAGCGTTTTTGAGCAAGTATTATAATATTATATTATGCAGGGCGAAAGTTAATAGCTAGAATTAGAATTAGAATTAGAATTTTTATTTATACATCTTAGATACAGTACACCAGTAGTAAACAATAAAACGTAGTTACAACTAAAGTACTTACATAGTTTCTAAGTTTATAGTATACACTAAGTTTATAAGGAGTACACTTGAAGAAATACACAGTAAGATCAAAACTTAGATAATAATTTTAAGTATCACAAAATGCCATCGCAACTATGTAAAAAAACCAGCTTATTAATAACACAAACGAATGATAAATGTCCATTGACGGTATACATAAATAAAGTTCTTTACCTTCCGTGCTAGTCAAAACTGTGTTACGGCAAGGTAAGATTCTCGTTCGATGGTGAATTGCCAATCGTATCGTAATGAACATAAAACATCATTTCGCTAATAGTTTTTTCTTACAATGAGGAATAGACGTCGATGACGAATTACAAGTTTAACGTAAACAAGTAGTATATGCAAAATAACTAGACAAGCATGATGCGCGATAAAATAAATACGATATTAAATTTAAAAGTAGATACTAGAATAAATAGTTTAATAATGAACGTACGACATTTTGTGTATGTATGTAATGCTTGTAATACTTACTTTTTTATTTTATTTTATTTTTTTCATACATACGTATATACTTATGTAAACACTTAAGAAACGATTAAATATCTTTCACTAGTGTAAATAGATATATCAATATGTGTTTTGTCATGCATTATTTGGATACTTAAATAATGTTTACCTGTACTTATATTTGTATAATTATGTGTTCTATACATATTAATACAATTCATTAAAACGTGAAAGTAATTAAAATGATAAATTTACCATATTTTAACATATAGGAGTATAAAATAAATAACATAGCATATATCTTATATACATATTTTTATGAATTTTTCAGTCCGTTCATAATCCAATTTACCCAGAAACTCATCCAGCGCCTTTCTACAAACATAACTAGTCATATCTTTTAGGGGTTTTATTTTACTAACACGATTGTACAATAACGGAGCCAGGAAAAAAGAGAAACTTTGTGCAAATGTTGTTTTACATGCTGGGACAAAGTACACCTCATGTGATCTTCTGGTAGATTTATTAGTTGGTCTTTCACGGATATGTTGTTTTAGAACTATATTATGTATAAAGAGTTGACGAACGTTTAGGACTTCGAATTCTTTGTATAGTGCAGTCGTCGGATACCTAAATCCCTTAAAATTAATAACTTTTAGAATACATCGGTGCACCCTTTCTATTTTTATGATTGTACTTTTCTTAGCACCACCCCAAGCAGAGATACCGTAAGAAACTATTGATCGACACAATGTAAAATAAACAGTTCTGTTAGTGGTTTTATCTTTTAAATTTCTAATTTTTTTGAAAATTGGTATCAGTTTGCGTATTCGAGATTTTAAATTGCTAATATGCTGTTTCCAATTTAAATTTTTATCGATTTCGATGCCAAGATATTTAGTACTATCAGTCAAAGATAACAATGAACAATCGCAGTTGTTAGTATTCTCACAATAAGAATAATGAGCTTTCAAGGTGAAATCAGAGGGAGGTTGTAAATTATTTTTTATACTGAAAGTTATATATTTTGTTTTTAAGAGATTCAAGGTAAGTAGGTTGTAGTCAAGCCATTTAATTATCTTTTGAAGTCCTTGCTCGGCTGACGACTTGACTTCGGCCCATGTAGCATGTTGGAATAAGACTACTGTATCATCCGCGAAAGTAGTCACCTTAGCATCGGCTATTTCAATATTACAGAGATTATTTACATAAATCAGAAATAACGTGGGTCCAAGGACTGACCCCTGAGGAACACCGAAATGAACAGGTTTTTTAGAGCTACAAATATTACCAATTTTTACACTCTGTGACCTGTTTGTCAGGTAGTCCTGGAAAAGATTAAGTGGTATTCCTCGAATACCTATGGCCTCCAATTTACATACGAGTAAGGGAACTGAGACAGTATCAAATGCCTTGGCTAAATCTAGAAAGACACCAAGGCATTTTTTCTTGCAATCAAGATTGCCAGCTACAGTTGTAACAAAGTTCTCAACTGCATCTATGGTCGATTTATTTTTCCTAAAACCAAATTGGTTTTTAGAAAGAATACCATTCTTATCTAGATAACTAATTAGCCGACTATTTATAATTTTTTCGAGAACTTTAGCCATAGTAGGCAAAAGTGATATCGGACGATAATTAGTGACACTGTCTCTTTCCCCCGATTTAAATACAGGTATAACTAATGAGTCCTTCAGTACATTTGGAAACTTTCCGGAAGAAAAGCATAAATTGAAAATATGTGCTAAGGGTGTAATGACAAATTTCGAAGTTTTTTTAATAAACTCAGCGGATATTCCATCCCATCCAGTAGATTTCGTATTTTTTAATGACAAAATAGTTCTATGTACCTCTGCTTCATCAGTCTCCCATAACATAAATGAGTTCATAGGACTATTTGTAAACTTATTTTTGTGCATAAGATCATTCTCCGTAAGCTGTAACTTTTGTAGAATATTGTTTGACAATTTAGAGCCCATATTAACGAAGAAATTATTTGCTGACTGACTGTAGGTGTTGTCTTTTTTTTTTTCTTCTCCCCCTCTGGGCGGAGCGGCTTTAAGAGGTGGTGGTTGGCCCCCTGATACCTATATCTTTTGAGACATTCCAGATTGAATTAAAAATAACTCGTTCTATAAAATTCCATTTGGTCACCTAGCCTATTTATTATAAGCTTCAATATAGGCCTTTCCTGATACACCCACATACGTTGAAGACAGCATTTAAAAATCAGTCGATAGGAGATGAGCCTTTCCATTTATAGAAAACCAAAAACTGTTTTTTTTTCTGGATGAGAAATTATCAAATGACTTCTCCCGCTCTGGGCGGAGTGGGAGGGCGTGTCAGACTTTTACTGACTAAAACCCACCCATGTTCCTTCTGTTGCCTGTGCCGGGGCTACGATAACTCTTTAGAACATCCCGTAACCCCAGCTGGCATCGGCCCTAGCGGACCCCGTCAATGCTGCTGACATCTCTTTGAGGCGCGCGTGGAACACAACGCACCGTCGACTCGGGCCTGGTCCTTACCGGACGGCGAGCTACCCATTGTTCGCCGTACGCAAGCCCGTGACTGTAGGTGTGGCATGATGTTTCAGATATGAACCTTTCATATTTTAGAGAGATTTTTAATAAAGTCTAATAAAGTCAAAGTTTTTATTTCATTAATGCTAAGGAACTAAAAAAGAAAACAAAACAAAATAATCCATGACCTAATTACCAAAACCTTAAAGAACAAGGGAGTTCCATACATAATTAAAAAAAAATCCATTCCGTTGATTTTTTCACATTCAACATTTTTTATTTTTCCTAAAAAATACTCTCTTAGGACCATTAACTCAGTAAGGCGAATAAATTAACTGGCATTCGTTCCGACGTCCAGTCTTATTTAACGCTGAGTCTAGAATAAAATAAGACCAAAAACTGGAGTGCATGCAGAGCTTCCATGCTTTGATTTCAATCAATGTGATTGCCTACTTAAATACATATTACATTACTTTCCAGTAATGTGTGCTATTCCAATTAAAGTTGCGTTTGGGGATAAGCAGTCGCTGCGACTGCCTATCGACCTCCACAACCCAGTTACTGGGTAATATGATACCCCTTAGTAACACTGGTTGTTAGACTTGCGGGCTTCTGACGACCCGTAACGACTGTCAAATATCCATGAATGACAGCCGGGACCAACGGCTTAACGTGCTTTCCGAGGCACGGAGGGTCTTGGTATGTAAAGATGGTCACCCATCCACGGACCAACCTAAGTTGCTACGTAGCTAAGTTTTCTCCTATTTCTCACAAAAGGTTTACGTATATTATTTTTCAAAAGTGATTTTTCGTAACTTGTCTTATTTGGTAACCATGGTAGGTAAGAGTACCTAATGTATACAGCGTGTTGTCATTATTTAAGGATGTGGTACAGCCTATTATACTGAACAACTTTCTCCATGGGACCAACATCGTAATTGCGCAAACTTATCAACGGTCTCATACAAAACTTCAATACCTACTCGGCCCAAATGTATGAGACGGCTGATTATTTTTTCACGTGAATCATTGTTTTCAGAAACATTTAATTTACTTGGAGATTAGTACGAAAACTCTTGATATCGGTACCGTTTTTGTTAACCAAATAAGCCAATTTAGGAGAAATTTTATGACAGGTACTGTATTGCCTCGTTATCACTCCCCACTGTGTATTCTTAATATTTTTTATAACAAAAAAAAAGTATAAAAAATTACTTACCAACGACGGAGAGGAACATCCTGTGACCAATGGGAGGCGTGGTGCCGACTTGGCACTCATAGATACCAGAGTCGCGGCGCTGCGGAAACCTTATCTGTAACAAAAAATATACATGGTAGTTTAATACTTATACATAACATAACATCACGCAGTATTCCGCGAATGGTTGGGCAGAGGTGTACCTACACACCCACAATTCACCAGTTATGTTTAACTCCTATATCTAAACTTTTTATCCGAACCTGTGCTTAGAAATGTTTTTATTTATTTATTTATTTAAACTTTTCACACTTAAAAAAGTACAAAGGCGGACTTAATGCCTTAGGCATTCTCTACTAGTTTTTAGTTCCAGCGAAGAATTAGCTTCTCTTTGCCCAGTGTGGGTGTCATAAAAGGCGACTAAGGTATTACGTCAGGATGAGTAGCTTTAGAGCAAGCTAGAGCAAGCTGCAGAAAACTGCGATATGCTGAGATGATTTATGTCTTAGCTCCAGTTAGAAAAGGGGATAAGTACTTTTTTTGTAAGAAACTTCAGTTTTGTCCGGACCTGCATTTTATGTCTGAGAAATTTTCGAAATAAGTAAGTAGGTAAAAATTACAAAAAAAAATCCCCTCTAATCGACACTTGTTTGTTTGATGCACCCTATGGCGACGTCCTAATGCAACGCGACTACGCGAGGATCGCAAGTTCGCGCGATAATCACGTCGCATCGTTGACCAAACTAGCCACGTCGTTAATCCGCGCGATGATCGCGTATTCGTGTTCTATTAGGTCACTCAGTTTTTGTTATCGCGCAACCACGCGATGATCGCGTAGTCGCGTTGTATTAGGATAAACCTAAGGTATGTACCTACTAGCCTTGCTGACTGGCTTTTTCCCTAGCGTTGCTTTATCTTAGCTTTTTCCGCATAATTAAATGCAAGATGAGAGAAGAAGAATATAAATACTAATCCATTAATTGTCATCTTTGATAGAGAACCTACATGACATTTAGGTTAGTAAATTGAAATTCGGGCTGAAATTAAAACATTATTTTGTGCAGTACATTTTCCAAATCTTTCATAATAACACCAACAGACTTTATTCTGAGTCATCGAACGAAAAACAATGTAATATGAGACGGCACATTTTGACACAACCTCACTTCATGAGATAAGCCGCATGGGGGCGGGGGGGGGGGGGGATAGCGACAGTTTTGCCATTTTCGAGATGCCAACGTCAAAGCGAATGACGTCATCCACGACCTTGTTTATCATTAGGTATTTAGTTCACAGATTGTCTGTTATACAAGTATTTATGGTTATCATATTTCTAAGAAACTGTAACTATAATTAAAAACCTTATTACGCCAAAACTTGGGTAAACATTAAATTCTTGGTATTATGTCGATAATTGTGAAGGATCTTAATTATGAATTTCATAATTGACTCGATTGAAGTAGAGACTCATACATACATCTTACATACATACAGTTGCATGTCAAGAAGAACAGCACCTGATGAAATGATATTGATTTTATTTATTTATTTGTTTTGTTAATACATGATTATAATTAATTTAATGATTTTAGTACACAACACACACACACACACAACACAACACACACACACACACAACACAACACACACACACACACCACATAACAAACACATCACACAACACATAACACACACAACACACAAACACACACCCGCACACAACACACACACACACATAACATAAAACATACACATAAAACACATACACAACACACACAACTGGCCAAACACACACACACACACACACTGCACTGGACATAACTGGCGAAATGTGGGTGTACTTTAAGTGCACCTCTGCCTAACCCTTCGGGGAAACAAGGCGTGATGTTATGTGTGTTAAAGATTTTAGTTGATTTCTTGATTTTAAATAATATTGATGATTTTAAACATTTTAATGAATTTAAAGATAATTGTAATTTTATTTATGTGAGTACCCAATGCAATGTTTTTAATTTTACTTATAATAGTATGATTGTGGTGTGTATTGAATCATGGTTACTAACATAATTCGTAATTATACTAATAAAAATATGGATCACTGTATCTGAAGCAAAATAAATACTTAAATACATACATATTTATACATCACTTAATTGATTCTTAGGTACGAGTAACATTTTCGATTACCGATATTATGGATTTAACGTTCCAGATTCAGGCATTCAATGCCTGAGAGATTCCTGTGATAACTCACTCGTTCATTCCTGTCATTGATTCATTTCCTCGACTCCCCTTAACCTCAAAAAAAGTTGTCAATAATGTCCTCGAACAAGAAGAATTTTGGCAAATTAAGCTTTGAGTTGGAGACGGATTGTTGTCTACTTAATTTGGCTGTTGGCTGGTTGTTAACTCGTAACGAACTCACCTTGAGTATCCAATCCTCGGTGTGAGGGTTGTGTACACTGATGAATCTCTGGTCTGACGTGTACGTCATTCTCCCTGACGTTAGGAGGTGGATGTCGCGATGTCGGATCCATGATACCTGGGGAAATAAAATATAAATAATAAGAAGGAATTCTTGGACTTAAAACATAAATATAATAAGAAATTCTTGTACCTCAAAATACGTTCAAATTCAGTCGCAATCTCAATTCAGCAACAATCAACGTCAAAAACGCGTACGTTTTTAAAATCAAAATTATGTACGTTTTGACGTCCAAAAAAAAAACTATCATAGTAACTAACTACATAATATTGGCAAAATTGTGGTGTCTCTTCCACAACAGCCATTACCTAGAAGTTGAAGGTTCTTTACCCGACTGCGGTGAAGCCAAAAAAGGAGGGTTATGTGTTTGATCTGTATGTATGTCCGTCCGTATGCTACCTCGTAACTACTAAACGGATGAACCGATTTTGATGAATGATATGTCGTTAGATTCGTCTTTATTGCGTGAGTGTCACTGGGTATATTAACTGAGTTTTGGCGCCAAAATGTATGTTTTCAAAAATAATTTTTCACCCAAACCTATCGAATGTGGTATCAAAATGAAGGGTTTTAAAGGGTGATTACAAACATATATACAAATTAACCTCCTTGTTCATAAACGTTGATTAAAGTTAAATGATGTTTAAACGACAAAAAATCTATGGAAAAGCAGTCATTAAACATTACTTAACTTTAAGTAACGTTTATGAATAAGGGGTGAATGTTTGAATATAATTTGGAATGAGAAATGATAAAATAACAATCCCGAACTATTGCAGTGAGTGAATAAGAGGCCGTTATCACCCGATTAAAAGTAGACAATTAAGGTCTTTACGACAGTTACCGTTACTTATTAAATTTATTATTTTTTTGACAGATTCGAATGCGAATGTTCTTAAAAACACGGAAATTGCCCCTCTGATCTGATTGCTGTTGATGGCAAATAATGATAATCGAGGGAAAGAAGATGTTATGTTTAAAAGGATTCCAAAATTAAGTTTTAGACAACTATGTACTTTTTTCCTTTTAATTTACCAACATAAAAATGATTTTTATTGCGGTAATCAATAGTATACTCGTATTTTTTTTAAATTTGTTCGTATTTTCTAATTGTTACTCTACTCTGTTATTCTGTGGTTTAAATATGACTGGAAGATAATTATTATATACGATCTCAAACCTACACATATTTAACACAGATATCCCTTTGTCTAGGTTAAATAAATTGCAGGTAATATTTCCTTATCTGATAGGACTTCTCGTAAATCATTGCTATCAGCAAAAAGCCTTGTTCAGGGGCTCACAATTTTGATTTTTATTTCACAGAATTTCGATATAAGTTTTTTTCTTTTACAAAAAATCCGCTTACAGCGCTGTAATCTGCGTTTTAGAAATTGTTTTGTTCTGAAAATCGCTCTGGAATTGGCTTTTGTATAGATTCGATAGATAAATGAGTTATTTTGTTCGTTTTCGCGGGGCTACGGATTGTTTTTGATTGCTAGTTCGTAGATTACTGACCTGGATTTATCGATGTCGGTCTCCATTTTCTTTTTCATTGTGCAAAACTTAGTGTTCTAAATTCTTTGAAAATTTTATGGCATTGATTAAAAGTTGGTACAAGACAAAGGCTGGTTGCAAATTGTCGTTAGCTATAGATAAAATCGGGCAATTTGTGCAGTGTCGGTAAAGGTAAAATTAAGGTACAATAGGTATCATATTAAAAATTAAACATAAGATAAAATCTCGCCTGTATTTCCCCAAGGGGTAGGTGAAGGTGCAACTATAGTATACCAACATTTCCCCAGTTATGCTGTTAGGGAAAAAAGGGGACTCGGCAGCGGTGATCTCTCGCGTCCGGCCACGGTATGGAGCGAGAGTAGATGGGAAGCCATCACCTCCTTTTGCGAAGCAGTAATGCTCGCGAAGGAGGGGGCGGAACGCGGACGGCGAGCAAAGGGTAGCTCACCGTCCAGTAAGGATCAGGCCCGGGTCGACGGCGCGTTGTGTTCCACGCGCGCCTCATAGAGATGTCAGCACTATTGACGGGGTCCGCTAGGGCTGATGCCAGCCAGGGTCGCGGGATATTCAAAATAGTTACCGTGGCCCCGGCACAGGCCAATGAAGGAACAAAGGTGGGTTTTAGTGAGTAAAAGTCTGACACGCCCTCCCGCTCCGCCCAGAGCGGGAGAAGTCATTTGATGATGATTTCCCATGCAAAATATTAAAAAAAATGGTAAAAGGGGACACCATCGGAAAGGCCGTTCTAAGAACTTCAATAATAAGATCATGTGGTATCCTTTTTTTATAAAATGGAAGGTGTGTTTTACCTACTAATATTACGTGGAAATCCCATATAATAGGGGGCGGGTTTATTGCCATCAACCGGGCACAAATCCAGACTCGGGGCTGCTATTGAGAAATTCTAAATGGAAAATGCCCGTATAAGCCAATAACATTTTGCTCAACCCGGGAATCGAACCCATCATGCTCAGCAGTAGCGCTTGCGACCACTAGACCAACGAGGCAGTCAATAAAAAATTAAGTTACCTACGTCATTTCCGTTAATTTAATAGATACCTCCTATCACCCTGATAACTTTTTAATAGATAAAAGCAACCCTTTTGGTGACTGTGTTACACTGCTAATTAATATAATTACGTACTTATTTTAATAAAGCATCTTGATTGATCTTTTAATAAACGTCCAAACTCAAACAGCGGCTGTTTCATTTAATTAAGGTAAATCTACAACGACATCTAAAAATATAACGTACTAGCTGTGCCCCGCGACTTCGTTCGCGCGTTCCGCCCGCGCTATTTTTTGACAATTTCATGGATTTTATTTATTTTTTGCGCGGAACCCTAATTATTTTTCTAAAATGAAATAGATGTTCCAGAATCATGTACTCAATCCATGGTAACCAGATTCGCGTCAATTTCCCTGCCACCCTATATATCTCCGAAACTCTGAAAGCTGATGTTATATGGAGTAACTCAAGCTACTTTTATTTTATAAAAATAATTAGAGTTCTGCGCAAAAAAAAATAAAACCCATGCAATTGTAAACAAAAAGTCGGTTTTGAAAAGTTCTTTTTGCATTCGGTAGCCCAGTTCTCGAGGATAGTTACAGGCTATTTAACATCAAACTACGACCCTTAGAAGCCGAGAAAAATAAATAAGTCAGAAAGAACACTAAGCGAAAACGAAGTAATAGCGCGGGTGGGCGAAGCAACGCGGCGGGTCGGGGAACGATCAGTTTTATTAAAATGTGGCTGTTGAAATAACAGCCTCATTTTAGTAATATAAATAAAATAATAATTTAGTACATTGTGTATCTTACGCCTTCCACGCGAACAAAGTCACAGTGCACAGCTAGTTTCTTATACACTGTAGCGAAAAAAATAAAAAAAGGTGATGCACTTTTTTGCTAAAACACGTTTAATTTAGTTAATATAAGAAAATAGAAAAAAACATAGGTATTTGGTATAAAAATTAAAAAAAAATGAATATTAAAGGTATAAAAAGAGTTGCAGGTTGATTTGTGTGAAAAAAAATAATTAGCAGAGAACTTTGGTTCGACAGGTACGCGAATAACGAAAGAGAAATAAAACGTACTAACTAGTCGATTGCAATCGCTATTAAGTAACGCTCCCAAAATATATCGTTTGGAAAAAAGATCAGAGAACCAAGGTATCTCGCATTTTACAGATTTGAAAATTAAAATGAAGTAGTCAATGAATTAAAAAATCCGCAGAGGGTTACTAACTACACTATTAAACTAGTACGTAAAAATATCATAAAAGACATAACGTAATTACGTCCGGCGAGGTGTCGTAGACAGTAGAGAGTAGTAGTTCTCTGTTCAGGAGCTGGCGTTGGTTGAGAGACCTTCCGCTGTCAAGATGCGGTCCAACTCTCGACGTTGACCAAGAACGTCCTGCGTTATTTTAGGCCAAAACCTGGAGGCCGAAAGGCGGCCAGTTCTAAGCATAATGTGTACAAATACATAGATAGGAAGGCACGGATAGCAACTTGCTATACTTGAAAATAACTCGTTAATTTTGCATAAACTGGGTCAGTATCAATTGATTCAACTTTTGCAACTGAAGAAAAAATGGGGACCCATCTGTCAGAAAAAAAATAATTCGAATCACGAAATAAAAAGATAAAAAATCGACCAAACTCAAAGACAAACGGAAAAAAAGTTGACAATAAAGAACCAAAAAGTTTTGACATGCAGAGTTATGCTGCAACACATAAACCTTCCGGAACAAAACTTCTAAATGATAGTGAAAGCCGCATTGAAAACCTGATGCGTAAGTTTAGAAAAACAATGCGGTCACACAAACATAAACGAAAATTGACTCTTATTTCCAATATGTAGACTATGTAGAGACATAGGTACAGAAGATACAAGAAACCTTTTTCTTATTGATCGCTGCCAACACACAACGTTTTAAGGATCAAAAGACACTCCGTGATAAATCCTAATGATGATATTTTTTCTGAAGATAAAGCCGAATTTTAACTGCAGACTTTTCACTGTCACCCTCGTTACGTTACGCATTAATAATTGTTTTGAACGCTATTATTAGAGAATAATAAGAACATACCTAAATCGTTTTTAACAAAAAAAAAAAAAACTACAATGAAGAAATATACCTAATCCCTAACGATTTTCAAAGGATTTGAATTAGTAAAGAAACAAATTCATTTAATTTCTCTTAAAACTAAACGAAAACAATAATAATTGTTTTTTTTTCTGGCTAGCTGTTTCAAAGCAACATTTACAGGTCAAAGCATGTTCACAAGTTAGTCGTGCATAATAAAAATGCAATTCATAGGTAATTAAATAACATCACGCCAGCTATCCACAAAAGGGTAGGCAGGTAGACTCCGGGCTGACACTGAGCCACAAAAAGCCCAACCAAAAAAAGTCTATCCATATTATTTTATGAATTGTACAGTACCTATACAGGTGAACCAGAAAGGTGTGGTCAAATTTAAGTTGTGGTACAGACCATCAAACTAAACAACTTTCTCCATGGGACCAACATTGTAATCGAGAAAAAATTATCAGCCGTCCCATACATTTGGGTAGAGTAGGTATTGAAGTTTTGTATGGGACAAAGTTTTGTATTGTACGGGATTACGATGCTGGTCCTGTGGTGGAATCTACAAAGCCAAATGTGAGCTACGCAATCAAACACCTGACGCTACGCAAATCCTGCATTGCGCAAGCAGAGTTTACCGCTTGATTGGCATTTATACAATATCCCGACATCAACCGTCGGGCAGTAGCCCACCAGAAACAACACCCGTCTGGTCGGAGGATCCTCCCTTTACTATAGAGAATGAGTGAACTTTACACCCTGTTCCTCATACCACTATAATAGTCCCATGGAGAAAGTTGTTCAATTTGATGGTCTGTACCACAGCTTTCTGGTACAGCCTGTATATGTTTTAAATCAGTGAGCTAAAGAAGTCGTAATAATAATAAACACAAAGTATTTGTACAACAAATTGACGGGCAACAGATTTGGAAATAACAATGCAATTTATAATTCCTGTGAAACAACGCCACAATTAATTCCCACTTAAAAACATAACGGCACGGGTATCTATTTAATAACATTCCAATTACACGAATGATTGCCTACGTAAAACATAACATAACATAACATCACGCCTGTATTCCCCAAAGGGTGCAGAGGTGTACCTATAGTACACCCACATTTCGCCAGTTATGTTTAAGTCCCATGTAATAGGGGGCGAGCCTATTGCCATCAACCGGGCACAAATCCTGACTCCGGGCTGCTACTGAAAAATTCCAGATAGAAAACCCAATAACACTTTGCCGGACCTGGAAATCGAACCCAGGACCTCTTGCTCAGCAGTAGCGCTTGCGACCACTGGACCAGCGAGGCAGTCTTTATCCTTGAGCAGACATTTACCTATTATTTATTAAACTTAAAAGAAGATTACTTACTGTTCTGTTTCCGAGATCATGGACCCTGCAGTTGAGTTGCGCCGTCTTCCCGACTAGGGCTGTGACATTCTTGGAGTGTGGCACATCGAAGCGAGGACCCCGCTGTGTCAACCCTAGATCTACGTCAGTGTAGTCTAATTCTTGGACGCCGTCTGTACCCAGTCCGTTTGTGTTATCGGTACAACCTGTGAGCAGAAAGACAAGATAAATATTTAAATCTAAAGCACCATTTCATCTAAGGCAAGAACAGGGTACACAAGTGTTTATTTAGAAAACAAAAGAAGAAGGCTTGTCAATAATCATGGATTGATTTTACATCCCAAAGTCTTCAAATTTGCAAGTGAAAAAAAGCTCCTAAAATGTTTCCGTATGGCGACAGAATTAAATGCAAAAAGTATGTTACATATAAAACTCATCACGTTGAGAGTTGCGGCCAGGAAATGAAGTTGGAGTTACTTAATCCACCAGAACAAACTGTGAAGTGGCTCATTCTTTGTCAAAAGTTCACTTCTTCCTGTTTTAGTGATGTGATCATTAGTGCAAAACGATTTATAGACATCGAGTTGCAAAAAATTTGGTCTTAATTTTGAGGTCCTTCAAATATTTCATTACAATTTACTATTTTGTAGCCTGTATAGACGAATACCTAGGTAATGCCCAACCAGTACAAAAATATTTACTAAGCAGAGTATGAATAGATACAACAATAACTTGGACAGTTTAATTCACCTTTATGACAGGCGGAAATTGCAAATTCCAATAGAACTAACACATTAATTCAATAAGCTGATATAAATAAACCTTTTCAATTGCATTCACCGTTACAAAAAGATCTAAGTACTTTATTTCCCAGTCTACACCCAATCACGTCTTAAAATAAGTCACTTCTAAATGTAAACTCGACTAAATATAATTCAAAGCACATCACTACTACGCTTCGGATAATAAAGTGTGTTTTTCCGAGCCAGGTACGGTAAGTACCTAATTATTTGAGTTCGCTCACGTTCGAACTCTAAATCTTAGTTCCCTACACAAAGAAAATTTGAATTTAGTATGTAAATGACGTTATAATGAAGCGACGTTCCTGGATAGTGTACCTAGTGGTACTTTGTCAAACTCTTTCGCTAACTGGTAGTGAAAAGCTAATTAGAGGACTTGGTTATTAGTGGAGGAGACTATTAAGTTATTAGTGGAGGAGACTATTAAGACTATTATTACACTTTTGTTTATAAGAATAATAGTAACCCGCCCCTGCTTCGTACGATTTTTACGTCTTGACACAACATTGAGATTTCTTTATTTTATGCTAGTTTGATATTAATGACACATAACCCTCTTGGAAGAAATTCACAAAAGTTTGGTGAAAACCGCGACAAAATCCGTTTTGTAATTTAGTAGGATAACGCGGTCACACAGTTAGACCTGAAAAGCGACTTTAATTTTTGTAGTATGTATAGATTATAATTGTTATGTTATATTATATTATATTATATTATATTATATTATATTATATTATATTATATTATATTATATTATATTATATTATATTATATTATATTATATTATATTATATTATATTATATTATATTATATTATATTATATTATATTATATTATGTAGAGTAGATATTACTAGCTGTTGCCCACTATTTCCTTCTCTGCCTCACTATAAGGTGGCTTTTCAGAAAACCTTTATAGCACCTTTAAGAAACCTCCAAGGATCATACTTAATGTCTTTCAATTATTATTTTATTTTACACAAAATAAATTACATTTTTTTGTATTGACGATTCGTTTTGTTTGACATAACCAAAAAAAAACCATAACATCACGCCTGTGATCCCCGAAGGGTTGGGCAGAGGGGTCATTTTGTTTATTCATTCTAAATGTCCTGTTTCTACTTTCAATCGCCTATCCAACTATATAGGCTAGCTATTAATTTCATACTAACAGTCACTCATATTCGTACCCTTAATTGAATTTCCTTTATTCCCATTTATATGTTTCCTTGCATCACCTCCTCAACCACCCGTGGGCAAAAGATAAGTGACTTAGCAGGAACAGCATCTTACTTTTGCGTATATCTAAGTACCTACTAAACTTACTTAATGCAATGACTTATCCGTTTACAAAGCGTGGTCATTGTAGCTATAAAACGTATGTCATAAAATGTGTGGAAGAGTGTGGTACAGACCATCAAGTTGAACAACTTTCTCTATGGGGCTAACATGGTAATCGCGAAAAAATAATCAGCTGTCCCATACAGAACCTATGACCACACATTTCTGATACACGCTGAAAAAAATATTTATCACCTCAGCAAACAATTTTTGATGTTAACAATACTGTAATTCTTTAGAAGCTTCAATAAAATACAAAAATACCTTTTGTTCAATAAAAAACACTCCCACAAAAATATTGAAAATAAAACGTTCCATTCTCTCAAACATTTTGAAATTGTATTCAGTAAATAAAGCAAGAATTCACTATAGAATGTCAGCGTAACATACTAAAAATACAATAGGAACCCACATTGTCGGGGCGTCGCGATAAATATCGTGTACAAAGTTTAATATCGAAGACACTGCTGCTATCTGGCGAACAGTTTTGTCTTCGTAACATTATGACATTATGGCTGGCAAAGACAACTATTGTTTGTTTTGAGTTATGGAACTAATTTTCTGGGTAAGTTTCGAAGCTGGTTGCAGTTTATATTTTTTTGATGATATATTTTACACAATACTAAGTGTAGGTATAGTGTACCACTACATAGACTAGGTACAGTGCGCGTCAAATAACTAGATCCAAGATGGCGTTGACAGCGTGATCTATGTATCACGCTGTCAACTGTGTAATAGATTGCACTTAGTGTTCAGGGTCTGATGATGGAGCCAGGAGGTGGCTAGTGGTACTCTTCAGTGGCTACAAGTAAAGCCCTCGAGATCGGCAGTCGACGCCATCTTGGGTCTAGTTATTTGACGCACACTGTGGCTGTGTTGTGAAACTGTGCCTCGGACTACAAAATCAAAAATCAAAATCTAAAGTCATTTATTCAAACTATGTTGAGAATCAGCACTTTTCAAATGTCAAAAATTACATAAGTCAGTCCCCCCAAAGCGCCCGTCCTTCACCACTTCCTAGTGCTTTAGCTGGGAAGAAAAAGTGGCGCAACTAACTCCCCAGCAGCAATAGTATGCAAAATTATTAACATTACGCACCACAAAAACATTAAGTAAAATTATTTGACACGTGTTAGCTAGCACACGCCAATATATCTATAAAAAAATACATCGAAACTATACTGAAGCAGAAATACAAATTAAAAACTAAAGTTGTTCAGTTTGATGGTCTGTACCACCCCTTTAAGTTTGTACATTCCGCAACTGGACATACCTACTGTATAGAAGAAAAAAAAAATACTTCACCAATCCCAAACGAATTGGAATAATTGGCCTAAAATGTTGACCGATATAATTCCCAAGCATGGCCACTTCCTCCCAAAGGTCTTCACATTAGTAGCCCCAACATTATACCATTGCTTATTGCACCTTCAGAACAATTTCTTTAATTAACTTTCCCATCTGACAAGGTTATATCCCACGCCTTGATCCCTCTATCCGAACGAATCGAACCTTCCAAATCACACACAATTGTCTCAGGACATTTAGCTTAAGTTGTTCCGCCATCTTTTTATATTTTTCCCCAAATATAAAGAGAAATCTTTTGTAATATCCGTTAATGGGACCGGGGCTTGATTAAAATGGATCATGACAAAATGTAATTTGGTTCTTCGGATAATGTTGCGTTGTCCTCCCGTCTGCTCATCTTGAGATTTCGTCCGGTTTTCTTTTGTTTGACGTCTATAGTTTTTTCGTTCATTGGTTTTGTAGTGCCAAGATCTTTAATTGGATCGAAAATGCCCAATGTTTAATATGACACAGTTAAGAGAGATATGGCTAAAATCTATGTTCGGTTAGTAATGATTTATATTTATTACTTCTTTATTATCCATTAGTTTTTCAAGTATCATTCAATAACAATTTCTATACGTGCACACCATTTGTGTTCACATTTTCGCAGCTTTCAATAGTGAATCAAACCCTTATGTATAGGATGTAGGTGTCGTTTCCTAAGCCCTTAGGCTAATCGCTCCCTTTCTCCTCAAGTGAGCGCCCTAAATGCCCACTCTCCCCCGGAAACGACGTACCGACCCTTTTCTAACGTACAGTTCTATGTACGGTAAGTGTATTTATTTATAATATAATATTAGGAGGTGTTGCTGTCGACCTCGTTTAATCTTTAGGGGTGGAATTTGGAAAACTGCTGAATTTGCGAAGTTTTAAGATGTATTTTGTGGCTTAAGTTGTGGGTTGAAATGTTAAGGCCTTTTTATAAAACAAGTTTTTTGAAGTGAAAACCTACTTCTGTAGGCGCGTTGAGCACTTGTCGGTAGAGGATAAAGTTACGGTTTCGCGACATGCAACATGGAACATGCTACATGCTCCAACGAGTTTTTGTTTGTTTGTTTGTAATGGATAAACTCTAAAAATACTTAACCGATTTTAATTATTTCATCTATAGAAAGCTACATTATCAGCAACTAAAATGGGTGTATTTTATTGTCAAAAAAATTAGAAATCCCTACAAAAATTGCAATAATGTAGCCCATGCTATGCAAGACTATATGTCTAACTATTATAGTTAAGTCACAATAACCATTTTTTATTAAAATACGTCAATCAAAACATGGGGAAAATCGAAAGATGAAGACATTTGTATCATGATATTAATCCTTATCCAAATAAATAGTTTCATAATCAAGATTGATTATGGTTGACTGGTAGAAAATGCGTATGGCATTAAGTCCGCCTCTGTACATTTCTGTGCATGAAATATTAAATAAATAAATAAATATGTACATGTAAATTCCTTTTTAAATTATTTGAATTGGACCTTTCATTTAGAAATTACGACGGGTATAAAAATGCTTAAAGTAAGAAAAACTAATAAGTTACCTACACATTTTATTTTAGTAATTTTTTGAACGCGCTAATCTCTGACACTCCCAGTCAGATTTGAAAAATTCTTTTTGAATTTTATAGCCCAATTCTTGAGAAAAACTTTATGGTATTTACCATTACGCTAGGACCCTTAGGAGCTGAGCAAAAAGAAAAAAGTAAAAAAGAGCGCTAAGAAAACGAAGTTACAGCGCGGGCCGGCGATGCGATGCGACGGGGTGGGTCGGGAGAACAAGAAATTTCACGCGGACGAAGTCGTGAGCTTCAGAAGCTAGTAATTATCTTATATAATTACTTGTCCTGGCTGATTTATCAACGCAGAGCCTAAACCGCTGGGGCTACAAACTTGAAATGACAGTTGATGCCTTTTATTTTGTAAACATCCACTAAGGAATTATTTTTGGAAATTCGAGGGGGTGAAAAGGCGGATTTTGTTTGTATGAAAAATCTTATTTCTTGAGTTAATAAACTTGAAAGTTGGCACGGATACTCATCTAAGTAAATTAGGTACGAAGTCTGTCATTTTTTGTTTTCTAAATTATCCCCCTAAAGGAGGACTGCGGGGTGTCAAAGTTTTTACGCGCGGTCCGATTAAGTTGAAAGTCAGCATTTATTTTTAAGACCGAAAATAAAGAATAACATCAGGGTTTCTTGAAAATCGACCCTTAACGGGTTACTGAAGTAGGAAATCGCGCAGGAAGTGATAGTAATATTTTAAAGAGGTTGAATTTGTGAGTTTGTATGTACTCTACGGGACTACTGATCCGATTCCGAAAATTCTTTCACAATTGGGAAGATACAGTATTGCCGAGTATCATAACATGTTTTATTTCATAACAACAAATATCATGCGGATGAAGCCGCGAGCAGAATCTGAAGCTAATAGCTAATAAGACATTTTTTTGAAGTGAAAACTTCTTTAGATGCGTTGAGCACTTTTTTGAAGGGTAAAATCATACGGGTTCGCGACATGCGACATGCTCCAATGTGTTCAACGACTCAACACTAGAGGGCGCTGTAACCAAGTTACTCCATTCTGCACGCTAATGTCTTTGAAATAGATGTCATATTCGCATGTATCTGTTAGTTTTAAGTTTTCACTTCTGTCGGCAGTCCCCATGACTGCCTTTTTTTGACAGGGTTTAATAATTTATCGTCCCAGTTTTTGAAAAAAGAACGTAACTGTGATTGAAATAAGGTGCTTTATACAAAGTTGACAACTTCGCCCGGTACTAAAATCTGATTGACGTGTAAAAGTGTTTGTACAAACCTACTTACAGAAATAAAATCATTTATCATTTACAATGTTGTCAGTTTTTCATGATCACTACCGACTACGGAGTCGGAATAAAGTTCTAAATTCGAAAATGGCTCCATGTTTTATACCAGGTTGAACCTTGTTTTGTAATAAGACGGTTACACTTCTGAGAACTTCAAGATTAGTAAGTAAGGGTGCTTACATACAGAAACAGGTTTCTTGTACAGACAAATCCGTACGGGTCGGTATCGATCGGTGCAGGGGGCCAACCACCACTTCTTACAGCAGTATTATTTTAATGTTACTTCAGTGTGAGAAAGAGATGGAGCTATACAGGACGTCTAGTTCCATCTCTTACCCACACTCAAGTAATATTAAAATAATACTGCTTTAAGAGGTGGTGGTCTAGGCTCAGGTATAATATTCCCATGTTATCTTATGCGCTCACTTATAAAGAAACAGGTTTATTCTTGTCGGTGCCGACTACCTGGACCGAGCCATACCGATCGGCACCGGCCCGCACAGGCTCGCCTGCACCGGAAACCTGTTTCTTTATGTAAGCACCATGAGTGGCAAAAGACAAATACCACTTCTAAAACATTATTCATTGATTATCAATCTCGATAATGAGAATAGAATTAAACGTTATCATTTGAAACATTCCAATTCGTACAGAGAGCTTTCAATTTGCGAGCCTAGCTTAAATCGAAAACATTATCCATCGAGTCACTTTGGCAGAAAAAGTTTCATCCATCAATCGATCAGGTTTGATAGCTCACCACTTATCTCCGTCAGCTCCAAACGCTCCCTAATCCCCCTTTTCATATTAACAACTGTCCTTGTTTAATAAAACATCATTTGTTTGGATTGAACACAATTTTTGAGAGGAAAAAATATGTCAGTTTTCTGGGACTTTCGTCTCAATGACAAAGGTTCTCTTATTTGAAGGCTTTAAACGAGGTCAGGCAAGGAACAGCTTAAGTAAACGACAATTTCATGCTGCTAACGACTGACAAAGAATTCGGGTGGGCTTAGACTTATTACGTCACGGGACGGTAAGAGCTGCGTTTTAAACGCTCGCGTAATCAACTAAATGCTTCCTTGTAATGTACTGGGTGTGAGTGAAATATGAAGACAGTGGTACTGCTAGCGGATGGTAGGGGGGTTAGAGAGTAGTATCCATGATGTCCTTGCTTTGATTTAAATTACTGTAGATTAATTGAGACGAAGGTGCTATGAAAAAAAAATCTAGTAACAAATAATGTTTCAATTTGTTGTTTATTGTAACCTTAATTATCTTTAATTAAAATGTGATTAAATCTGACTTGTTATAATTAATTTTGAAACTCACAATTAAATAACTTTGCATGGCTTTAATACGGACAACCCGCAAAAATGTAATAACTTGCAATTATTTTGTACCCATGTTGTGTAAATAAAATAAATAGAATTGAACAGTACCTACTAATTCGTATTTATTAAAAAAAACGCCTTCAACACAAATAAAAGTAATTACAATCAAGTATAGCTGTAAAATAATTCAGTAAATAAATAAATAAAATATTTCATTTTGTTTCATCTGTATTCAATTTTGTAATCGGGAATGTGAGGTTTGTTAGGATTAATTTATTTTGGTACTAAATAATATTTATGTTCCACATTTATTTCAGACCAGTTTTATTGCTGTTTTGGAATGTTTTATTATACGAGTATTTTTCAATACTTTAATTTGAAAATTTTGGATATTGGTCGGGTTTGTGGTCTTTAGAAACATAAAACTTAGGAAAAATATCGTAACAATGAATTATAAACGTTAAAGTCTATGTCGTTTGGATCAAGCAATCAGTTTTTCAGCTAACAGCAAGAAGAAAAGTTTTTGGGCACAGATCAAGTCCTTTTCTTGCATTTTAATTTTGCCTAGATATTATAATTTTCTTTAACTATTTAGTCGTTCAACTTCAACCTACCACAAATGTGTTTACTACTCACAAATTTCTCCGCAACTCTTTTTAAAAGCAACGAATGTGAGGAGCCGACCATTGTTACTTCAGCATCTACTATTTTCGTTAAATCACAAAGTTAACAAAATCACGGTATTATAAATGGCTCGACCGAACAATACGGTATATAGAGCGACTTAGCTATCCGTATTAATGCTTCGTGGCTTCACATAAATAAAGTCCCCTTCTCACCTGTGCGGCTGACGAGTGCCAAAGCGCCGAGCGCCGCGAAGAGGAAAGCCGCAGACATCGCTAGTTTACGTGTCCATGCATAATCCCACTTTCACGGCTCAAAACACCCTGTATACACCGCAGCCTGCGAACAAAAATAAACCTTATTAACATACGCTTTAAATCTATTCTTATCTTGACCTGTGACACAATAACAGGTGATAGATTATAGACTCTGTTGTTTAGAAGTTAGAGTCAGTTTTTCAATGTGTTGATCGTTGGTTGTGTAGTGTGCCCATGCGTATGGTGGAGATAGGCTGTTTAGAGGCTGACATGAATAGAATATGTGAGTCATGTTATTATCTTTTTAGTTCGTGAATAGGTTTTTTACCTGTATCATGCGATCAATGTTTTTAAACCTTGCCCATACCAGGTTTTACTGTTTTATCGTAGACTAGCGACCCACCCCTCCTAACCCTCCTACGAACGGTCTTAACGGCTTGACAAAAAAAGAAGTTTTTTTTTTATTATGTGTAATATTACAAATAAACCTTCCGGAATCAAATTTATATATGATGGTGAAAACCGCATCGAAATCTTTTGCAAAGTTTAGAACAGACAGACAAAGATAGTCACGAAAAGAGACTTTAATTTAATAGAAGTACTAGCAGTACCCGCGGTTTCACCCGCATAAGTCTAGATCCCGTGGGGATATCCGGATAAAAAGTATTCTATGTGTTAATCCAGGTTATAAACTGTGTGCCAAATTTCATCGAAATCCGTTCAATAGTTTTTGCGTGAAAGAATACACATCCATCCATCCATTTCAGTTTGTTATTCTGTTAGCCCTACAATAGCGAGCAGAACACTGTAAATGCACTTTTTTGCAAAGTGTAACATAAATAACGCACAACCTCTTAAGGGGTCATTGTACTCATCATAATGAACAACTTTTACTATGGGACCAAACCTGAAATTGCGAAAAAAAATCAGCTGCTCCCTACATTTATGTTCGCATAACTCGTCAAAATGTAGGGAACAGCTGATTTTTTTTCGCGACTTCAGGTTTGGTCCTATAGTCAAAGTTGTTCATAATGATGAGTACAATGATCCCTTAAGAGGTTGTGCGTTATTTATGTTACACCTTGTATAACTAGTAATTACAAAAGTTTGTAGGTAAATATTGTAGTTTAATTTGGAATAGTCCATACAAATAAATAAAATTGAAGTATCTGTTTGCAATGTCAAAATAGCAGCTTTTTACTAAATGCATATGACAGTATATACGATACCTATAATGAAAAAGCAAATTTTAAAATTTTTGTCTGTCTGTCTGTTTGTTGTGATTTTGACGAGACTTTCACTGGCAGATAGCTGATGTTACGGGAAGTAACTTAGGCTATTTTTATTTTAGAAAAATAATTAGGGTACCGCGCAAAAAAAATAAAACCCATGAAATTGTGAACAAAACGACAGATTTGAAAAATTATTTTTGCATTTAGTAGCCCAATTCTCGAGGATAGTTATAGGCTATTTAACATCACGCTACAACCCTCAGGAGCCGAGCACATCGAAAAAAGTCAGAAATAATACTTTGCCTTAGTATTCTTTACGAAGTAATAGTTTATGAAGTAATAGCGCGAGCGGGCGGGCGATGCAAGGTGACAGGTCGGGGGACGAGGGAGTTTTATTAAAATGTGGCTGTTATTTTAGTATTTTGTGTATCTGACGACTTCCACGAGAACGAAGTCGCGGAGCACAGCTAGCTCATAATATGGTGTGGACCGAGCATGTTGAATTCAGCTTTTGATGATGTGTCCTTTAATATTGAAACTGGTTGATAAAGTCAGTGAAATTTTAATTAATTCATGAACAAATTCATTGATTAAATTATCCATATATAATCACAACTACATTATAAATCATTCTCTGAAAGTTGTTCAAAATGGCTATAACCGATTATCCTTTAAAATAAAAGTTCGCGAGCACATTCGTAAGAAGCTGGCAGTATCATCACAACGTTAACGTTTTCCCATTGTTTGTCTTATTTGTTTTAGTATGTTCGTGTATTTATGTATATATTTATTTGCGATTATTTATATATAATTAGGTATATATTATTATATTTATAGTTTGTAATAGGTATATGTGTATCTTTATATTTAAATAAATATGTATTCCACAATTTCTCATAACTGCACCTACCACTGTTTGTCTCTGCATCACCCAAAGGTTGACTGGTAGAAAATGCCTATGGCATTAAGTCCGCCTCTGTACTTTTCTGTGCATGAAGTATTAAATAAATAAATAAATATAACATAAATATTTCAAAGTAATACAATACTTTCTACAATTTCGATAGGTATACGTTTGAATATAAATAGTTGTATATAGGTATAGGCAATTAGGCAATACACTCATGTATTGGGAATGTCCAAATGAGAGCGTAGGATGATGGATAGCAAGATGGATCATGGACATAATTATCATAATTGTGGGAAAACATTGGACAAGATTTTAGCAAAACAGGAAAGATTGTCGTAAAAGAGAGCTTACATAATATTATTATGGCGATGAAAACAATGTATACCTATGTGTGTTTGTTTTATTGCAAGAACATCAATGAGTTTTCGTTCCCACAAGAAAAAATCTGACGATCGATCCCCCCATGTACCTATTTATAAAGCCATTGAAATCGGAGCTGTCCGGGGTGCCACGGGTGAATGGTGACCCTAATGAGGTTATTCAATTGGAATAGACTCCAATGGGCGCTAAGCGAGGTCATTATGTAAAGAGGGGCATAAACCAAACAAATTTTTGGGTCGGGTTGCTGAGATTTAAAATTTAATGGTCACCGTACTGGTATTGGCGTTAAATGTAGGCTTATTAGCCTGGATTGGCTGCAGGGTTGAGATTGACCATCGTATTTTAGTAATCGTGATCCTTGGTCCCTGGTCCCTGTTTGAGCATCGAAGATGGAAAAATAGGAATCGAATCGAATCTATCTGGAGTTTTGTTTATGGCAGTTTGGATAATGATAATGAATTAGTTAATAGTTTAGAGTTCATTCAATTTTATTGAACGTTTTGTTTCGTTCGTTCATGTTTGAATGATAGAAAATGTTCATGCCAGAATTGAATGCGATTTTATTGTACGTGCTGTTTACATCAGTTTTGAACGGCAACTAACTTGCGCGTATCGTGCAACAATATTGTACGTGTTGTCTAGACTGCGGTGTCAGTTAATTGACCTTCAATTTTATTTATTTTATTAGAGATAGGTTTGCTCTTGACTCTAGTCTAGGTCAGAGATGACAGAGACAAAGTCGACGATGGAGCGAGCTTACCCAGAAGAAGCCTGTTCACTCTCATTTTGAAGAGATTGGGGTTGTATGCGTTCGGAAACACAGACGCGGGCAGAGAGTTCCACTCCTTTGCTGTGCGCATCACAAAAGACATTTGGAAACGCTTAGTGCGAACTGGTGGAATAGCAACTAGGTAGGGATGGTAACCTGCAGTGCGTCTAGATGTCCGATGGTAGAAGGGGCAGGCGGAATGAGGTCGTGGAGTTCTCGAGCACACTCACCGAAGTATAATCTGTGGAAGACCGACAAGCAGGCAACCTTGCGGCGATGAGCCAAGCTGTGAAGCTTGGCATCCACCAGTATGTTATGGTATGTCACAGGCAATTTTGTACCGTGTCAATGGATCTTTATGTTCAAACTTCTCCTGACGAGCCCTTTCAAAAAGAGAGTAAACTAAATACGTACCCACTGTTAGGTAAATACGGAATTGGCGAAACAATTATAAGAGGAGCAACAAAGAAACTAACAAAATTAAAAATAACAACTAAGTGCGAGTCGGACTCGCAAACGAAGGGTTCCGTATCACCGTACAATATTTAATACAATACATATTTTTTTTAAATACTTTTCATATATGGGGACCCCCCTTAACTTTTAACTTTATTACATACATACACAAACTGACGCCTTCTCCCCATGGGGGTAGGCAGAAACTACAGCACGCCATCTGCTACGATCCTTACATACTCCTTTTGCCTCGTTTACATTCATACATCTGGTCACACACGCACGCCGGTTGCGAGTACTATGCAGCTGACCTTTCTGAAGAACATCACCAATAAGATCACTATTTGTCTTCCTAGGGCGTCCCCTCCCGGCGTTTCCACTCACGTCTGCCGTATAAATACCTTTTGTTAGTCGACTTTCATTCATCCTCTCAACATGACCAAACCAACTAAGCATACTCTTTTCAATTTTTGTCACTACATCTTCTTTTAAACCGCACCGTTGCCTTATCACATCATTCCTCAGTCTATCATTCATAGTCACACCACACATGCTTCGCAAGGGACGCATTTACACAGCATTTATTCTACTTTCATGCTTCTTTTGCCACACCCAACATTCACTTCCATACATAAGCGTAAGCACCAGCACACCATTTAACTTTATTTTATTTTTATTATCTGTTGTTACACCACACATGCTTCGCTCATCTCTGCCTAACCCTTCGGGGAAACAAGGATGAATATGAACGTAAACGAGGCAAAATGAGTATGTAAGGATCGTAGCAGGTGGCGTTCTGTAGTTTCTGCCTACCCCCATGGGAAGAAGGCGTGAGTTTATGTATGTGTGTGTTATTGTTGTTATTGTGGCAATAGAAATACATAATATATGAAAATTTAAACTGTCTGTCTATTACGGTTCATGAGATATAGTCCGCTGACAGACAGACTGACGGACAGCGGAGGCTTAGTATTAGGGTTCCGTTTGGCACCCTTTGGGTACGGTACCCTATAAATATTTCGACGGCTTCAAACATTCAAACTTTTATATTTTTCAAGTACTTTTCCTTGCGAAAATTGCCAAGTGCTCTTTGAATTTCTGTTCTAAAACAGTAGAGGACTCGTAAAACTGACTTAACTGTTTTGTCCACAAAATAAAATACTTAACTTGAAACCACTCAAATATTTAATTTTAGTTTTTAAACAGTTCCACACCCCAAAACCAAGCTTCTTTTCGTCGTCGTAATTATAAAATTACGTCACTCTTAAAAAGAAAATGGCGAACAAAAGTTGATACCTCTTTGACCGACTTTGGTTCTGACTTTTTTTCCTAACTGTCTGAAGTTGGGAGGGAGCCAAGGGGGGCAGTGGATGGTTCGAGTTAGTTCATTAAGTGACTATAAGTAAACCAGAAGTGCTTCAGTGACTTGGGGCAATCGATCAGGGAAACAATTTCAAGATTGGTGCTGTTAGAGTTTTTTATACGGTCTTTGGAATTTCCGATTCAATGAGTTTTTACCTGAGATAGGTGGCTGCGATGATTTTTTTTCACTTTTTACCTGTCACTGGGCCCTTTTAGAACACATGAAAGGTTCCAATAACACTGAAAAGGAAACTCATCGACATGAGCATTTGTGCATCCTGCCTGTTCTAACCCACGTTGCACAAAGTTGGTCCTTCACTAAACAACAGAAGTCCAAACATAAGATTTGCTGACGGGCAATGGAACGCAGCATAATAGGTGTCAAGCGTACAGAAGCCCAATTCTCGTAACTAAAAACGTTTAAACTAATAATCTAGCCGCAATCTCATCTCAGCGACAACCAAATGTCAAAAATGTGGGTAAATTATAGATATATTTTAGAGATCAGACTACTACTAGAATTTCCCCTTAGATTGTGTTAGAAACACCACCCTGCGCTCCGTAACTCAAGTAGCGGATGTTGGAGAAAAAACAGCCAGGCTAAAGTCGAAGTGGGCTGGCGGCGCATGAATGCACCCGGAGAGATGGGCATAGATCGTCACCCGCTGGACGCTTGAGAGCATACATTGCCGTCAAGGTAGACCGCGGTGTAGGTGGTGTGATGATCTGATCATGTTCGCAGGGCCAACATGGCCAGAGATCGCACAAGACATAAAGGTTTGCATGGAGAAAGGGGTGGATTTCACCCAGTAGTGGGACACAAAGCAGGCTAGCAAAAAAAACCTGTCACTGTCACGTCAATGAAATAAAATTTTCGTTATTTTGCTAACTGCGTTTTAATAATTAAAGTATTAACGCTGTCTAAAAGCAAGCACGCACAGAGATGGTCCCACTTGACCTTTAACTATGGATAGCAAAATAAAGGCGAACGGCAGGCTTGTATGGGAATTTCGTACAGCTAATAAAATTTCGTCTTATGAGATGTTTTTTGTTTTAATTTGTAGTTAATATGATAGACGAGCCCTTTTTAGATTCTTAGATTTTTAGAACTTGGGACATAAAAGTTATAACCAATTTTATTTTTTAAGGTTATGTACTAGTGTACCAATGTACATCGTTACATAAAGGTACAAAAACATTGTTTTGGTGATAAAGTACATGTTCTAGATTGCTTGTCGCTATCTTTGTAGTGTTTTACTTACCATTAAGTAGGTAGATTGAGATGAGGATCGTACATACCTACTCTTACTCAGTGGCGTGCATTAGGAGATACCTATTTCTAATTATAATAATGTTATTTCTATTTCTAAATGATTAATTATCATTTCGATATTTGTGTTATTTTACATATGGCAACTTCTAAAAACATAACTGCGTTTAGTTTACGATTTTATTACATTTATTTATTAAAATCTTTTTATTGATATTATTAATTAATCCAAAGTTCTAAAACTAGTACACTTACATAAAAATAAATGGCTTAGTTACCTTAATAAGAGGTACAAATTCTGTAACAGAACAACAAAAAAAGTATGCTGTACTTAATCTGACGTTCATTTTTGACTAAATTATCTTTACCATTACTCATAAATCACACGTTTTAGATAAATTGTGTACATAATTATAAAAAGAAAGAAAGATAAGAAAGAAAGGAAATAAATTTATTTGCCCCAGGCACAGAATATTCACATTATAATTCTTGTTTCTTCAGTTATCAAAGGAGTAAAAGCAATTAAGAAAAATAACAATAATTCCAAGAAAAATACCTCAAACGGTTGAGTCCCAACCACTTCAATCGTATGAAAATGTAATTAAGACCCGTATTTTAATATTCGAATCTTTGTAATACCATGAAAGTTACTAAGAAAATATTTGCAAAATATTTCTTGCTCATAATACCCAAACTTATGTTAGGGATGGACTTAATAATTCTTAATGGTTCTGACGACAGCAGCAGGCAGATGTCATCCTAGAATTCCAAATACGTCCTAGGACCCTCTGTATGGACTAAAAACATTTTGTACAGCTTTTACGTGACCCAGAGCATGTATCTTTCATGTAAATCACACCCTTATATAACATATGAGACTATTATGTATTTAAAAGGCCGGCAGCATATGTTTGGACCCCTGAAATTGAATCCAAGACCGCAATTAAGGAAGCATCAAGCTTATAAGTGGCTACCAAGCACTGAATAATTGGTTTTTTCCATGCTGATTTTGGGATCAAAGCGGTGGAAAATGTAACAGCTGTTTCTATTTTATTTAACACTGTAGAGAGGAGATAATTAAATTTTCTCTGTAGGGTTGCTGTGCGGAATAGAAGCTTTATAGAAAGTTGCTCTACTTAGAATTTCATATTATGTCCAGTTAGACGAAATTCTTGAACACAACTTAGTTTGAAGTATTTTTGTCTACTATCTCTTTCATTTTAAGGTGTACCTATAGTAGCGACATTAAAACAATAATATTATTATAATATTTTTTTATTTAAATTAAATAACAAACATATGGTGAACACATAATCAAGAAAGCCTTAAAAGAATGGGAGGGAGGCGTCTCTGTCGGGGGAATAAAGATCAGCAACCTGAGATATATGGACTCCTTAGATCTTCAGAAAAGGAGCTAGCTGGTCTGTTTCGCAGAGTAGAATACGAGAGTGGACTGGTTGGACTTATTATCAATAAATCTAGGACAAAACCCATGCTCGTGCATTCTCGGCTACTTTGGTCATATCGCCCGTCGAGAACCAGATAATCTTGAAAATTTGGTGGTAGTGGGTAAGGTAGGAGTGAAAAGACCTCGCGGCTGGTCACCCAACCGCTGGTCAGACCAAGTAACCGCCCTGAGAGAAGCCGAGGACTGAACGAATTGGAAGAACATCGTATAATATAAAGCTACGAAGGCCTTTCAGAGACACGACCTTCAGTAATAAAATGGTGGAGCTAAATGGTGCTGATCCATGCGTCATGTTCGTGAACGGGCGCCGTCAGTAGGGACTGGTCATCTCTTAGCTGCCACGGCTTATTTTAATTTTGAATTGATTTTTTTTGCTACTCTGGACGCTTTTAACGTGTACGTCTTTCTTACGTCATTCTCACATGCTTTTGACAACCCGTAACGACTGTCTAAGATAAAAAAAAAAAAAATTACAGCCGGGACCAACGGTTTAACGTGCTTTCCGAGGGATCTCAATATCTAATGAATGGTCAACCATCAATGAACCGGCCTAGGCAAGCGTAGCTTAACCTTCGATCGACCCGTGCGTTATAAATTCAACATAAAGATGCAACTAAGATTTTTGTAAGAATGTAATTTAAAAGAGTGTCCATGGAATTTCTTGCCCGTTCTTCTCCATAGGTAGTTACTACGCTTTGGAATGGGCAACTAGCTTCATATTTCTGACTGACCGACTCCTTGACAATTCAAAAATGCCTGTAAATGGTTAAGTTGAAATGAATGCTTTGAGTTTGAGTAATGAAATACGCGACCAAGAAGAAGAGATTGTAGCGACAAAAAGGCTTTCAATACGCTTTAAAGTGAAGTGTAGTTTGAGGATATGAGCGATAGCTTTCATTCACTCATGTTCTTTATCTAACCTTACATGCACAAACCTAGACCCACAACTTCTGTGTCATAAAATTATTGTTTCGCGATAAAATTGAAAGCGGTGACCCGTAACGTAGAAGCCAGTCAAACAAGACGTCCGTGTCGTCACAAATGGTTTATTAAAAGAGTGCATTTAAATAACCTCCATGAACTACGATGTTTTTATTGTATTATGCATATATTGGTGTTTACCTATAAGTAACTGTTGTACTGTAATTTTCTTTTTAGAATGTATTGTGTGTAAAGAATTGTCCACTCCACTGTAAAGAATTGTCGGTACATCCACTGTTAAGAATTGTCGGTACGCCTAACAAAATAAATAAATATACAATTAAATAAATATTTAATGTGGTAAAAAACCTTGTTTGCAAAAAAAAACAACGACTTCCAAAAAAACACTATAAAGAGAAAAATAACTTTAATTTTGGAAGTCGCTCTTTGGATCTGAATTTCAGATTTTTGCCACCGACTTCCGAAAGTTATTTTTCTCTCTGTAGTGTTTTTTTTTTGGAAGTCGTTGTTTTTTTTTTGCAAAAACGTTTATTTATTATATTTTTCACTTTTTAGTGAGTTGGTTTGTAATTTATCTAAGTTACAATAGCCTAATGACAACTGCTCGTCACTTTTTACAAAATATAGCTTTTTCCGATGCAGGGACGTTAATAAAATTGTAGAAGAGTTCTCCTGGTACTTCATCATCGGATCCACTTCATCATATGTATCGTGACGAGCTTATAGATAGATAGAATAAATACTCTTTATTATGTACACCATAAAAATTACAGATATAAATATAGAAATTTTACACATAGGGTGACACAATGGGCGGTCTTATCGCTAAAATCGATCTTTTACAGACAACCTTTGGATGGATTAAAGGGAGAAGGAGAGACAATACTGTAGTACTTATATTAAAGGGAGAAGGAGAGACAATACTGTAGTACTTATATTAAAGGGAGAAGGAGAGACAATACTGTAGTACTTATATTAAAGGGAGAAGGAGAGACAATACTGTAGTACTTATATTAAAGGGAGAAGGAGAGACAATACTGTAGTACTTATATTAAAGGGAGAAGGAGAGACAATACTGAAGTACTTATATTAAAGGGAGAAGGAGAGACAATACTGAAGTACTTATATTAAAGGGAGAAGGAGAGACAATACTGTAGTACTTATATTAAAGGGAGAAGGAGAGACAATACTGTAGTACTTATATTGCTATACGTATATTAGGTATGTTTGTGTATGTATTGCTTAGCAATCATTTTAAAGTAATCGAAACGCAACCCGTGAAATACTTATTATTGAGTGGTTCCGGGTTGTCCCGGGCACCTGTGGTCTTTATCATCAGTCCACTTCACAAAATGGTGCTTTCCGAGAGCAAATGCACAAATTACTATAAAAAAATACCCAAATCGCTATAGGTGTGCCTGTAATATTTGAAGAGTTCTCTCGATTTCTCTAGGATCTCATCATCAGACCATAACCTGATGATAAAGAAACCACCTGGAAAGTATACCCTTTCAAACAAAAAAAGAATTTTTCAAATCGGTTCAGCCGTCTTCGAATAATAGGGGAACAAACAAACAAAAGATTGCAACGAACTGAGAACTTCCTCCATTTTTAAAGTCGGTGGCCAAATGATGATCATATCATATTACACTTACTCGTATATTTCTGTGGTGCAGTACGACACTCTCTGTGATCAGAGAAATTCTAAATTATCACAATTAATTTGGTGCTTTCCACGTAAACTTTATATACCTTACCAGCAAATTCATAGCGAACATCCTCGTTTCATTTAAACTTAGATGAACACTCACACACACTATATTTCTGTTTTCACCTAACTGTTGTAACTCATAACGTACCACAGGAAATACACTCCGAAGCCTTACATTTCATGAAAGGAGCCCAAAATAACCGACACTAGGAAGTTCCCTTTGTCTCAAACTGTCTTCAAAATCTAATTCAGCTGCAGTTCTTTGGAACGTACAGTTGCTGAAGTTTGAAATTGAGGAGTTCGTCACAAAGGGAGAAAAAGTAAAATGTTTGGCCCAAATATTGGACAAAACGTTGGAGGTAATTTATTGAGTAAATACTGAACAACTTTCAATCGAATTTGGGTGACAAGGAGATAATTTGATAGAGAGAGTTGTCAAGGCTTTGCTCTGAAAGTAAATAAAATACAAGCGATTTCTAGATCAAGAAATAGGTCATTGCTTAGGTGTTTTTTTAATAAAGCCTAATTGCTGGTCCTATAGTCGTTATCTGTAAACTGGTTTATAGGATGAAATAATATCTTAAACTAAGCTAGATATTCTGATGTCACGTTTGTAGTTGCTATAACTCAGACTATTGCAGTCATAACGGTATCGCAAAGTCTGTCAACGTAGAAACTACAACTCGCTGGCTACGTATAAATTGGCTACGTCGTAGCATGACGTCACGGCTACGCTGCTACGCGATCGTAGCGATCGGTTTTGTGCTGGCTCGGTGTATTTACTTTTCTCTATACTACCGGATATGTACAAATTGTTTATTTCGTATAAGTAATCTGTTAACGCAAACTCAAAGCATTTATTTCAAACTAGATGTGCCCCGCGACTTTGTTGGCGTAGAAGTCATAAGATACCAGGTATATAGTAAAATAACAGCCACATTTTAATAAAACTCTCTCGTCATGATATGATTCAATCATGATTCGAAAGACACGTGGCGCCATCTATTACCATAAGAATGTTATTGTTGTTTTCCTCGGGAACAGTACTTTTTTCGGGATGAAAGGTACCCCTATCTCCGTTTCTGTACACCTGACAACGTATGTGCAAAATTTCAGGATGATCGGTTCAGTGGTTTAGGCGTGAAAAGGTAACAAACAAACTTATTTTCGCATTAGTTATGTATAGATAAAGATTTCTTCATAATTATCTCATTTATGTGTAGGTACCTGAATTTTTATAGTGTTGTCATTAGTAATATTTTTTATTGCTGCCATCAGTATTTCTAAAAGATAACTTGGAACATTTATCTGATATAGCATAATTTATGACGTCAGAAAAATTTTCAAACTTGTCGCTTTAGCTACAACTACACTATGACTTATTACATGTCGTGACATTCTGGCCTTTATTGAACAATCGCGTGTAATATAATAGTTACGAGAAGATGACGCCGTGTCGCCGATTGTGGTCTTTCCGTCTATTTCCGTGTTACTTTTCAAAGGTCACATCAGAAAATACTAGTATAATTTACAGGTTGGTCGAAATATTGACGTCCAAAAAAAAAAAACTGAATTCCTTATACCCAGGGTTTTCGAAAACACCCCGTGTATTTTCCACGATTTTTTGTAGTTTTCAAGTTATTTAAACTTTGAGTCTATCCCACTAAAATCTATCGATACTTTTTTGAGTAACTTGCAGGAATGTTATGAAGTTATTTTACGTATGAAAATAACATTAAAGACGATTATGTCACAAAAAAAAAATTGAAAACAACCCAATACAAAAAAAAAATATGAATTTTTAAAAGCTGCACCGGCAGAAAACTAAAATCCAAAAAAAAATATCTTGAAAACTACAAAAAATCGCGAAACACACATGGGGTATTTCCGAATAGCTCTGGGTATGAGAAACTCAGATTTTTCTTTTAGGCGTCACGATTTGGATCACCCTGTATGTATCTTGAGAGTAATACCCAGCTTATTGAAAATAATGCTTCAGTTCATAACAGAGCATATACGATTATCATTTCTGTAAGAGCCCCGACGTCAACTCTATGATATATGCCCGCAAAACTTGGCAGCACATTTCGCCCAGACAAGTTGTGCTATATCTATTATATCCATTCTAATATATTAATACTAATAATATTATAAATTCGAAAGTAACTCTGTCTGTCTGTCTGTATGTTATCTTTTCTCGCCTAAACCACTGAACAGATTTCGCTAAAATTTGGCAAGGCGATAGATGGCATCCTGGGAAAGGATGCTACTTTTTGTTTCAAAAATAATCCTACACTTCTTAAGTTAGGGATATGACAACTCAAATTTATGCTTTTGGTAGGAAATAAAGAATTATGGTTCAGCGCTTTTGAAAAATCATCCCCCAAGGGGGATAGGGGTTGATTTCAATAACCACAAATAATATTAAAACTTTGTTAAGTCATAGTTCGTATCTTGGCTTCTTGAGGTAACATTTTAGTCTTTATTTTTAATCAACTTCAAAAAAAGGAGGAGGTTCACAATTCGGTTGTGTTTTTAATTTTTTTTTAATGTTTGTTACCTCAGTACTCCGTCATTTAAAAATCAATTTGGAAAATTATTTTTTTATTTGAAAGGACAGACTTTCAAATTGGTCTCATTTTTATGAAAATCCAGTTCTGATGATAGGATCCGTGAGGAATTGAGGGAACTCCTCAAATATTATAGGCATACACATAGCGATTTTGGTACTTTCATCAACAAGACAAGCATTTGCATTCAGAAAGTATCATTTGGTGAAGTGGAACTGACGAAAAAGACCACAGATGGCCACGGGAACGGACGGGGACGGGGATGATAGAATATATCTCGATTAGGATAGTTAAGCGACTATGATGAAGCACATTTAAATAAATGGTTCTAATGAAAACGGTACCATTGAACTGATCTGATGATGAAGCCGGAAGGTGAGCACCGGAACTCCATAAAAAAACAATGTATCCTAGCCGTGTTTGGGCTTATTGGAATTGTCGTGGCAATAAATTATTTTAATGGTAATATGCTTCTAAATTGCGCTACTTGAGTCGTATGTTATGTGTGGTCTTGACTGTCAGAAGATAGATTTCATCAACGATCTGTCGTCGTGTGGTTGATTTAATAATTTGTTGGCGACGGCGTCCAAACCTGATAAAACTAAGCCTTCCAAACTTCTGACACGACTTAGCGAGACATATATTTGCCGTTTTGCAGTTTTTTCTTTAAGTCGGTGGCAAAAAACGAAAATAATAAACCAAAGCCACCAACTTCCGAAATTAAAGTTATTTGTCACCTTGTTGTTTTTTTCTTTGGAAGTCGGTTGTTTTTTTATAAGATTTTATTAAAATCGGTCCACTTGTATAATTGGTATAAATTTTAACTAAACAATGTCCTCCCGTCGCTTCTGTCTGTCTGAACGCGATAAACTCAGAAAAGACCAAACGGATTTTCATCCAGTTTTCATCAATGGATGGAATGATTCATGAGAAAGGTTTAAGTGTAAAACTCATTAAGGTTTTGTTTAAATTGGCTGAAATATGAGATATGATGATTGTTGAAGATGTCGGAGAAAATCATGCTAGGGAGCTTTCTGGCGTGCGCCGCGTAAACCAATAAAGTATTACGGAACATAGGGTTCTTTTAATCCCAGTAGTAGGTACGATCCCGTGAGATATTTTCTAACATACACGCGGGCGAAGCCGCGAGCAAAAGCTAGTATACAGATATAATTACTCGTCCCGACTGATTCATCACCGCAGAGCTTAAACCGCAAACTACAAACTTGAAATTTTGGCACTTAATGCCTTTTTTGTTAGAAGGATCCAATAAGAAAGGATTTTTGAAAATTCGACTTTTAAGGGTGTGAAAGGGGGGGGTTTTGTTTGTGTGAAAAATCTTATTCCTTGAGTTAATAAACGTGAACTTGGCACGAATACTTACTAAACAATCAGCAAAGAATAATAAATTATGAAGATTGTTATTTTTTGTTGAGGACGTAAGCCTTGCCTGCAAACCGTGCCCAGAAGTAGTAGATTGTTATCCTGACATGATTTATAATATATGTACTAACACTAGTTTTTGTAAGTTGTTTATTTATTTACTAACAAAAATTGGATTGTATTTATCTGGAAAATAAATAATAATTAATAATTTATACAGCCAACAAAATCTCAACAATAATCAAAACGCCCACTCTAAAACGCCAAACAATTTTAGACAAACTGTACTATTTGAAAATGGAAGTAGCTACCAAGTTCAGGCGACCAGACTCCCCACTAACGTCGGACTCTCGAGCGACAATCCAGTGCTTAAGCCGGTAAGCTTCAAAGAAGCTATTACTTTAAGTGTTTAGATCCCCAGTCGCTACTTCGATGAAATATTCGAACAATTCTGTCGTTTATTTCAGGTTTTAATAACGTTCGGTCTCCAGGTAATATTATTCACTGAGGCTAGAAACTCGAAAATATAAATTATACTCATTAGACCATCCCAATTTCAACATGCTTGTTCCAAATAAATTATATACCTATCAATAATTAAAAAGGTATTTTTTATTGTGAAAAAAAAAACAACGTTAGTCTTTTTATCTGATATTATTAAATGCCATAAAATAATAGTATTTCGATCGACTAATGATGATGATCATGAGTAAAATGACACATGTAAGTTAAATCACACATTACGCCAGTAATCTATACATAATAATTATAATAAAATATTAACGAAATCAAATTTGAAGATTAAATATTTTTGAAAAAAAAAGTAATTGAAGACTAGTTCAATTACTTTTGCCAAATGTGTCGATGCCGAAAACATTGTTACTTGTGCCGATGCCGAAAACATTGTTTTGAGAATTTTTGTGCATTTTTCTGTTCGTCTGGATGTCATGCAACGCAACGGTTGAACGGATTAGGATAAACTTTGGCACACAGATAGCTTATAACCTGGATTAGCACATAAAGGGTACTTTTAATCCCGGTAGTACGTTCCCGTGGGATATTTTCCGACATTCACGCGGGCGAGGCCACGGGTAAAAGCTAGTATTAAATATAACTGGCGCAATGTGGTTGTTTATGCCCATGTAACACGGGTGAGCTATCAAATTTCAAAACTTATTTTCAGAAACAAAAACGCTACCTGAGACGACAACTTATGCACAAATCCTTACCTATGCAATAAATATATCATTTTCTCATTTTGACAAGCTTCTTCGAGATAAATCGAAAATGCTGTATAGGTCAAACACATGCAAGCAGCGGCCGGCAATGTTAGTATAAAAATCCATAACTGTCGCGTTTAGCGGCCGAAGAAATTACTATGAAAACCCATATCTGTCGTGTAATTTAAAAATGGAAAACTTTTTACTTCAACACACGGCAACCAAGGAGGTAACTTATCAATGATTTTATTTAAATCTCGAACTGGCTTAGCAAATAGATCTATTTACAGTAAAAAAGAAACAAATTATCATATTGGCGCGTGAAAAATTATTGTTGTTTGTCATCGATTCTGGAATTTATTATTTGGTAATTGTTGAATTTCCGCGCATTATATGAGAAAAGTACTATTGGACGCAACCAGGCATTGATGAACTCACGTATGATCACATTTAATTAATTACATCTTTCTTCAACTTCATTCCTATAAAATTTAAATCTCATATCTTGTAAACTGAACTATCACAAACATATTTTTTTTAAAGACTATAAACATCCGTTTCTCGCAATATGTCTCGAGACTAATCCGCTTTAAAAAAAAGCACGAATTGGCGGGTAAAATTAAATTCCCCCTTTAGCTTTTCTATCGCAATTCAAGTGCATGAATGCAATCACGAGTACCGAGATTCGATTCCCGGAACAGACAAGCGGAATCTTTATCTCCGAGGAAATAAATTAGTTTTAATTGTTGTGGTTCCGTGGGATGGAATGAAATGTCAATGGTATTAAGAACTATGCTTTCTTTCCTCTCGATAGGAAGTCTAAAGGATAATGCGGATTGCCGTCTTTTGTGTGTTTGGTTTTTAATCCGCAGATTAGTCGTTGGGGTTTGAGTAATGTAATGTCCTATGCAGATCTGAGGATAAAGGGATTCTGACGTCATTTTCTTTCTAGATTAATTCATTTCATTTGTTCGCTTATAAAGGGATCTGTGTACTCGTAAGATTGGATGGAAGATGATAATAGAAAAGCTGACCCAAACAGGCATGGAAAAATCTTTCAAGAAGTCATGTATAGTAGGTGCAAAAGTATAATCATGTCATGGTGAAGCAATTAGCCAATCAATAGTAGTGGAAGGAACTGCTTCAGGTACCATCGTCACGATACAAATGATATCTACTTAATAAATCTGCCGATCCTTTTCCCAACTATGTTGGGGTCGGCTTCCAGTCTAACCGAACTTACTAACACGTAAAAAGAGTTTGTGGTTTTTGCCGACATCGGTGAAGGCCAACATCGTGAGGAAACCTCAGTATAAGTCTGAAATCGCCATCCTATCTTGAGCAGGCATGGTGATCAATACTCATGCCTCCTTTGTATGAGAAGAGGCCTTTGCTCTGCAGTGAGTCAATAATAGACTGGTAATATTTTTAATACAAGTAAAGCATCCCTAAAAGTACCAATTCCATTTTAAACATTTTATTTATAGACTTACTGTAATTTATGTTCTAAAGTTGTTTCTACTACAGAAATAAAATGAAAAATATACATCGCTTCCCGAAGAGGATGGAAATATTGGTTCTAAAATGGGAGCAAATTAGGTGAGTTTATTCACAAAGTCGGTTGGAACTCGATGTTTTGAAGAGGCCCTCAAGTGCACTGCGGGATAGGCTCTTGAATCATATTATGCTGATTCCACTTCGTTATAAGAAAAATGTTTTTATTGACATTTTTATGCATTGAAAGTATAAGGTCCAAGTTGAATTTGTTATAAGTAGATATATCATAGAATGATCTTTAGAGCACGATTTTGCATACCAAATAAAATTAAAACAGAAAAGGGTTATTGCAATCAGTGATGTCTTCTAGAAAACCTTTATAGGATGGATTGGAAAAGTTCTTATGCATATGTAAGCTAATTAACAAATGAATAGGTACGTTTAGTTTCAAGTGCGCTACGTCAATTTTGATATAAGTTACAAATGTGGTTTTTGAAAATACATTCAAAGAAAACGTAGAAAAGTTTTGTCGTATCATACATAGGTACATATAGCAAAGAATTTCCACTCTCCCAAAATGGAATCCCTGAAGCCGAAATTACCTTACATTTGTATATTGAATATGCGGCTTTGGACCTCCAATATTTACTCAGTGGAGACGCTTTAAACCTCACAAAGGGATAGGGCACGAGACCTTTGTAGAAGAAATGTCAAATTAAGTCTGGGAAGAATTTTCACACCGCTCAGAGCCTATGCAAACATAGAATTCATTTATTTTTGTTGAATATGTATGTATTCTGACGGTTTTACATTTATAGGCAACGGAGCGTAAAGTATAGGGCTTAGAGGTTTGTTACATTTTCTAGTTAACAGCGAAAGGGAAAGCTTAGTACCTAATATAAGAGCTAAGTAAAGGCTTATTTGAATGTAATTTTCTAGTTCGGTGATCAAACAGTTGAACAAAAACAAATGCTAAGGACAGCGATTAAAATTAAACTAACCTTTTACTTAACGTAAAGCGATAATTCATAGCGAATGAGCCAGCTAGATCGTATAGAACTAACAAAACTGAAGTTTCCCACAACTTTAGAAATGCTTAGATCTGCAACAAAAACTTAGGGCACACAAATCAAATACTTCACAGCCGAAATGCCAAGGAGTTGCCAGAAAAATCCCATATCATAATAGACTATAAATTTTATATGTCCCACTTTCTTATCATATTCGTATTATATTACATTGTAACTTTCGTAAACTTACACTTAGATATGCGACGCGATAGAAATGCTTTTTGCTGAGCTTCTCGAAAAGTTGGATATTTAAAATATTTCATATGTATGTGACTTTCTGATTCTTGCTTTCGTTTTGTTCAGCTCTTTTTCTAGGAAAAATGTTAATAAGCACTTTTTTATTGCAACTTTTATGAGAGATACGTTCGTGCTTATGTTTGCTGCTGAACTAGTTTTCGGTGACAATGGAGCTCTTATACATGAGATGCTCACGATGACATCCATTTCAGACAAATTCAGACCATGACGACACAGGAATTTCTCTCTATCTGACTGATTAAAAACATTTTCCATTTACATTACGATAGTCCATATGAAGAACAGCTTGCACGGAAAAACGGCATCCAATGAGATTCACATTCGTCATTAATCCTCGATTCAACACGAAAATCCGATTAAAACTTAATGTCATCACACGGAAAATTCGGACCAAATAATTATATTTTTGTTTCATTCGGATCTTCAATACTCGTTCTGATACTCTATGGAAGCATAGTGTAGGTACCCATGAGATGATGTAATTAAAATAACCGTAGAAGTACTCTATAAATCACATAAGTCACACGTTGAGTTTCTAAACAGACAAATGATTACATCATCTATCTTTACATTACTGTTTTATATAACTGAAATGACATTAAATTGTTAATAAGTTTTGATAAGTTTCAACAATTATAAATATAGACGTTATGTGACGATTTAATTTGGGGCATATAAAAAGAGATTCAAAACATCTATCATCATTATCGCTATCTGATGATGCCCAACACGTGAGTCTAACATAACTGACCCCATAAATTCATGGCGTTAGCCGGTTTAAACGAGAAAAACGTGGAGCCGGGTATTAACGATGCTATGTGAAACAGAAGGCATGCCTGGGATACTTTTTATAGGAAGGCGGCGCGAAACAATGGTCACCTCGATCGCAATGTGAACGGTATGAATTGAGTGACCTAGTTAGATGTGTTCCGGTATTTGCCTGATAGACTATGTTAAAACTGCAGTTTTGTGGCAGTATAAGTTTAAGAAGATTAAGGAAACAAATGATACTTTTAGATTAGGTTGCAAGCGATACTTTTTTAAACGCTTCTGAGTGTTTTAATAAATGATAAATGATTTTATTTCTGTAAGTAGGTTTATACAAACACTTTTACACGTTAAACATTTTTTTTTAAACTAGATGAGGCCGGCGTTTCCTATCTGACTACTCTGAGAAGAAAGACCGAAACAAACTCAGAGGTCACAGTCTCTTTTAAAGTCCAGACATAATCTTGGTCAGATCATGTGAAGACCATGTAGGTTGGTGTCTGAAATGGTCTTTCGAGTAGTTACACGTTTAATTAGTTTTGGAGTTGTAGAGACTGTGTATGATTTATAGTGTGTACAAAAGTTTTTTCAAAATAGATAGTATTCTATTAATTAAATTGATAGTAAACTGCATTTGTAATTAGATTATAAATTTAACTAAACCTTTTTTACAGTCCGTTCAACCGATATTAACTTCTATTGCGTTGGTGACATGACAAGTGGCACCTGCAGTAAATAGTTGGTAATGAAACTAAACATTGCCATAAAATCCCATTACCTTGAACTCGTTATTCAAAGAGCACTATTTACATCATTAATCGGGTTGGAACTAAAACAATCTCAGAACTGAATTCCAAAACGTTTGAACTGGAAATCAAACTCAAAATCTCATAATACTGCATTCACGCTTACAGCTACTAATAAACAATTTATGTTTTGCACTGGCATTAACATTAACATTGACTCCATAAAATTGCCTCCGATGTTATTGCCGTCATAGCTTCAATTCGTGAGTAATCTGCAATCTTCCATTCTGTGTGACGCTATTTGTCATAATACGACAATAAACGGGACAAAAGGGAAGTTTGGATTTATTCTCCGTTTGTTTAGTGCCACCATTCTTCAGATTAAAAGCTCCGAGATATGATACTCTGGTAGATGTTTGATGTTTGTGGCTATTTTTTGTATCATGTTGTTGAGTAAATAAGATAAATCATCTTTGTTGCTTTAGGTTTTGGTTGCTTCAAATATTTTTGTTTTAGAATATGAATTAATGGAATCGGATTTATTAAAATATTTTCAGGAAATATGTAGTGGATAAATGCGTAAGTTAAATTAAATAATAAATCGGATATAAATCGTGGATAGTGCGGTATGATCAACTAATTAAACTTATCGAGTACCACATATGGCTAGATACACATTGTGGCGAAGTTTCGGGGTACCATAATTTAATTCACTGTCGTGTCATAGACCCGACGGAGTAGAATACACATTAAGCAACTATGTGAAGTGTAGAATTCCAGAGACAATACCTATCAAATTTGTTGCAGATATAAAATGTAAGTTATTATCGTGACCGAGCAAAGTGGAAAATTATGAGCGTTGATCATAAACAACACAGTAACTCAATCTATCAACAGCTCTGCTTTTAATAGCAAACAAAACTACATTGTACTTTTTAGTTGACTATATACCAGAGGGACTTTTCATCTTCATCAATCTTTTCATGCATTGCTGGGTAGACTGTTTTCTTTATTAAAGCAATTTTATAAAGTTTTATTCCACATAATATTAATTCTCTCTGTTAAAGCGACGGTTTCCTAGAAGAGCGGTAGCTGTCACGTAACGAGCGCAGTGACGGCTGTCATGAAAATGATGGCAGTGGGGTTTGACTTTACGGTGTCAAAAAAAGCTTTAGAGAGAAGCTTTAGCTTAGAGAGCGTTTCAGTGACGTCATTCGCTGGTAAATTGCAGAGCTATATGGTGGCCTGCACCACTCTTCTACGTAATTGTAGCTTTAGGAGGGATCCAAGGATTTACTAAAACAGTAAGAAAAGTAATTAAAAAAAATTAAATCGACTTAAAAAATAAATTAACTCAAAATTATAAAATAACTTTAATTTCGGATGTCGGTGTCTTGGGATCTGTATTTTAGTTTTTTGCCACGGACTTCCGAAATTAAAGTTATTTCATAATTTTGATTAATTTCTTTTTGAAGTCGATTTAATTTTTTTAAATTATTTTTTTATTTCGTAGTTTTTAGTTTTTAGTAAAAACTGGAATATTGTTTATAATAAGTAGTTAATAGTTTTGTTGTAAATACTGCACTAGTATTTGACCAAGGTTTTGTGATGTTTTTTCTTTGACACTCACACCCGTAGCTCGTATCAATAAGCCAGGCCGTCACACTTACACGTATTAATCCATATCTTGAAAACTCCTGAACCGATTTTGATGAAACTTACACTGTTCCCTAAGTTGAAGTTAATGTAAGCCAATATAAAAAACACAATCAGAATCCGATTAATAGTTTCGGAGAAATGCGTGGACAAACATACTAACATATGTACAAACATATAAACATACACCTATAAAATTTTGTATATTTGATTGAAAGCCCTAATAGATTATAATATGTCAATATATTGTAGTTACAATAATATTACATACATACGTGTCAATTTGATAACCTCCTTCTTTTTGAAGTCGGTTAAAAACTGAAACCACAACGACGAACATTCAAACAAAATGTGATAAAAAATTCACTCTAAAATGAGGTTGATTCAAGCTTTTACTTTCCACATCTGTATAATATACACTTACTCTAAAAAAATCTGACCCATTTTCAAGAACAGGGATTCTTTACGTTTTTGTTCAAATGTATACAAGTGGCGTAATTTGAGAGAACAAAAAGCGAAAAAAAGGAGAATTTACAGCGACCTGAAATCTAGGCGTAAAAAAAGATAAATGTCAGCTGGCAAACACGCCGTAGATTAACGATGGTCAAAAGAAAACATATTTTTGTTATATCTACTATTTTTGAGGATGAAATACTTTCTGTCTTAAAGAATGATTAAAATGGACGTTGATGCAGTCTTATTACAATAGCTTTGCCAGTTACTTATGTGCCAAATTGAAAACTGTACGTATGTGTAAAGGCTTCTACAAACAGGCGCGACACGCGACGTGAATCGCGCGCGGCACATAAGCACCGCTCGTCGCGCAACACTCGGTGCCTTAGTGTCGTGTCACGTGTCGCGCCTGTTTTCAGGAGCCTTAATTAAGAAGTAGTGATGTAAACCGACTATGCAAGTATTCATCAAAACCCTATGTTTGCTGACGAGCAGTCGGGTAAAAAGGAGACATTTGTGTTAAGTTTCAAAAACGAACTGAGACAAGCCATATTACCAACAAGCCGTTGCCCGCGGCTTCGCCCGCGTGGATGTCAATATTTCCCTATTTGATTGGCTTTTATTCACAATTTCATGAGTTTTAATTTATTTGCGCGGGGTTCTGCTCAAAAAAAATTAATACCCATGAAATTATTTTTCTAAAATAAAAGTAACCTAAGTTACTCCTTATAACATCAGCTATCTGACAGTGAAAATCCCGTCAAAATCGGCCTAGCCGTTTCGGAGATTAGCCGAAACAAATAGACAGATAGACAGATAAAAATAAAAAATAAATCTTTTTCGTTTCATGTATCGTGTGAAACTGAAACTCAAAGCATTTATTTCAATTAAACAACATACCCATTTCAAAGCGTAATAGGTACCTGTGGAGAAGAATGGGCAAGATACTCCATGGACACTCTTTTAAAATATATTGTTACAAAAATCTTAGTAGCATCTTTATGTTGAATTTATAATTAAATGTGATAACGAGGTAAAACAGACGTACTTACACGTTAAAAGTATCCAGAGTAGCAAATAGAAAAAAAAAACTATATACTGTCTTTAGCATTTAGTAAAAAGCTGTTATTTTGACATTAAAAACAGCCTCTTCAATTTTATAAATTGATGCGAAACAACTTATACTCAGTACACGTAATACATTATGAGCTTTCAACGCCTATCTCAGACCTAATCGGCAGAAACTTGCTGCCTAACAACAGAGCAATACTAAAACACACCTTAGTCCAACCTACGGACTGGAATGTTCTGCCTTAAACTAAGTCGATCGATCTACATCAATAACTGAACGCACCAGTTCCTGAGACCTATCTAAATTATGCACTCCGGCTAGATGAACTTCAATAGACTTGTCAGTCACAATGCTTTCATAATTGAATATCTACGGTAAGCTGGGAGATAGCGCAGCTTAGCGTCTTCTATCTAGTATCTTCGTCTCGTCTCGATCAGGCGTGGGTGCTGTTGAATGTATAAGAGACAACATATGCGAAGTTGGATGAAATTTGTTGTTGTTTGTCGTCATTTATTGTGATTTAAAAATAGAACTGTTGCTTTTTCTGGCTCGACTGATGTGATTTGCTTTCAAAACTGGCTCTGTTGGTCTCGACGACTGTTTTAGCCTAGATTGAACTTTTCTGCTTTGGAGCTGATCTAAATAATATTACACTGACTTGAATTACCTTGTTCGATGCCTAAGTAAATTTTAAAGACGTTGATAAGGACCCATTTTATAGCCGGCACGTCGCTAAAGTCTGTCTTCGAACTTCGTACCCAATATCCACAACCTTCAATTGACTCTTATTGAGATAAGAAACTGACGCATGGTTTTTCTCTCATCGATATTTTATTATCATTAATCATGTTTGTACGAACTTCAATAAAGTTTTATACATCTATTACCAATATTCGGTCTAGACGTGATAAAAATTCTGCTACCATTAGGTTGAACATACTGAATGTAGACAAAACTCTCGTTACAAAATTTCGGGGTGCTACTAAGTAGATACAATGTTTTATGGGTCAGGTAACGAATGAATCCCTGTGGTATCGTAAGAACTAACTAAGGGTTTGTGTTAGAAACATGAGCAGTGGAATATACTCGTAATAGTGACGTCATTTATCTACCATTTTGTACTAACAACCCTAAAAACAATTTTGGTATAAAAGAGTTAACGTAAAATATTTATATTGTAACTTCTACGAGTACATTAAGAGATAATGAGTTAGCAAGAATTAGAGCCAAGAAAACGGTGCCGAGCGGAAGATACCGAATAAAAGATTTCGCGTTTAATGTGCTCACAATACAATATAAATATCAGTGGTAAAGAAATTCAGTTTCAAGTAAAGACTTAACAAGCGTAAAATTATTTTCTAACCCAGTTCCATTCTTGATAAGAATCTTCCAATAACCCGACAAATACAATTTCTTTACTCCCTCTATTTCCAAGACCAAACTAAGTTTTCGAATAACACGATTAAATTCACTTTTTCTTATTGTGAACTAAGAAACTAACCACTCCGCATTGGAGAGAGAAATCGAAAAATACGCGACCCGACTTGCTTGCGGCGTTCGTGATCAGGTGAAGTGAATGCTGAACCGTTGAGCGACAACAAACCATCGTGGATACCTGCACTATCTAGATTTAAGTGAAATATATTTTGTGAGTAAAAGGATGGCTGCGTTTTTCGGTAAATTGGTAGGTGAATTTTGCCGGTGAAACATTGCATTGAGCGTTAGCGAATAGGAAAAATATTTCAATTAGGAAGTTGTGTCAAAAATGACTAAAATAAGTGCATTATTTGGAAATAAAAATAAAATAAATCGTGTAATATTGTCATTCGCTACTGCTAAACTATGCAATGTCATTAAAAATACTGTTATGGCATGTATAAAAATGTAAGATGAAGTTAAAAAGTGTTTGCCACCAACCTTCATCCTCCATTTTTAAATCATACGAAAAAGCAATAAAGTATCAAGCTTAAGAAACTAAGAGAAATAAATCACATTTAGAAATCCCATGGATGCCAGGCTCTTCCTAGAATCCTTGAGTGCTTATTAGTAAATAAGCAAGATTAGAACTTAGATAAATTAATACAGCTACAAATTCCGCAACATAATATAATAATTTATACTTCTGTGGTCTGATCTAATTTAATACAGCTGTCCCAACTCCTAACACAACCATACTACAAACCAAACTAGTTATAAAGCACGAAACTAATCAAAATAATTTGTACATGAATCAAAACTAAATAGTTTAGACATGTTTATTATACACAGCATCGAAAGTAAGTAAATATTGCGCAAAGTTTCGAATGACAACTTTGTCATCATCAGACATGAGCCTGTTATCAAAGACGAATCTTCAGATTTAAATATCGAACACAATAAAAGTGACAGGGCTGAGATAGAAGGCGAAAATACACAAGGAACGTAGCCCAAAGTAATGGTCAAGCAAGATCACGGACCAACTTCATAAATGTTATTGCCGTGTCCATGCGGCACTCTATTAAGCCAAAGACCACGGCAAATATGGAGACCAAACACCCAAAGACATCATTGGAACCAGTCACTATTCTCAACATTGAAGACTCGACATAGAAAGTGAAGCATTCTAGTCAATTCCCATGACAAAACATGCAATAAGATCTTTCACAATAGATTTTAATGAAATAAGAACCTACACGTGGCTCTCACCAAATGTGATCAAATATACGTATATCGATAGAACATCCACATCCGTCACAAGGTCACAAGCGAGACAGCTTGATATATGACTTTATATAGAAGTAAATATTACAAGTAAACGTATTAGCGTAAAATATTCCGAGGTATTATAATGAAAGCAAACATTCATGCTACGTTTTATTTCATGTCGAGATCAGCCAATATCAATAGCAATTTTCGCCTTAAAAGCTTTGTAATTTTCATGTTAAATATTTGGTTGAGAAATTTGTGGTAGCCCAGGAATCAATGGTTCGAGTTGCAGGTTTGAAAACAGGCTAGTGCCAGTGTGAATATTTTGGTTCTTTTATAACAGATCTAAAATACTGCTGGCTTATTGTAGAAATATATCATGAACAAACTGGATTGAGTTTCGCAAAATTAAGCAATAGCTGAAATGATACCTATAACAGTAAGCAACGTTACCATAGAACACAAAAATATAGTTGTAAGTGACTTGCAAAATTAAAAAAACAAAATCAAAGTCATTTATTGAAACTAAGCTGAGAATCAGCACTTTTCGAACGTCAAAAATTACATAAGCCAGTCCCCCACAACGCCCGCCCTTCACTACTTCCTAGTGCATTAGCTGGGAAGAAGAAGTGGCGCAACAAAATCCTCAGCAGAAAAAGAAGTTAAGTATTGTAGCAAATCAGTATTATAGTAAGCAAAAGTTGAAACGTTTCAATCAAATTTAAACTTCATTGCTTACTTGTTAAGGCTGGAATCGGTACACACAAGTTTATAGTGATTTTAATAACTTGAATTGACAGTCTAGCGACGACGTAGTAAATCGGCGGGACGCGTTAAACACGTCAATGTCAAGAAATACGAGCAACGTTTTCATGGATATTAAGTTTTTTATTATGTCCTTGGACAGTGTTAGTACAAATTCTTTAGCTAAAGCAATCACCTTAAATAAACCTTCCATTCTTCCTACTCAAGATTTAATGCCTTGTGTTTTGAATAGCGCATTCATGATTCTCAATTCATTCGAGAAGATTTAAATCTTCAATAGCAGTTTTATTTACTCGACTATGACAAAACCGAAAGAAATGTTTATAAATCTCAAAGGTGTGCAAAGGTCAAGGTCCTAGATGCACCTGGAACCTAGAAGCACCGATCAGTGATTCCATGACATGCTCCGAATTTGAATTTGTTTTCTTCGTTACTAATAAACGTGTTATAACAACGTTTTCATTTCGTGTAATTTGACTTTCGTTGTGTAACTATACATACACGCTATACAACGTTTATTAGTAAGTAGGTTTATATTTACGTGACATAAACGTGGTAATTATTTGTTGGTAAATCAACTCTATCCGTAAGAACAATGATAACCAAAATTTCCTATCCACATCATCACCCACCCTTCATTTAGTGTCTGCGCAGCATGCCTTTTTCAATACAAATGTATCTCCGTCATAATCGTCGTCTCTCTCACTCTCTCTGCCATATCTGTATTCCCCCCTCTCTTGCTACCTTTCATTCAATCTATACCTCGTTTCTATGTTCTTCCCCTACTAAATAACAATCCAATATTTGCAATACCCGGCTGTACTCAAACTCAAAGCATTTATTTAAAAAAATACAATTACAGGCATTTTGGAATTATCAAGGAGTCGGTCAGTCAGAAAGATGAAGCTAGTTGCCCATTTTAAAGCGTAGAAGGTTCATATGGAGAAGAACGGGCAAGAAACTCCACGGAAACTCTTTTAAAACAAAATGTTTGTTACAAAATATTGGTTACATCATTCATGTTGAAAATAAATAATTATGTGAGAACAATGTAGAAAGATATGTACGTTAAAAGCGTCCGTATTAAAAAGATATATGCCAAAAGAGATTCAAAAATTAAAATAAGCCGTGGCAGCTAAGAGATGACCAATCCCTACTGACGGCGCTCGTTCACGAACATGACGCATGGATCAGCACCATTCGGCTCAGCCATTTTGAAGGGAGCTTAATGATCCAACACACACGCTACCACCAGCGAGACAAGTATATCCATTTCTTTCATCAGAATGATCTTCCATCTCCAATAACACTTACATATTTATATGTTTAGCTACAAATACTAAAGCATTAACCGGTCATCAAAGATTGAATGGTTGGTCAATGGTCATCCTGAATGCTCAAAGATTCATGGCCGCTTTGCTAAACCATCATTTACGAAAACATTAAACATGTTTCCCAAGACAAGTTAAACTGGCATAATATATTATAGACTTATGGCCTAGCTAATAAATAATGTCTAGACCACGTATTACTTGTAAATACCAACTTGTAATAAGACGATGTAATATTCTTGTGCTGGTTATAATAATATTATTTTAATATCATCTTGTGAGGCGACATAGTTTATGGGTGTGATTTTTTCTTGTACAGTCAACCGGACGTCGGTAGTGTAATGATTTTGTAAAATAATAATTAATTATAAGACTTTTTTCCACAAGCGACCGATGGCGCTAGTGGTTACACGAACTTTGTACATCCGGTTTAGGTATAAAAGACAATCGGTATTAAAGTATATTTATTTGTTTTGTTTAATTAATAAATCATTATTGTTTAAATTAAAATAGTTTATCTATAGTTAATCATAATCCCTAATGTATTCTAGTTAGCCTAATGTATTTTGTCAAGTGATTGTATTGACTGTTTACTTTGCTGTGATTGGTCGTACAGCCGGCTGTGTTCATTTCCGTTTAAAGTGGAGAACACTCAGTTGGTAACTGATTTATTTGTACAGAGGCAGTCTTATTCGAGGCGTTGAGCCGTCAGCATATCTTACGGATCCGTGCTACTTTCGATTATATTATTACTAATTAATAAGTGATTGTTGATAACCTGATTGTGTTGGAATAAAGTGAATAAACATTATTGATACTGAACTTGAGGTGTATGATTTCTTCACAGTAGTAACATTTTGACCCTGAGCTGGTGTAGTACAGAGTTTCAATGAGCCCAGTTTATATTGTTTTTGTTACTCCTTACGTGTGGCCTCTGTTTCTTTCTTTAATATATTAATGTAAAAAGTAATTTAAAAAAAATAAATCGACTTCAAAAAGAAATTAACTCAAACTTTGAAATAACTTTAATTTCGGAAGTCGGTGTCTTGAGATCTGTATTTTAGTTTTTTGTCAGCGACTTCCGAAATTAAAGTTATTTCATAACTTTGAGTTAAATTCTTTTTGAAGTCGATTTAATTTTTTTTAAATTACTTTTTTATTTCGTCATTTTTAGTTTTAAGTAAAAATTGGAATATTGTTTGTAATAAGTAGTTAATAGTTTTGTTGTAAATACTGCACTAGAATTTGCCCAAGGTTTTGAGATGTTTTCCCTTCGACACCCACACCCGTAGCTCGTATCAATAAGCCAGGCCGTCACTTTTACACTTATTAGTCCATATCTTGAAAACTCCTAAACCGATTTTGATGAAAGTTGCACTGTTCCCTAAGTTGAAGTAAATGTAAGCCAATATAAAAAACACAATCATAATCTGATTAACAATTTCGGGGAAATGCGTGGACAAACATATACACCTATAAAAGTTTGTATATTTGATTGGAAGCCCTAATATATTATCATAGGTATGTCAATATATTGCAGTTCCAATAATATTACATACATACGTGTCGAATTAAGGACCGACTCAAATTTGCAACCTTATAAAACCAGCGCCATTATTTGACTGCTTAAGTTTACTGTCTGACCTTTAAAAATACTTTAAGTAAAACTTGATAATAATATAGAAGACGGCCTTTTTGGTCCTTTAAGTTATTTGACAGCTTTTAAAAAAAAACGCTGATATTTTCTAGGGACTGGAGCTCAGACAGCAAGTTTACATTTACGTACGGATTAAATTTTTACTTTTTGTTTTTTTGTTGTTTTAGTCTATCTAAAGGATGTCTGGTAGGTCACATCACTATCAGACCGCCATTGTACGCATAGAAGTAGCAATATTGTAAATGAGCTGTGTTACAATGTTTGTTAATATATTAAGGTATTATTGATCTGTCCGTACCAATTCCACAACTTTTTGACCTCCCTATACTCGTAATAGTGCTAAATGCCCGCTCGAATTAAACAAAAGAAGAATAATTGGATTAACCTAACACCAGTTTTGATGCCTTTATACATTCAGAAAAACAAACGTGCTGAAACTAAAGCCAACGGTTTCGAAACTAAACTGCAAAACTGATTTGAATAAAACGTATCGTTACGCCTACCAAGGTGCCTACGTCACTAGTAAAATGGAAATCAAATATGGCGGATGAAAAAATAAAATGTAAAACGTACCGATTTAAACAAACATTGTCGCCGGATTTTGTGTGAGTGCTCAAAATGTAGGGCAATTTAAATTTTGATAGCGAAGTGTGATGCCGATCGTGTTGGTTTAAATGTACGGAATTATCAGTACCGTTGAGGTGAGTGTTATATTATATGTTATGTCAATGAGCTCATCCCTATCACATGGGACTTAATTAATGGTAAAATATGCGAATATTATACACCAATGCGCACCAATGGTTAGGTTATTGGGAGGTACAGGTCTTATAATAATAGTTATAAGACCACTTTCTAAGTCACATATTTTGAACAAATCTCAACCCAAGAACTCAATGGCTTAGCACGCGACGATGGGAAGAGACCAGACGGAATGGCCATAATGCCTTGGAAGGTAGGTAGGCCTTTGGTGTGAGATGCAACGTGTGTCGACACCCTTGCGCCATCCCATCTTCCTAGCACGGCAGGCTGTGCTGGAGCGGCTGCTGCGGGTGCGGAAAACCTCAAACGGCGCAAATACTCCAATCTTATTGGGACTTATATATTAGAGCCGTTTGGGGTTGAAACACTTGGGCCGTGGGGTCCGAGTGCCCACTTAGTTTTTCGAGACATCGCCAGGCGGTTGGTCGACTCCACACGTGACCAGACGGCTGGCCTATTTTTTGGCCAAAGAATTAGCATTGCCATACAACATGGCAATGCTGCCAACCTTCTGGGCACTTTTCCTGTTGACAGCGATGCGGATGAATTTTTTGATGCCCTCTGATTATTTCCCCTCCTTTTTTATATACATGTACATATTATTATTATTATTTTAAGATTGTTAGATTTTTTCACAATCTCAACGCTCACAATGCATGTAGGCTAGTTTGTGAGTGGTAAAGGTTAGGCTGAAAATAATAGCGACGATGACATAAGAACAGATACCGACCAATTCTAGATTGCCAATCATAAAACTGTGTTCAACAATAAAGACCTAAATAAAGTCGTACCGAAGTATCAATAGTCGTCGAAACAAATATTTGTTTGGCCTCCAAATAAAATATTTGTTTGAAATCTGTCTGTTTGTACTTTCAATTCGTATTTGTATTGCACCCACAACAGTGAGTCCTAGTAGAGATAGTTTGAAGCATTACTCGAACTCCATTTTCCCAGTGTTAGCTTTTAATGGTAAGCTGCTAACTGTGATAAATGTGTCGTTAAACCGTACTTTGATAGCGTGCTAAGATCATAACTTGCTCAGCAAACTCATCATGTTTGTATGAACGTGTATTAAAGCAACAATGAGGCTATACCTATTTGAGTAAAGGCTTGAAGTTAATATGATGAAGTGTAGGGGGACTTAGTGCGTAATATGATCTTAACATTTTTACTTCCTCGCTGATAGGGGTGTGAAGAAAGATGGAATATTAAATTATATAATATATGTCATCTGAAATAAGCGTGATGAGAAACTAAATCATTTAAAACTCATAACATATTTTGATGGTTTTTAGGACATTTTATCCTATAATATACCTTATATTTGCCTAGGGTGAGGTCGTTTCGGTGGTGACTCTGGATATGGCCAACGCCTTTAAGACCTGGCTCTGGAGTTGCATAAGGGAGGCACTCGGCCTACCTCCATCGCATTATCGGAACTATTTGGCGGAGAGAGCCATAATAATCTACACGGTTCGGTAACGTAGTAACCCGGACACATGGTGAAAGAAGGAACAGTGGGGTTTAGTCGGTAGGAGCCCAACATAATCCTTCATTCTCCCCAGACGGAGGATATCATTCTGTGAGAATTTCCCGAAGAAAAAACAAGGAGATTTTACGTCATTTGGCTTTGACTGATACTAAATAAGTTTTAGACAAGCAAGCTAACATATTTTTATGTCGGTGCACAACAAAACGTGTGTAAAATATTATTCACAAAATTTATACAACACGTTATTTGTAGACACTCTCCTCCTTCTACCAAGATACCCAAATGTTCTTTAGCGAAATTCCGTCCGACACACATTTCTTTAAAAACTCCTCCAACGTATGCTTTTACGTCGTTGAAATATTTCACACGGGCGAAACATCCCCAGAATAAACATATATCAGCTATATTCAAATTAAATAAGCCATAATTTTTAAAAGTTCCAAGTTATGGCGTGGTTATGCAGTTTCTCTGGTATTACAACCGTTCGCATAATGCGATGTGTCTACTGAGTACGTCTAACTTACTCTAAGAATTGCAAGACTTTTTTTATTATCTTCTTAGTTAAAAGTGGACGTAAAGGTTTTAAATGGTGTTCCAACTTTGCATAACGTGGACTCTTTAAGAGTTTTAGATCTAAAGAGTTTATGCAAAAGATACACAATTGCGTCTTGCAACGAAATTGTTTTTCGAGTGGTTTAACTATTTGAATAGCGTGAGAAAAACGAAGAGCGTCAGCTGCTTGCCACCGCGAAAGTTTTAAAAGTAAAATAAGGGAAATAAATGAGCTATGTTTCACTTAAATGGTAACATCTGTTGATATTTATGCAACGATATATAGTTAAAACTAAAATAAATGTATTGTACAAAAGATAACATTATTTATAGATAATGACAATAGTGAATACGTTGAATAATTTCGTAAAGTCGCCTTTTCTGAATTTTTCTTTCATTGCACTCATAAAAGAATACGCAAGATGTCTCGTTGATCTGCGAAGCATTTATTTTGAAAGGCTATTGCGTTCAATTTGGTCATTCATTGGAAAAATTCCATTATTTGCTTCGTGACTCTTTTTTTATCGCTCATTTAAATAAAAAAAAAAACTTCATTTGAAATATTTAATCAAAAGATGACTTTCATTTAAAATATTTATTTACAGAGACGGGCCAATGAACCTTTTTTGTACGTTTTAAATGTCACTTACAATTTACGCATTTATTTTATACATGTGATGTGATAGTTTACTGTAAGGAGTGCTTACACACACATTTTCGGGGGCGGCCAAAGATGAAAAACGTAGTTTGCAAGATTGACACGAGAAGAATGAACGCCAAAGAAGTATAACATTTGCTTCGGCTTTTTTGTTCAACAATTAATACTGCCGATTCGAATGAGCCGACCCGAACACGATGTGTGTAGCACCCCTAACATTTTAGAGAAATTGCTTCTTGGAAACTTTAAAGATATACCTATGAAGAATTTTTATTATTTTTCTTTACTTTTATTACACTAATAGCATTTCAGCAACTAAAATCACGAATCATTTCAAAGTCCCACAAACACACGAAGGTACAATCAAGACTTCCCATGCACACATCAGACGCGCCAATGACAGCCAATCTTCGTCCAACATAAAAAGAAGAATAACGTTTAACTAAATAGCTGCCTATAATCAACAAAGTTGGCGAAGTGAAAAAACTTGGATAAAGAGCAATTTGCCAAACTACAGCGATTTGTAGCCGCATCAAATGATAATGATGTTATTCTGGGAAGAAAGTGGTGGAATGTATTTGATGACAGGGTAATAACAGTGTAATGTGGTGGTAGTCATTCGCAACGTTAGCACGAACTGTCTGAAATTCAGTAATATGTAGGTACCTACAAAAAGATCTCTGTTCAGTAGAAGTAACTATCTTACACAGAATGAAAGCAGTCGTCATTTTAATGCTATACAGTTGTTTTATTGGATATAATACCATCTGCATTACAAATGCATTTTAGATGCGTTGCTAGCCCAGATCAAATCAGTGTTATACTCAATGAAATGATCTTATGTGCTAGATAAAGTCATAATACTTCCCAGAACGAGTTCGGCTCTTTTACAAAGAGGTCTACTACTAGCAAGTGCAGTACATTAATTCTGATACGTTACCATTCCAGTGAAATTAGTGCACCGAAACAAAATCTGGGGGACGTAATTTACAGTTCAAAAGCTTTGTACGAGTAACAAAATGTTCGACATTTCAAGTTTTACCCACGGCTGCTTGCATTTCAAAACGTTAACTTCACAAAGTATCCATTGAGGCCTCGTCCAGAGTGAATGCGCACTGACTAGGGCGGTAGCGGGCAAAACTCTCGCTATAACAGATGTATACAACTGAACTGTCAAATATCTTATATTGGTAGAGTAAGCGTTATAACTCCGGTATATGTCGTGTGTAAATCTTTATTAGTAAGTTTGTTTGTATACTTAGTGCAAAAAAAACCAACAACTACGAAACAGACTAAAGTTACGACACCGAATCACCGTTGCGTAATGCTTAGAAATGACTTTAACAGGTTGCCTAGCAACAGATTTTTAAAAATTTGTCAGACACCAAACTTGCCAAACCATAGACAGTATCAAAATGTAGATTTCAAAGCTTAGTTGCCTACTTAGAATCGAATGGTGAAACGGGGAGGTACCTAACTAAACGTTGCTTTACTTGACGTTAGTGAAAACGGCCATCAAATCCATCTCGCTAGGTGCAGCTATTGTCACTGCATTATGAATGGACGAAAATGGCGGTTTCATATACATATGTTTGATACTACAATCGCCGTAGCACCAGCGCAATTTCCTCACCCTGAATGAAGCCTGAGACAGAGATCCGGCAGTAGATAATATTATTCGTGAACCAAAAGTTTACAAAGTTCTTCTTTCGTTACACGTCACTATGTCTTTAAGTTGAGCTATAGTTAATTTTAACTTATCCAGCGATACTTTGATATAATTTGGTTTTACACTTCTAAAGTTAGCTCTAAGAAGCGCAATTACTTTGAAATGCATAAAGTCTTTTAAAATTTAACTTACTTTGATATAGATAACGAGTTCCAAGTTTACTTATTTAGTATTTTTGAACAAGCTTTAATTGCTAAAATAATTTTTTACTTAGGTGGAGTTTCTTGACTGACGAAGTGAATTTAAACGTTTTTCATCAAAATCACGTAGTGTTATAGTGCTTTATTTTAATGCTTTATTTAATTTATTATTATATCGAAGTTGCGATCAAAAACTTATTATAAATACAAAAGACAACTTACCATCCCCATTACATTTGACCTATATACCTACCAAATAACCTTCCATAAGCAGGCACTCAAATTTATTCTGATATATCATGGAAATCGATGACCGCTTGTCATAAAACATGATCAAAGCAAATAATATTTCAGGACAAAATTTCCATACGTCTAATGTAAGTCATACACTGTAAGGGTCTTAGGATAGTTCCTTGAGGGACCCTTTTAGTGGGCACCAATAAATCAAACCCTAATGGAGTGTGTAACCCTCTGGTAGGGTTTGGGCGCATGATATTTTCGAATTTTACAGTAGGCAACGATAGAACCGACCCAAACGGCCACGATATTGATGGCAACCCATGTTGACATTGTCGTAAGCATTAGATAGAATGATTGGACGAAAATGTGAAAGTTTTCTCTTGTTAGGTTTTTGCTTATTCATGGGGTCGCTCTTTTATTGATTATGTGTGTGACTTTGTGATAAGAAAAGTGTCTAAAAGGCTATTAGGGTGTTGTGCAGTGTCGAATTTTACATTAAATACAACCTACAATATCTACCACATTCCCTACAATATTCTGATAGGTTACAAAATTAAAGTTTTAACTTGAGTTATAACGTTCTTAGCTATTCGCGAACAAGAACGTTTAACGAGTCTAAAGATTAATTCATAATTAATATTTGAAAACATTTAATTAGAAACAGAAGCCCACAGGTTTTATGTTTTAGATCTAAAATGTTGAGTTTGAAATTAAATTAACATAAACTTATAACGTTACCAGATATTTTGGTGACAGCGTTTCTTTATCTTACCTGCAACAAAAAGAACATTTTTAATCAAACAACTTTATATATTACACTCCTAATTATTCATAAATTGCACTTTCGCAGGTCGAAATTAATGACACAGGACCGACACAAATAGAAAAATACAAGAAAGTGGGTAACCACAGACACATAACATCACAACTGTTATCCCCGTTGGATTAGGCAAAGGTATCTAAGTAATACCCACTTTTCACCAGTTATGTTTAAGCTCCATGTAATAGGGGGCAAGCCTATTGCCATCAACCGGGCACAAATCCAGACTCCGTGCTGCTACTGAGAAATTCCAGATAGAAAAACCCAATAACACTTTGCCCGTCCTGGGAATCGTTCCCGACATGAAATACTTTCGAAATGTCATAGATTATAATGGTTATAAAAGCCCACATTATTGAAAACGAAACGGTTTTAATTAAGTTACTTCAAAATATGAAATAAATTACATACGTCACGATTTTTAACATGAGCTTTAATTGTTTTTTGGGAATAGACGTATTCATAATAAAGTCCAAACATGAAAAGTACCAATTGGGCGTGAACATAACACTGAAAATAAAGTACATGATTTATTCAGTGCCGCTAATAATAGATTCGTACACAAACCTGAAAACCCTGCAAATAAAAAAGAGACAATACTTGTCATAACAAGGCCCAGTTTCACACGATCACACAAAAGTTCTTGAACATGAAGCCAAAGAAGTTTTGTTTTATATTCAAAAGCTAATTAATGACACTTTTCGCAATTTAGGCCCATTCACATTTAATATTGAAAAGGATTAGGGTCCCAGTTGTTTTGAGGAGGGCAAAAGAAAAAGTTTCTATAAGGTCTACCTCTTAAACGGACTTGGGTTTAAGTGGACGTTCTTCGTAATATGAAAAGTTTGACAGTTAACGACAAAGTGGAATAAAAAGTGCCCTTAAAAACTATGTAATGGCATGAAAAAATACTGGTATATTATTGTTGTAATGTCTAATAGAGTTTTTGTATTGTTATTTGAGATAGCTTGCTGTATAACAAATGTTATTGTTTTTGTTTTGACTTCTATTATTTCATGTTATTTTTATCCAATGATAACACTAGCTGTCAACACGGCTAGTTGACACTTCCCGTGACCCAAGGGCCGGCTTTTACCTTGGCCAGAGGCTAAGCATTGCCATACAATGTGGCAATGCCGCCAGCCTCTTGGGTACATTACCAGTCGACAGCGATGCGGGGGAATTTTACGACGCCATATTTTAGTTTGTGAATAGTTTTAGTTAAGTTAGGATATCATTTTGTTATTTTATTAATTAATTACTATAAGTTGTTATGTAAAATATTAATTTATTGAGACATGATAATAAATCTAACCCCGTTATGTTGACCAATGATAACACTCTAGACTGAATGCTACTATTTACTCTCTACTATTATTTGATGCTACTATTTACTATTTACTCAGCACAAGTAAAGTAAAAAGTCCGAAAGTCAACAATTCGTAGTTTTATCACATAAAAAACACGTTAATCAATAATGTTTTTAAATGGGTTAAATATTTCTCATGTAAGTGAAATTTCTTATGGGAAATAAAGACATCTGAAACCGGATTTTTTTATGCAATTACAAACTTACATTCGCAGTTGGAGAGTCGACCGTGACGTATATCGATGTATGGGAGAACATGTTAAATTTGTTTTAGGGATAAATTCTTCCCAACTACGGAACTCTTCATTGTGCGTAGTCCGACACGCACTTGGCCGGTTTTTTTTTTATATTACCGAAGCTTTTCTTAAAACAACGAAATAAACAATAAGAAATGTACAGATGACCAAATTACAAAAAATAATTAAGTCAATTTGGTTAAATAATTAAACCCCAATAACTTAATACTTCACTGTCCCAAATTGGCATAAAACCAACGCTAAAATAAGGTAAAGTTTCCTTCGTAACCATTTCCCACCCCGTTGGGAGCCGAATATGAAAACAGTAACTTATTTTTAGAGTGGATCCAATGCAGTTCAGAACAATTTTCCAGGTTTTCAGTATTTTGGCGGTAATTTAAAGCTTGATGCAAACGTAGTTGAAGAATTCTATATAACTAGTAATTTACCCATTGAAAAATACAGTCTAATAAATGTTCAGTAGATAGACCTAGATTGCGAAAGTTTTGAGATAAGTATTTGATTTTAAAAACTGTTACTGCCAGAAATCTACCAAATACTAATATGACAATTTTACCTAATGACCCTCCTAATGTCCTTTTTTTTTCTGCCTAATCCTTCGGGGAAACAAGGCGTGATGTTATGTGTGTTTGTGTGTTATTACAATTTTTTTTATTATTCTATCTTCTAGAGTAAGGTAGTGACATTAATATAACACGTTATTATTTTTTAGTATTAAACCATAACAACGTCTAATTAACTATGCTTTCTAAGTTTTATTTCCTATTTATTTACCTAAGTTTATACAAATTAAGCGTTTCATTAAAAAGCACACAATTTTTTGTTTTTGTTTAATTACGAATGTGACAGTACCATAAAAAGCTCATCACACCACACCATTGCAACCTCACCCACAAACGACAATACACACTCCCTAACTTTCAACACGCATTAAACCAAACGGCCTTCTCCATCCCTTGTAATATCATAAGCGGTTAGAAAAGATTGCTCCACTGCTGTTACATTCGAGTGCTTCAGAGTAGGCCACAGGGGTGGAATCTGGGCACGCCACAATTGCGGCGATAAGTCCCCTCTTTGAGGAGTGGCTGGAGAGGCGCCACGGCGTCCTCGCCTTCCGCCTGACGCAGGTCCTCACCGGACACGGGTGCTTCGGGAGGTACCTGTTCCGGATAAGGCGGGAGGAAACGCCCGGGTGTCACCACTGTGTGGATCGCCCGGAGGACACGGTGGAGCATACGGTGGAAGTCTGCCCGGCTTGGGCGGGGCACCGCCGTGTCCTCGCGGAAGCGATCGGCGGCGGCGATCTCTCGCGTCCGGCCCTGGTCCAGGCCATGGTACGGAGCGAGAGTGCATGGGAAGCCATTACCTCCTTCTGCGAAGCAATAATGCTCGTGAAGGAGGAGGCGGGACGCGTGAGGGAGAGGCAAGCTTTGCACCCTCACGCCCCTAGTCGCCGCAGGAGACCTTCCCGGCCACCGTAGGCGCGGGCTTGCGGACGGCGAGCAATGGGTAGCTCGCCGTCCGGTAAGGACCAGGCCCGAGTCGACGGCGCGTCGTGTTCCACGCGCGCCTCAAAGAGATGTCAGCACTATTGACGGGGTCCGCTAGGGCCGATGCCAGCTAGGGTTGCGGGATGTTCGAAAGAGTTACCGTGGCCCCGGCACAGGCAACAGAAGGAACACGGGTGGGTTTTAGTCAGTAAAAGTCTGACACGCCCTCCCGCTCCGCCCAGAGCGGGAGAAGTCATTTGATGATTTCCCATTCACAAAAAAAAAAAAAAAAAAAAAGGGGTGGAATCTAGCGAATGTAGATGAAGTCAGTCAAATGCGGCCCCCGAAAAAGGAATCCACAATAAACAAGCGTAACCTTTACAAAAAATAAGGTGTACGAGTAATTGAAGAAGGGTTTTAGTAAAATATTGTTTGTTGTTCAGTCGTGCCTTGAAAATATTAAATTTTCAGGAAATTTGTTTTTAAAAACGTTTACGTATTTCTTTTGTATTTTGGGTAGATACTACCCATCTTTGCAGAGATACTTTTTCTTTTTGGTGGATGGGAAATCATCAAATGACTTCTCCCGCTCTGGGCGGAGCGGGAGGGCGTGTCAGACTTTTACTGACTAAAACCCACCCGTGTTCCTTCTGTTGCCTGTGCCGGGGCCACGGTAACTCTTTCGAACATCCCGCAACCCTAGCTGGCATCGGCCCTAGCGGACCCCGTCAATAGTGCTTGCAGAGATACTCAGATCTGAAACAACTACTTCTTTAAGCAATAGAATGAATTCCTTCCAAGAATTGAACCGGGCGAGGCGACATGTAGTCCAAACTCCAAAATAATCTATGTCAGTCACTACACCAAACGTCAGATGAGAACTTGAAATTAAATCTCCATCTAATATTCAAAGACGATGAGACTCCTATTGTGACAGAAACAATTCAAGACACTTCATTCCACAAAACGACCTTTCAAAAATTGTGACACTGTGATAACAAGTTACACATAATATTCTTCTTATCTAGTGTCTCACTTCCAATACTTATGTCCTTCACACGCTAAGAATCTTCGTTCTTCTAACAATCTTCTCCTACTCTGTCCTTCTCATACTTCTGACTTTGTTCATTCTTCCTTTCATATTCAGTCCATTTTTCTTTGGAATGCGCTACCTTTTGACATCAGGATGGCCACCAGTCGGTATGCATTTAAGCGGAGATTGCAGAGTTATTTTCAAAATAAATAGCGTAGAGTCATCTCAAAACCTCTGTCTCTTGAATTTGTATATAATATATATATAATATAGGTATATATTGTAGTAAATATGTATGTATGTGTATTATAAGTATATAACTTATTTATGTACAAATTGTTCCATTTCTAACAGAGCACCTGCCATCTAATCTCTTCACCACCCTTGGTTGACTAGTAGAGAATGCCTAAGGCATTAAGTCCGCCTTTGTACTTTTTTAAGTGTGAAAAGTTTAAATAAATAAATAATAAAATGAAGACACTAAAATTCTGCAAGACTAGTTTGCAACCACATAACACCTTACAAATATCGTCTTTGTGTTCCAAGCCTTTGTTTGAAAATTACTCTTTTCGCTATCACGTCATAAAAACACAGCTGCTTGCGTTTTCATAGCGAAGGAAGACAATATCATCTATTTTTATTGGTCAACGATGTCAGAAGATATCAAATGTAACTACAGGCTGTTGCATTTTACTGTTACTGTATACTTTTCAAAGATATAATAACTGTAGGTGTAAAAGTTAATAATAATAATAATATCCCCATCGCCGTATCTCTACGTTGACGTCGTGGTGGGGCTTGCGCGCTTCGAACTCTAGGTCTGTGCCGGTAGAGGTTACTTTGCCGGAACAGGTCTAGGGTGAGGAGCCAGACCAAGAGAGATACAGAAACCCGCAGGGCAGCATGTGGCGAGCTGCTGGGCAGTAGCGACCCCACGTACCCTATCTCCCGGGAGAAGTCATGTTCCTCATCTCTGGCTTGCCTTTATTGGCCGGCTGGAGTGAACACTGACGAGAACTGACCTCCCACCTCATTCTTGCCTTTATTGGCTGGCTTGAGTAGAGATTCGCAAGAGCAAACGTGCTCGGAGGAAGGAAGTAGTCCAGTAAGATGCTAGTAGGGATCTTGACCGTACTTCCGGGATTGTCCTGATAGCCGTGGAATACCTCTCCACTCCTCTTAAGCACCTCAAGACATGTTGCCCCCTTGTCGCTACGACACTATGTGCTAGCGACCGTTTCCGGGGGCTCATTGTTGAGTGTGCAAGTCACCCCCTGCCATTTTATCCGTGTATTGTATTTATCACACATTGGTCAGGCAGGGGCCATAGTCCTTCCATAGTTTTAGATAACCAGTCCACTTTAGCCATCCAAACCCATAGCCCAATTTTTTTTTGTCTCCATATTCTGCAATAGTCCTACACCATCCGGGGGTTGTCCTTGGGTGCACTTGCATAGTACGCACAGGGATAATCGTCGGTTAGTGCCTCATTTCCATTGAAAGCGTCTAACGGGCCTCTGCGAGTTGGCTTCGGCCCCTCATATGCCTTCTAAAGGTCCGGGACCCTGGGGTCCCGAGAAATATCAAAAAAAATAATAATATAATATAATCTAATGATTTGAAGAACCGCAATCAAGAAAGTTGTAAACACGGCTACATATCAAGCTATACATTTCTAGTATAAGCTGACCTCTCATTGTATGGAAATCCTATACAATGTGAGATTAGCTTATACTAGATGTGTATAGCTTGACATTCGCCGTGTGTACAACGTCATAAACACCTTGAGATTTTACCACAGCTTAAATCAATACTACGATGAAGTTTCTTATCTACTTATAGTAGGAATGTCTCATTTTCAAATACCTATTATGATTTCTATGATTAGCACTAGCTGTGCCCCGCGACTTCGTTTGCGTGGAAGTTGTAAGATAGATAGATATAATACTCTTTATTTTTTTCTTTTTTGATCTTTCTTTTTTTTTATTTCTTTATTTTTCGTAAAGATACACAATATACTAAAATAACAGCCACATTTAAATAAAAATCCCTTGTCGCCTGACTCGTCGCGTTGCATCTCTCGCACGCGCCATTACTTCGTTCTCGCTTAGAGTTCTTTTTGACTTTTTTATTTTTGCTCGGCTTCTAAGGGTTGTAGCGTGATCTTAAATAGCCTATAACTATCCTCGAGAATTGGGCTACCAAATGCAAAAATAATTTTTCCAATCCGACTTTATGTTCACAATTTCATGGGTTTTAATTTTTTGCGCGGAACCCTACTTATTTTTATGAAATAAAAGTAATCTTATTTACTTCCCGTAACATCAGCTATCTGTCAGTGAAAGTCCTGTCAAAATTGGTCCACCCGTTTCGGAGATCAGCCGGAACAAACAGACAGATTTTATTTATTTGTACAGATATAGATTTAAAATGGCCGAAACTCTTCCAGAATACCCTACCTGGTTCAGACATGTCCTATGTGATCTATCTCCTATTGACAAATCTTTTGATATAGCAGCTGATAATGTGCGGAAACTAACAAGCACACTGAATTACAACTGTGTATTAAGCAACGAAAACGATTTTATACCCTAGGGCAACGGTTTGGTTTTGAGTTCACGCTCTTTCGCTTGCCAGCCGCCCACACCAAGAGGGTTCTTGCAACTTTGGCGTAAAATCTTAATGTTGATCGAATTCTGAATCTAAATTAAGAATTGTCAACTGTACAGCATATATTGTATAGTCCCTCTGTCTCTGAACCTTTCCAGACACTGGAATTACCGTCTGGAATGTTTTAGTTTTAACCACTTTGTCTGGCAACGTTTCTGTTGTTGTAGCTAAACTATCATTCTGACTAAAGTCGTCTATAATGTTTGTGGATACCAAAACCTTATAGATCTTTTTACTTTCATTGTGAAACACCTCTTCTTGTCTTTCTTTTGTTAAGGTTCCATAGTCAACAAGGAACCCTTATAGTTTCGCCATGTCCGTCCGTCTGTCCGTCCGTATGCAGCTTAGCTCAGAGACTTAAGGTACTAAAAAGCTATAATTTGGCATGGATATACATAATTTAAACACGCCGATAAAGTGGTAAAATAAAATCATGAAAACAATTTTTTTTAGGGTTATACCTCCTGTACACGTAAAGTGGGATGTTTTTTTTTCTCGTCTACCCCATGGTGTGGGGTGTTGTTGGATAGGTATTTTAAAAATATTGCGGCATTGTGAAAACCATTTTTGGATTAAGGGTTTCGTTTCTGAAATATTTATCTTTAAAATGATAATTTTTGTTAGAATACAGAAGTGTCCTCTGCCAGCTAAATGGTTAGTTTTGGATACGTAAATAAATTTAAGGTATTAGTATATTTAACGAAGTTAAATAAAAAACTGTCACAGCTAAGTAGGCTTTACAAATTAACGAGTAATAGTCGGCCAACTTACTTTTGCAGTTGGAATGTATGAGAGAACTAATTTTTCAACTATAATGCTAAGTTTGCTTTTGGGATAAACTCATCCCAACTACAGAACCCTTCATCCTGCATGATCCGACACGCACTATTGGCTGGTATCTGTGCCCTATGCAAAACAATACGGCCGCTAAATTTTGCACCAATGCTGAGCGGTGGCCGTTTTGCGTGGATGTGACGCATACTTTCCCCCAACTTGTTTCTTTTTGTGTTTGTGTTCTTTTTTTTTGCGTCATATGTACCGCAAATAAACGTATTTTCTTTCTTTTTCTTTCAATCAGAATCGATAAAAATTCTAGCACTACAAAAACATTAAATAACAATGCATTCATCATTGAGTACTTAGGCACTATAAAATTCCTGAACAATGTTCCGAATAAAGTTGCGTACTATGCAAATCAGTCTACATAGAGTTAACTTCAGCTTCTCTTGAAACAAAATGAAACAATGTTTCAACCGAGTTCAAGACGTAGAGGTCTTATTTAAAACTAATTGGAAGTTACGGTTCTGTTTCTTTCTCCATATATTCATTCGAAGTTAAGGAGAATTGTACCTAGCTACTATTGTTATAATGACGGTATTATGTGTTTTGCTATTTAGAAGGTAGGTACGAGTATTCTGGGCTCTGGGCTGGTACAACCGCCTGGTTACAATTGGACTTTTTAAACCGTGAATTAAATTAATGGTAGTGTATTTGAGCTTGTGTTGATTATAGTTAGCTACTGTGCTTTGTTGGGGTTCCATTCCTCAAAAGGAAAAAACGTCTGTCTGTCTGTCACAGCCAATTTGCTCCGAATCTAATGGACTGATTAAGCTAAAATTTGGTACACATATTCAATTCTGTGACCCAAACTCGAACGTGTAACCTAAATAAATAAATTTTTATTATGGGGGTCACTTTTGGGGATAAATAAGAAAATAAAAGTTTTACAAAACGTACTATAAAGAGGAAAGAGAGCACTTTTGTCTTTGCCCTTTATTGGGACATCACAGGCTTTTAATAATAATAATAAACTATACCGTGTGGCATATCAAATGAAAGGCCTTACTATGAGGGTTTCAATATTTTTAATACATAACACATAACTTCACGGCATGTTTCCCCGAAGGATTGGGCAGAGGAGCACCTATAGTACACCAGTTATGTTTAAATCCCATGTAATAGGGAGCGAGCCTATTGCCATCAACCGGGCACAAATCCAGACTCTTGGTCGCTGCTGAGAAATTCTAGCCAGAAAAACCCAATAACACTATGCCCGACCTGGGAATCGAGCCCACAACCTCATGCTCGGCAGTAGTGCTTGCGACCTTGGTATTTTTTTTATAATGTTAAAATAAATAATTTTAAAGTTATTTATTAACTAACTGGTAAAGGAAACGGTTTATTCTGAACTCGCTGTGCTCGCAACATCGTTCGCGTTGCATCGCCCGCCCGCGCTATTTGTTTGCGCTTAGCGTTCTTTCTAACTTTTTCTTTTTTCTCGGCTCCTTAGGGTCGTAGCGTGATGTTAAATAGCCTATAACCATTCTCGAGAATTGCACTACCAAATGCAAAAAGAATTTTTCAAATCTGACTGGCAGATCCAGAATTATTATTTTTGCATGGGTTTTAATTTTTTTGCGCGGAACCATATTTTTCTAAATTTAAAGTAACGTAAGTTACTTCGTGTGGCATCAGGTATCGGCCAGTGAAAGTTTCGTCAAAATCGGTTTAGCCGTTTCAGATATTAACCAGAATAAACAGACAGACAGATAAAAAAAAAATCTTTTTTGTTATAAGTATACCATATAAATACCGTTCAGTATAAAGAGCAGTGGTGGTCCAGTGATACCGGCCCCGACCTTCGAGTTGTAGGTCGTGGGTTCGAACCCAGGCAGGCGCTTTACTTTGTGTAAATAATTTCATCACCACTGCTCTCAAAACGCTGAAGGAAAACATCGGGAGGAAACCGGCATGTTCTAGAACCAAAAATTCGAAAACATTTGACATCTACCAACCCGCACTGTGGCCTCTTGGTAGTTTACAGCCCACTCCCTCTTGAAGAGGGGTGGCCTGTGTCCCAGCAGTGGGAATATTGCCGATCGATTATGACATTATGTTAAACCGTATATATTCATAATGCGTTTAGTAAAAAGCTGTTATTTTGACATTACAAACAGACTCTTCAATTTTATTTATACAACATTGATTATGCTAGTTTCTACTTCAGTTACTAATATTTTATACTTATGTTAACGCGGGCAGCCGACGCTCTGGCGGGATAATCAGACATCACTACCATATATGTACAGTTAGAAATACCTGTACATGGATTTAACATCAATATCCAGTGGTTTCCCTACATTAAGCGGGTGGGTTTTTGTGCGTCAGATGGCAATCGGCACTGGACTAATAAACTAAAACTTTGCTCACCATGTGCGATCAATATAAGTACCTGGGGAGTATGATGCACAACTCCGGGAACGTAGAATGCAACATTCAGCACCAAATAGCTGCAGCGTGGCTGAAATGGCGAGAAGTAACTGGTGTTACGTGTGATGAAAGAATGCCTGTTAAATTAAAGGGCATGGTATATAAGACCAGTCTTTATGTATGGCAGCGAAACGTGGGCCATAACCCAAAAGAACGTGCATACTATTCAAGTTGCTGAAATGAAAATGTTGAGGTGGATGTGTGGCGTTACCAGGCTTGATGAAATCCGTAATGAGTACGCGCGAAGAAGCCTAGGAGTGCGCGATATCGCCGACAAGTTGCAAGAGAGTAGGCTGCGATGATATGGTCACGTGAAAAGGAGGCCGCCGGAATAGGTAGGGAACTTGGCGTTACCACTTTCCATTCCCAGTTTAAGAACCAGAGGCAGACCCAAAACAAGGTGGAAAGCTGTAGTGCTAAAGGACATGGAAGAGTATTAGGTATCTGAAGACGATGTCAAGGATAGAGCAAATTGAAAGAGAAAGACCAGGAAGGCTGACCCCACCACCATGTGATTACTAGTTTATTTACTTGTTCATAAGTATAAAAATGATGTATTAGTTACGTTGAAACTGTTTTTACTCCCCGTCACTTGTCCCTAAATAAAGGTTCATTAGAAAACCAGCGTTAGATAGCATCTGTCTGGCATTAATGCTGAAATGAACATTTTTAGCGCAGCCGTGAGGCACACACTATTGTTGTTAAAACCATTATGTTTACTTTTTGATTCTGTTATTTGTACTTTGTGTTTCACGATCTGTGTTCAAATAAACATTATTCTTTCTTTCATTCTTTATGTGGGATACATAGCCAGGAAGAGAGAGAGAGAGACTTATGTTAACGCGGGGCACCTTGAACAGGCAGTTCCTTTACCAAGCCTACTTACTGACATGCTTATCTTTTCACAATTCCAAAGTATTTTCGTGTACAGACCTATGTCTTGTAGAAGATTTCTCTTAGCCTCTTCTTCTCAATTTTAGAACTCAAGACGTATGTCAACCATGTCCTAGGCAGTCAGCTCCGCTACCAAGCTTGTGGAATGCTTAATGTTTTTACAGATTGTGACTTGGTTTCACCACTTCAAGAGCTGTTTTCTTACATAACTCAAACTCAAAGTATTTATTTTAACCAGTTACAGGTACTTTTGAATTGTCAAGGAGTCGGTCTGTCAGAAAGATGAAGCTAGTTGCCATAATATTCTGTAAATGTTTATCTTCATCGTCTACTCTAGCTGATCTTTTTTGATTAAAATAGGGTATAAATATGGCAACACTTCATCAATACGCAACAGTAACTTTAATGTAATGCAAATTGAACTTTGTGAGCGAAATACATTATTTCCAAGTACGGACCAATCAATATTAATATTACAAAAGTTTTGTATTTGATTGCTTCTATCTGTAACGCTTTAAGTGGTTAATGTGATAACTTTTGCTGTTGATAATAACGAGTGGATGGAGATTTTAATTATGAAAATGATTGATCAAAATTGATGAGTATAGACGAAAAAATATATAAGTAATTTTGTTTGGGTTAGTTACCAAACAGAATAGGTAAATAACGAAATAAAAATATGATAAAGGGGATTGTTTAAAGGCAGAAATGATTAACGATTTACTTTAATGACAATAAAATTATGTATAAAGGGTTACTAATATAATTTATATGTGTCTATCATAATTTGAGAACTTAATTAGGTTGCTGAAATTATTTTAACGTCTAAATTTAGCTTTACTCATAATTGAAAAGTATGTTCCCTACAAAATTATCATCTAAACTTATGCTGCCAGCCTTTTGGGCACTTTTCTCATTGACAGCAATGCGGACGAATTTTGTGATGCCCAATGAGCTCTTCCCCTTTTTTATTTTTATTGTATATTTGTACATAACTATGTATATTTTAGTGTTATCTTGTACCTATTAAGCATCTATTTCAACTTACAGAAATAAAATATGGTTCCAAACTAGAGCTCTATTTCCTAACAAAAACATAGAATTTATCTTGAGTAGCAAGAGAAATTTTGATGGCCCATAAATGTGTTAGGAAAGAACATTAAGTTCTTAGAGAACTGTTTTATCTCAAATAGAGACATTGTTGAAATTTTATTGGGCAGAATTTCTAATGTGGTACTGAATTTTAATTTTGGTGTGAATTAATAATTCTGGCTAAGGTTTTGGAGGCGTTTAGTTCATGAATTTCCTCCGTGCCTTTCGTAATACGCGGTTTAAATACCCAATAAGAAAGGAGCAATCTTATTTTTTATTTTCAATGATAACCAATCATATTAACTCTCTCTCCACTTATTTTGGATAATATTAAACAGTACAATTCTGCTGACCTCCATTTTTAATTCCATCAATTCGAAACATGAAGTTGGTCATTCTTACCAAAGCTGACACTATAATAACCCTGTCCCTCACACATTAGATAAAATAAACTGACAATACAACCAGACACATTATTCACATCAAAAAGTAAATTACAAGAAATTGTCGAACCACGCAATTTGATGTAAATGGGAACCTTTGTTCCGAAAGTAGGGTTCAAAAAACATTGGGTTTTGTCACCATTCCCATTACAAATAACACGCTTAAAACAGCCGACTGCAAATAAAGTAGGACATTGTATTTAACAAAAGGCACACGTGAATGTTGGGGCTTGTCACCTTCCTTTTATGTGGGGTGCAGCTTAGCTTTCGAGGGTTACATTTTAAATTCCATGCCGGTGAAGAGGTGAATGAAAAGGGAGGATATATTATGGCAGATATTGTGGACTTTGAGAATTACGGTAGTGAAAGATGATATTGAGTCTGGGGTTTGGAGATAAACTGTAACATAACATCTTCATGATACACGCAACATTAGAAATGTATTCCCCGAAGAGAAAAAGAGATGTACTACGGTACCCACATGATTATTTATCTATGTTTCAGGCTTCCGCGTGGTAGTGGGCAATCCAATAGGGAAAATGACTAAATTTTTTTTTGTTCCTCAGGTAGATTATTTAAAAATATTGGACACGTATTTTTCTTTTTTTACGTAATCCAAAGATTACGGTGATACATTTAGTTAAAATATGACATGACGTCACGCCTTGGTAGATTTTAGACTGAGTTGTGACGTAGCAAGTGCCCACTCCTCGACACTAATGCCTTTTTTATGTCATTTTTTAATAATATGATAAATCAAAAAAACACTGTGTCTTATATTTTTTATTATTTGACGGGCGGACTAAATACAATTTCTTTTTTTTTACCCAGGCATCATCTCTATTTCCATTAAAATAACCCAAATATTGATACATACATAGCTAGCTACTAGGAACTGAAAAGTTCCTAATGGAAAAATTCCCACTGTTCGCCCTTTTTGATTCTTTATTTTCCTCCCAAATCAAAATACAAGTACTCCAATATTTATCCAAGACTTCTTTTTGTAGTTCGTAAACTAAAATTAACAAAATGTCAACACAATCATATATGTAAATAAATCATAATATGAAAATAAATATCTTTCAGCATCAGATGTCTAATAAAAAGCTTATTTTTATAGAACTAAGATAATAATATATCAAAGAAATAACATGAAGGTTGATGAAAAAAAAAACGAAATTAGGAGAGAGAGTAAATATTTCTGGATAGAATTTGTTGTAAAGGTAAATATATTAATGAATAACAAATAACAAATATGAGTAGGATACACAGCTAGAAAAGATATGAAGAATGTACAGATTATGAAGAATCCTGTTAACGTTACTTTTCACGACTCTTGGAAACGGTTATTCTGAAAGTAGCTCACTGAAGTGTAGCCCTAGAATTGAAGATAATCAAGTTGCAAATGCTTAGTGCTGGGAACGCTTTCTCAAAGACCACTACAATGAACGATCCTCTAGGGATACTGTCGTAATCACCACACTAAGACTTGGTAAGTGATTTACTGATTGTATTAGCATGAGGCTTTTGATACAAAGGAGAGAATTGTTTTAATAAAGATGCAGTAATGATATTTTATGGGATGTCTTATTCGAAAAGTGACATAATTATACTCTGGTCAAAAACAAAAAAGGAAGAAGATAAAATACAACAACCAGTAGGAATAAATGATTCTGTCAATACCAATAACCACGACCATTGATAGCTGGCGAAGAAATTTTCTCGATAATAAAAGATAAAATTGTGTTGTTTTTCTTCGTTGGTTCTAGGCCCCATTCAATATATTTGAGCGATACATTGTGTGGAAAAATAGATAGGTATTACATGAAATTGGATTGCGGTCAACATGATTCCATCTTCTGACTTGTTCCGAACAAAAGTGTAGAAAAATAAGTATTAATATGTTTCTGGTCTGAGGAATATAAGAACAAAGGTACTGTTTGTGTTTACAAAAAGTTTCCAATTAATAACGACGTCCATAACATTAGTTTATTTCTGATACACCATAAAGACAGGTAGGTAGTGCAAAAGTATACCTACTAAATAAAATACTATTGATACAATGTACTTGTTCAAGCAGAATATTAACAACCAACAACTCATATTTTTCGTTCGTTATAACAATAGGTTACAACTCGCTTCTGTGAAAATACAAATACCTATTTATTTCACATATGCTATCAGACAGTCCCAACTTTTCCAGAGCTTAATTTAATTTATTTTTGTACTTATTCTGTGACTCACGAAAGCAATAAACGTTTATGAACAAAGAAGAGATATGTCTGATGTTCCATCAAAAGTGAAAAATATCAGTTTTTCGAAACAACACAGTCATATCATCCAAGTACACGAACATTAAGCTATAAAACACTTCAAACCCAACCCTAAGCCTTACAACGTTCCCGTAAACATTCTTATTTAAATTTTCAACAACAGCTGACACTTCTGACGTCAGCAATTCTAAAACGTCTACCCAGCAAGTCTACACCACACGAGGACATTATATGTTAATCAAGGCAAGGCCCGTTTGGAATTAGTTGGCGGCCTTTGGGACAAACATTGGACACCGCATTAACATGTTTATAGTGTCCACACAGGGGACCTTTCAACGGCCAAACCACATGGGCACGGATAGACAAGAGTGGATTAAGGATGTCATTTCTCGCACCGGTCCACTCGACTCGCTTGAAGACTTGGAATAATTTATGAGCCTCTGTTATTTCTACGCACGGGGTAACGTTTGGTAAATGCTTGGTTGCAGAGTACTACTTTGAGAATTATTAAATGGTTTTTACGTGTTAAATAGTTGGAAGTTAAATTGCTGACTGAAGTAAGATTATATTTTTGTCTGTAATGCATAATTGAAGTGAAGTGGAACTTAATAGTTCATTTTTGCAGTCTGCAATCACGTCAGCATTAAGCGAACCTACTATATTAAAGATTTGGTAACCAGAGCCAAGCTTTTCTCCCAATAATTTTATATACACTAAAAACATTCCAAATTCATAAACCACCTCAAATTGGTATTGCAATAACTACCTGGTGAAACTCCTTAGCCAACTCCAGTACTGTTGCTTGCTTCCAGCCCCTCGTTTAACTTTTAGCGTCTCACCTCCTTGGATACTGGCCAAGAGATTATAGTTTGCCATCCTGGGAAATTTAGGGCGTTGCTAAAGAAATTTGCAGAGTAAATAATGGTGCGCCTGGGAGCAAGGGGATTAATGTTGCTGTTAGTACACTTTTAAATTTTCCAATTTAAAAGTTAGGAGTAACAGGCTGTATTGTTTGTTTATTTTGTTCGTTTTAAGTATGTACTATGGATTTCTTCTGGTCTCTTTAACTTTGGTAAAATCTATGACGACAAGCGACTTGCAAACTCTATTCTTAACTAAGAAAAACGTGAAAATGCTGGCTATTGCAAACAATTAAGACTATTATTAATTTTATCCTGTCATCAAGTTTTAGAAACGTCAAAAAAAGAAAGAAGTTAATTGGAATGAAGTCGGATTTGGCTTTAATTAACACTTTCCTGTAAACAAAAGATGTTAGCAATTATAAAAAAAGCAAATCAAAAACGGTGATACTTTTCTTTTTTTTGTGCCAAAAAGTCATGTTTTAATCATAGGTAAAGTTCAGAGTTAAAAAACTTGTTTAGGAAGGGACCCTCATCGAGATGGGTTTGTGAAACGCGCGGGTCATATAAAGAGGTCATTTAAACTTGTAATAACTTCGCCGAAAGTCAGTCAGATGACACTAAGGCAGTTGTCCACTTAATGTTGTTGTTTTGGTAAGAACATTCAAGGGAAAGGCAAAGAGAGGCTTGTGGTTAAAATTAGAACAGCCGTATATCAATATAATTTGCAAAGTGAAGCCGTGTTTTTGAGACGTTTCCATGCTTTGGCAAGCACAGAAAGAGGTTCAATATTTTATTTTTCAATTCAATTCAATTCAATTATTCTTTATTGCAATCCATAATGTACACATTTAATTATAGAAACAATTATGGACCCTGTCGGGCACAGTAAAATTTTAAAAGAAGGAGAGAGAAATTAAATTATTTCCTATCTATTTGTTTTTAACAACATTATTAGTTATTATTATATTATCACTCATTCATTTATTCTCTGAATTTATCATATTATATGTAGATCAATCTATTTTTTTTTTGTATTAAATTATAATGCTTATTTAATTATTCGTTTAGATATTTTTAATTGTAATAAGTGTATTTAATAAGTTATATATTAAAATTAATATTTAATATGTTCATATTTTTATTGTTTTACTTATCTGGTAAACAGTTTTCTCTATTTATTATTGAAATAATCTCGTTTGCCAATTAAATTAAGATAGTGGGAGACTTAAAATGTTTTATTATAATAAACATACTAAGTACCTTTCAACCACATTTGGTATGAGTAAAAGTCTAGTCAATGATAATTAATATCTTACGTATTATGAAAAAAAAAATACAAACATAGATTCATTACAAAATGAGTAGGACATATACATAAACATAATAATGAAAGAACAGGAAGCACAACTAGTTGCTAATTACAAAGATATAAACACGAACTTAGGTAAAGGAGGTGTTTACACACACCTTAATTCTACCCATCTACCCACATGTACCGACATAGTAAGCAATGTAAATGTAAACTGTACAAATACAAAATACCTCGGTACCACTTGAAACAGCGCAGCGGTTAAGTGTCAGTTAATCCAGACGTATTATATTATACAAGCGTAGAAATGTTAGCTAGGAACTTGGTAGTGTATGCCACACAAGGAATTAATATACTGGCGGTTCTCGCGATTCTGTAAACGGGAGCTCTCATTAAGTTCTGTATAAAGGTTTCTACAATTTTGTGAAAAATAGAGGTACACAAAAGGTTTTTTATTAAAAAAAAAAGGCTTTGACATCACTGGGATAGACTTCCACAGTATTTTTTTTAAAGTAATGTAGTAATGATAGATTTTGAGTTAATTTAAAACATCTTATGATAAACCAGACTAAACAGATTTTACAAAAAAAAAACTTAATACTCAATTAAGATAAGCGCACATCACGGCCGCAACGGGCTGCAGCGCAACTCATTTTTGTACAAAAAAAGTATGGTGCGGCCCGGCTGTGTACGTTGGAAAATTTACGAAAGTGATGAAGAAGGATTTTTGCAATGCATTTTTTTAAGCGTGACTAAAATCATAAATAAAAAGTATTGTCACAAAATACATACCAATCTCAAAACTAAAATTCAATATTAACTCGGAGCATTCTAAAAATTATTTTTGAAAATTAATCAAAAACCTAATAATACCCAGCCAAAAGCTAAACAAACTCTTTTCTAACAGTATAAAGTAATTAAAATGTCTTGAATCTTGCCAACAAGTAAAAGTTGAAACTAAGTTTTTTGTTCGAAAATAATATTGGTTTTGTTAAAAGAACATTCGCGAAATATTTAATTCAAAAATATTAACCTATATATTTCACATTAAATTTGAAGGTTTTGAGGTTAAACTTTTTACCCGACTACGGCAAAGCCAAAAGGAAGGGTTATGATTTTAGCAGTCTATGTATGTATATTTGTATTTACGTGTGTTCCACCATAGCGCCTACACTTCTGAACCGAATTTGATGAATGAGATATCAATAGATTTGTAATATTAGTCCGGGTGACATAGGCTAAATAAATTTTCCCTTTAATATGGTGGACTTTACATGTAAATTTCTGACCTCGGAAAAAAATCAATTGAGTTTATCATAACATGTTTGGTATCAAAAGAAAGGTATTGACGAGCACATTACAAATATGTACATTTGTCATATTGTCTAAATAAATAAATATGTAAAATTGTTTAAAAAAAGCATAAGTGAGACTACGTACGGCGCAGCTGTACAATTTTAATACCGATTATACCTTATAAAGCATGATTAAAATAAAATTATACCAACGCGCAGTTAATCAAATCTTTGTTAATTACAACAATATATAATAGCAAAGCTATTCAGTCGTATTATCTCTTAGCCGCCCTGAATGCGTATGTATATTTGTAAATTGGTATATATAGCATTTGTAAATAAACAATTATACTATAATATGTGCAGCACAATTACATATACGTCTTTTCGACACTACACACACACATCTCCCTCTCATTCCCACTGTACCACTGGCACTAAGTGTCGTCAAGTCAAGAGTAAATAGGTTAATACTTGGTTTTACTCTTATTTACGTTGATGTAACGTTTATCAAGCGTTAAAAGGGAAAAGTAGAAAATAAAATATTATGTTTAAAAAACTGTAACCCGACTACGGAAAAATAAAAGTGATCTAAACAATACGAAACAAGAAAATATTTCAGACATAAATCAAGACAAAAACAAAAAAATAAAAATAAACCAGGTACAAATGGCTCCCACACGGTATACACATTACACAGGCCTTTACGTTGACCATTTTTGTACATTATGTTTTGATTTCAGTCTGAACTAATTATATTTACTTGTTTCGTACTTTTTATAACACTTTTATTTTTCCGTAGTCGGGTTACAGTTTTTTAAACTTATTTTTTTTAATTACGTCAGAAATAAAGGGTACTGTAGAGGTTTTAACCGGGCGTGCCATTAGCATAAAACCTTCGCAAGTTTAAACATTTTTATTAATTTAAGAAGACAAGCATCGATTTCAAAGTTGGAAGAGCTAAACTAAACGGAACTAAAATAGCGGTATCTTCAACATGTACCTTTGATAGGCTCACGGATATCGAGGGATATGGCTTGGAGGCGTGGCACATGTCGCCTTCATGCGGTCAAACTGACCTTAAGTACGCGCGACGGCGGTGAGCATCGTTTAGTTGTATGTTTGCATCGGAACGTGTAGTGTCATTACGTATTTTTACAAAATGCCGAATTGTTCCGTGTTTATTTGGAAAAATAGGACAATTACAACAAACCTTAAGACAAGTGGCGTGTCCTACCACCAGTAAGTAAAAATCACTGCATTAAATCGAAAAGCAGAAAAAGCACATGTTCATGAATTTCTATTTATATAAATAGAACACCCAGAGATTTCAAATACATAATTATGGTGGCGTTAATCTTGAAATGGCGTAAGTATAGTTGCCGGCACGAGTCGTGAGCACAAACTCTACTCTTAAACCTAACGAATCTTATTTCCTATCACGGCAGGTTGCACACGGGCGGGAGCAATGAAATCAATGTATGAACAAGCATACTTATATACAGATAGAAAACAGAATACGGTGACGAGGGCAGTTAAAGTTAAGACGGAATTTGTGCTCACGACTCGTGCCGGCAATTATACGAGATTAAGTGTTTCCATCGTAAAAAAAAATGTATGTGTCTACTACATCTATATATTTTTTATCATATAAGTAATATATTAAAATGTTTACAGACTATCAGATACCAACTGAGTTGGGTACTTTGTCCCAAATTAGAATTCCCTGTACTATCTTCCTTTCACAAATTCTTGACAATATACCAAAATTGGTAGTCTTCGGTTAGTATAGCGATATTATAGAAAACAACACAAAATAATATGTACGCCCAAAAAACACCTCTTTTTTGTAGACGGGTTTCATCGATATTTTTATCGATCAAATATTTATACCAACCCCTCTTCCCTAGTTGAGGCAAGAGATGCATTGTGTGACTGTATCTATACTTTCTAGTGCCCGCCCCTTTTGAGCATGTGTGTAATAAGATGGCACAAAAGTGTTACGCATTTTTTCTTGTGTGCGCGCGAAAAACGCATCATGTGTGCCGTATCTATTCCTTTTGTTTTTGTGTCAGTTTCAAGAGTGGGAAAAAGGTGGCGACACTTGAACTTTAACCAATATAGAGTGAAGGCATATCTCCGGATATCTATGGATAGGCTAAAATAATATTATAATATAATGCTTTCCTTGAGTTTAAACTCTAGTAGTGTTGGTGTCCCCCGCACACATTACAATCGACACAACATTAAACACGTAATAATCTGCTCGGCTCCCGAGAGGTCCGTGTGGGTTATTACAGTACCTACCTAATTACAGACAGATAAAATTACTTTGTTTTTTTCTTTTATCATTAGAGTTAACTAATTGTTCAAATAAGATTGGCACAGCAGTTAATTTCATTATATTGCTTTTGCTATTATTAGTAATATCACATTGCGTAGATAAAACACATTTATTTCTATTTTTTATGTTGGAAGGTTTGGTTGCCGCACTTAGTCCTTCAGGTGGACCATCGTGCATGGGCCATGGTGGCCCATGGCTATACGACTAATTCGATGCTAAATAATATTACATATACATACGTGTCGAATTTCCGATAAACTCCTTCTTTTTATGAAGGCGGTTAGAACCGAAATCATAATTTGTTAGTTATTATTTATATTTTCATTTCATGCTTTTCAATCTATTGCATCCAATCTCTTTCATAAAATCTAATTGTTTATTAGCTATTCTTCCTTCACCAATCACCGGATACTAAAGCTATTCAACATCAAAAAATAATATTACATTAACGCATCAATTTGTGCTTAAATATACAGAAAAAAATTACAATGGTAACAATTGACTAGAAATTTTGCAATTTTTCTAGAAATGCTAGACGAAGGTACAAGAATAAAATTCTGCCATTTTGTTCAAAGAATACTGCGTAGGACTAATAATTTCTTATTGATCTTTAGTTGTTCTCCAATTTTATTTTCTATTAAGAGGTTTTTATTACAAAATGGCGTGCCATTTGTTGGTTTTCTATTACAAATATCTTATAATAGTTTTGCGTTAAAGTATCAATATTACACGAACACATAAAATCATTTATTTTTAGCTTAGAATTAAAAATAAAAATAAGAGAGGCTTGTTTGTGAAAACCTTAAAACCTCTGGCTACAAAATGTCAAAATAAATATTCTCATCTTTTATTCATTCTTTATCTCTTGTAAATTCCTGGCACACCCACATTTAGCATAAAATAAAGCACCTGAAAGGCCTCAACAGTAACAAACAATGATTAAATTCCAAACAACCTTTTTCTTTGAACTTAAAAAGAAAATTTCTTCGAAGCTGAATTCTTTAATAAACCAAGTTGTTCGTACTAAGTTGCATTACCATAAAATCATGCACAACGTGTAATGAAATCTACATTGCATATTACGGGGATCGTCTTTGCCCAACGCTCCTTGCATGTTAAGCGGACGATTATTTTTGTAATTATTTCTAATATCTCCTTTAGTGACTTGATGAAGAAACTTAGCTTACTTATAAGATATTATGTATGCAAGATGGCGATCCCTTGGCTTTAATAAGCAAGTAACGTTGAGATTAATAATGCTTTCAAGTTTTTTTTATGGTTCGAGAAAACGATGAGGGTAATTATGTTTTGTTTAGGAAGGTCGTGAATTTTTATGGTTGTTTGGAGAAGAACTTAAAAAATAAAGAATTTGAGATGCATTTTTTGGTTTTAAAAGGAACAACTAGCTAGACTCTAGGTATCAAATATGAACACTACTTGCTTAGGTACGTCACAATACGCTGTAGCTGTATGTTTTAATGTGCTGTATGTTTGAATGACATGAAATCAACTCCTAAAACCAGCATTAAAATATACAGTAACCTCCATAAACGCGCTAAAAGTCTCATATTTTAAATTACATTAAAATCCAGTCGCAAACTAGCTCGAAACCTGAAAATTTCCAAAGTTCATCTCATTCTCTCTTAACATGAACGTGAACAGAATCCATACGTGAAACTATCCATCCATCGCTTTAATTTGCTAAACTTATAATTTACTTGTCTTAAGCTCGTTTGCCTTACAAAGAGTTCACAAATGTGAGGACTTAATTCACTACTAGTTTCTAGTACGTATTGTTTCAAAATTAAACAAATATGATTTTGTAGACACATTCATGTTTGTGGATATGTTTGGATTACTTGACTAGTTACGTTCGTAAGCTGATAACAAGACGAGAAGAATCTAATCATAATAAATTGTGCATATTAAAATTTCAGGATTGCTTGACTATTTTCTAGGCTCAGTTGTAGCAGATTTTGAAGCGTGATAAATGCTATTATTATAATAAACTTGTTCTTATCTAAACAGAACAATTTCTTTGGCTCCCAAAACCTCAACGACCAAACATTTCAGCTCACAATAGTAGTAAAATTTCTGCAACTTAACATAATCATCTCATTTTTTGTCAAAACGTGACCCGAATATGCCAAACCACCCTCGTCTGAAAGACCTACCGTAAGCATTCGACTGCTTCGAACACAGAAAAACAAGTCAACAACATTTTGTGCCTTTGCAAAGGGGTGCTCACTTTGTTCAGCCGTTTTCTGATTACCTCTAAGTGTATTCTTGGCTGAAAAAAACGTGACTGTCATTAGGACTTGATTTATTGCGACAACACTAAAAGGGTTCCTCAAAGGTCTGTCGTAGGCCCCCAGGCCTTCAGGACACTTGTACACATGTTTTGGGTAAGATCTGGACTGACATGTATTAATGTGTTTTGGTTTCAGTTGCAATCCATTATATTGTGGTATTATCCACCCTTACTATAAATATATAGTAAGGGTGGATAATAAATTGGTGTAGCTGTTTGTCAAAGAGCATTTTGATGTGTTTTGGGTCGCTGTGGTTTTTGTGAATACATTACATTTATTTATTTTTTAAATGTAATGCTTCCTTTACAAAACTCAAGGGTAGTCTATTCAATTACTTTAGGAACCTCAAGTAATTTATGTAGATAAAGTTTACCCTTGTTATAATATCATGGACCTACCACACGTTCACTATTTATAAAAGTAGAAAGTATCATAAAATGTATGTGTACTTTAAAAAAAAAACAAGTAAAAATAAATAAACCAAGGAACATATGATATTACCATACATTGAATTATATATCGGCACTCTATATAATCCATCCATCCATCAAACTCAAACTCAAAGCATTTATTTCAATTAAACCAATTACAGGCACTTTTGAATTGATAAAGAGTCAGTCAGTTAGTCAGAAAATTGAAGCTAGTCGCCCATTCCAAAACGTAGATCTCTATGGAGAAGAATGGGCAAGAAACTTCATGGACACTCTTTTAAATCAAAATTATTACAAAATCCTGGGTACATTGTTCTTGTTGCTTCAATATGTGGGAACAATGTAAAAAATAAATTATTAAAAACAATTCAAAATATAAGATTAAAAATAAGCTCTGGCAGTTAAGAGATGACCAGTCTCCACTGACGGCGCCCGTTCACGAACATGACGCGTGGATCAGCACCATCTAGCTCAACCATTTTGTAGGGAACCGTCTCATCTCTGTATATCATTCTATTGAATGCCTATAACGTGAAAGGCAATGTATGAAATATAATTGATCCCATACTTTTTTGCCTAGGTATTCTAAACAATACCAATGTTCAGCCGGCAATGTTTGGAATACGCGGTTGGCGGGATAACGGGGGGGGGGGATAACTTGCAGGCAGTGTCCTCATCGCAACTTGTTATAGCATTTTTATTTAACGAAGCGACATGCACTTTACTTGTGTTTACCAAGTCCACACTTCCGACTTCACCATTGTCTCGGACGGTACCGAGAGCTTTTGCGCTTATACTCACATTCACAGCATGTTTGTACACTTGGTAACCACATGTAAAGTGCTTCGTGTGATAAAAGTACTGTACTTTGCTTTTGTTTACTCAGTGTCGCGTATAATTTGTTTACTGAGTGTCGCGTATAATTTGTTTGCTGAGTGTCGCGTATAATTTGTTTACTGAGTATCGCGTATAATTTTTTACTGAGTGTCGCGTATAATTTCATTACTTGCGTACGTAATCGTGGCGTCAAGGGAAAATTATGGCATCCGATCACCGAATCACACTGATGAAAGAAAGGTTTTACGCAGAACTACGTATCAAAAAGGAATCCGCGAATATAAAAATTCGCGTGTTCATTGACTACCAACGTTATGAAAAATTTTTGGCGGAAATAAATACAGCAAAATATGACAAGAAGAAATGTGCACGGGATTATTGTCTATCGCCGCATTAAGATTCTATAACCGTAGGTCAATAACACAATTTGATAATATAATTTCTGTGAATCGCCTAAATCGTAATATCATTTACTACGTGGCGGATTCTAATGCTAAGCATAAATATTAATACTAAAGCGTTTAGAGATGTTTGATATTATTTTCGTATACAGTGTTTAGTTGAAAACTGTTATTTTTAGTAAAATTGATTTTGAGTTAACAAAAGAGGGAGTTTGAGTTATTTATCCTTCATATTATACTTTGCCTAATCTTCTCATGGCATTCTATACAATACGGAGGCATTGCATACATTGCTGGGTATATAATGATAGATCAATAAAATATTTTATTCGATGCCTCAAGCACCTCAGAACATGTTGCCCCCTTGTCCCTACGACACTGTTATGCTAGCGACAATTCCCGGAGGCCCATTTGTTGAGTGTACAAGTCACCTCCTGCCATCTTATCCTTGTGTATTTTATATCATTGGTCAGGCAGGGGTGTAGTCCTTCCATAGTTCTTGGTAACCAATCCATTAAACTCACCCCAAACCAACAGCCAATTTTTTGTTTCCATGTACTCTGCGAGTTGGTTTCGGCCCCTCGTATGCCATCCAGAGGACTGGGATCCATGGTCCCGAGACATGTAAAAGTAAAATAAAATAGTAATTTAAAAAAATTAAATCGACTTCAAAAAGAAATTTACTCAAAATTATGAAATAACTTTTATTCCGGAAGTCGGTGTCTTGGGATCTGTATTTTAGCTTTTTGCTACCGACTTCCGAAATTAAAGTTATTTCATAACTTTGAGTTAATTTCTTTTTGAAATCGATTTAATTTTTTAAATTACTTTTTTATTTCGTTTTTATTTATTTGTAAGTAAAAACTGGAATATTTGTTTGCGATAAGTTAATAAGTCAATAAGTTTTTGTTTTAAATATTGCACTAGAGTTTGACCAAGGTTTTGCGATGTTTGCCCTTTGATACCACACCCGTAGCTCGTATCAATAAGCCAGGCCGTCACTCTTACACGTATTAGTCCTTGAAAACTAAAGAACCGATTTTAATTAAACTTGCACTATTCCCTAAGTTGAAGTAAATTTAAGCCAACAAAAATGGTCACATTGCGATTAATAGTTTCGGAGAAATGCGTGGACAAACATGCATACAAACATACATACACACACCTATAAAATTTTGTATATTTGATTAGAAGCCCTAATACATTATCATATATGCCAATAGATTGCAGTTCCAATTATATTACATACATACGTGTCGAATTCATAACCTCCTTGGTTTTTTGAAATCGGTTAATAATAATTACGTCTGTAGGCGAAGCACAGTAATGTGAGCTCTATTTCTAGGTTTAAGATAGTTATATTAGGATAGGAGTATATAACTATAAGAATATTGTAAAGCAATTTGACTGGACATGTTTATTTTACCAATTAGTATACCCGCTACTTGTGCCATGGTAGTAAAATGCGCGCCTCCCGCATTGTCAGTCATTGGGTAATAACGGCGGGGGGTACATTTTACGACCCCCGCCACTTGCGCTACCCATGCCAGCGCATAAAAAGGGCGCACCTTGGCACAAGCAAGTCGGTCTCCAGCGATCATCCAGTGAAGCGACATACCTACACCCGTTGGTTCACTTCGCGCCGCGCTTGAAGTAATTAGTAATACCAGTCAAGTTGCTAAGTTTGTAAATAGTGTGTAAATTTGCCCGTGTATTTCCTTTTAATATTTTGTATTGTGTTGTGTCGTATTGGAAATACAAGTGTTTTACCCTGTGTCGCGTGGTTTTATTTCCACTTCTTCGTCAAGGGAACAACGTCACCCCCGCCTACACGCCCGTATCCCCCACCTGCCCCTCAGCGTGGGCTACATTTTGGTCCTTCGAGCCGGATCGGGTTCAACAAGAAGAAGTGAAAATACATCATGAGTCAGAAAAGTGCAATGACCACGCGCAGTAAGCTAAGAAGATTGGGCGAGGAAATAAGTGCGCGTCGAAAGGATGACGTCATCTCGGACTCAGGCTCGCCATCTGAAAAGGCACCAGGTTCACCATCGGTGGCTCCAACATTGGCACCGACGCTGGCTCCTAACATTCCTCTGACGGGTGGTCGTGTGATTGACCACAGCGGAAGTACGTCAGAAGGACTGCAGAAAGGACAGACAGTCGCACGAAGTCGCCATGGATCAACGCGAAGCAGCAGAGTCTCATCTAAGAATAGCCGCAGGAGCGTCGATTTCTTACGAAAGAGGATCGAGTACGAAGCTGAGCGCGATTTGGTGCAACTAAAGGAGAAGCTCATGAGAGACAAAGAGAATCTCGTGAAGAAAAGGATGGAAGCAGAGATTGCAGAGATAGAAGCCGCTGCTGAGAGTGATGACTCTGTCTCGGATGTGGATTCGGAACAGCGCGTTGAAGAATGGTTTAAAACAACGCCTCAAATGACTCAACAGGATGCAGTATTGTGTGCGCCTTCTGTATCCCGCGCACCTGTTGAAGTGACTGCACCCCGTGAAACAGCTGTGACCCACGATGAAAATGTGAGTACAGCGAATCGTGAATCCACCGTGCCTCGGAAGATAGATGTGTTGCATGCGCCCGTCCCGGTACCTGACATGACAGCACCGACCGCGCAAATGTACATGCCATTGTCGACAGAAGGAGTGAGATTCCGTCTGCCTGATGACTATCCCGTCTTTACCACTCCGGCCGCAAGTGTACCTCGAGTACCAACACTCGAGTCGGATACACGGCGGCAGAGATATGACGGAGTGGATGAAAGAGAAAGACGTCGAGAATCGTCGGGTGAAAGAGACAGGAAGATAGACAAGCTGGCAGAAGCAATCGCAAGCATGGCACGCCCGCGACCGATACCAAGGCAGTCATATGAATTGCCACCATTTCACGGAGACCCTTCCGAATGGATATCGTTTCGGAAGATGTATTGGGACACAACTGAATTGTACAGTTTCAAGACACATGAGAACCTAGCACGACTAAAGACCTCACTGCATGGCGAAGCAAAGAGTTCAGTGGAGGATTTACTGCGAACGTCAACAAACCCCACAGAGATAATGCATGCGCTTGAGGAAGAGTACGGTCACCCGACCGTAGTGCTCCTGTGTGCGTTGAGAAAAGTGAGAGATTTACCCAGAGTGACGGAAAGTGGCCGGGAGCTGAGGAAATTCTCATCAACAGTTAGAAACTGTGTGTCCTTATTGAAGAACATTCGTGCACAAGGTTATATAAATAACCCACAATTAGTGAGTGAGTTGCTGAGCAAGCTGACACCAGTACAACGTGCGCAGTATGGTGACTTTGCGATGGGCTTAGATAACGCACAGGGAGTGGATTTAAGAGTGTCACCGAACTTAGAGATATTGTCTCACTTTCTCATACATTTGACACGTTCGACGTCATACTATGTGCAACCAATGATGAATGAGCCTGGACCGTCGAAACCCCTTGTGAAGCAACAGAAGAATGTCACCGGTCAAGCCCGGCCAGTGAATACCGCACGTCCTGTCAGCAGCAGACCACCGTTGGCTCATCGAGTAAATACGCAGAGTGACGAATCCTCCGTACCTAAGGATTGCGTAATATGCCAACGGGAACACGCCATTGAAGATTGTGACCAGTTTAAGAAGCTAAGTGTGCAGCAACGTTGGGACACGATAAAAGAAAAGAACACATGCTTCAAATGCCTTGTCAAGAAGCATCCCAAGAGGTTCTGCCGCGCAAACAGATGTGAAAAGTGCGGTTATGGACATCACGTGTTGTTACACGCGGATAAGCCGCAGAAAGAAGATAAAACAGAAAGTGTAACAAACATCGGGGAATGGCGAGCTACAGCGTTACTGAAAATAATGCCAGTGACTTTAAGTGACGAAAACGGCGACGACAAACAGTGCTATGCGTTATTAGACGATGGTGCGACCGTATCGCTCATAGACAGTTCGCTCGCAACCAACCTAGCGGGACCGCGTGTACCTCTCTCGCTAAAAACCGCGGGTGGCTACGGAGTGACGGACTTAACCTCGCGAGTAGTACAAGTGCGTGTGAAAGGACCTAATGGACAGTGTCACAAAGTAAAGTGCCGTACAATGGTGAACGTGAACTTACCAACGCAAACAGTGTCCGCCTCAGTGATACGTGACAACGCTCACCTCTGTAACTTGGGTTGCGTGGAAATGAGGGGAGCCAAGCCGCTGCTGTTACTCGGACAAGACAATTGGGAGCTGCTCGTCAGTCGGGACATCCGCCGTGGACGATCCGGTAAGCCGGTTGCCTCACTCACGAAGCTAGGTTGGGTCATACATGGACCATTCGATTCAGCTAGTACTAACGAAACAGTGAATTGCACAACAGTCTCCCTTCCTGATCTACATGATTTGGTAAAATCACAGTTTGACTTAGAAGCCATAGGAATTTCACAAGATACTCGCAAACATAAGGATGTTGAAAGAGCCTTAGATGTACTAGATAGCACTAGTCACCGCACTCCTGACAGGTCACAGTGGGAAGTAGGTTTATTGTGGAAGCATGATAATACGCAATTGCCTAACAATTATAATCAGGCCCGGCAGAGGTTGTACGGTATCGAGAGACGTATGCGCAAAGACGCTAGTTTCGCTGAGTTATACACGAAACAGATAGATCGACTATTAGACGAGGGCTATGCGCGCAAAGTAGAGGGCGAGATAGATAGCTCTCCGGTTTGGTATTTACCACACTTTGGTGTAGTGAACCCAAACAAACCAGGGAAGCTTCGCTTAGTGTTTGACGCGGCTGCTGCATCTCACGGTACATGTCTGAACGACAACCTGCTGACCGGCCCTGACATGTTAAATTCATTGCTCGGCATATTATTAAAGTTCAGGATAGGCCCCATAGCATTTTCAGGGGACATCGCTGATATGTTTTTGCGGATAAGAATTAGGTCAGAAGATCAAGGCGCGCAATTATTTTTATGGAGAGGCGCGGACCAACGTAAAGAACCAGATACATATGTGATGAATTCTATGATATTTGGTGCAGTCTCATCACCAACCACGGCAATCTATATACTCAATAAAAATGCCAGTGAATGGGTTGACGTCTATCCCGAAGCTGTTGAAGCCATAAGGACGAAGCACTATATGGACGATTATTTAGATAGCGCATGGTCCGAAGAGCAGGCTAACAGACTGATTGAGGAAGTGTCCAGAATACACGCCTCCGGGGGATTTGTAATACGGGGGTGGGTCACGAACTCATCAGAGCTTAGGGACAGACTAAGAATAGATATGCCTGAGAGAGTAGCCCTCGAAAAGGGAGTAGGTTCGGTAGAGAGGACACTAGGTCTAATATGGTCACCCAAGGAAGATGAATTGGGTTTTGACCTTTCATTTAAATGGTTACCTGCAGAGATAATAAATGGCGATCTGATTCCCACTAAGCGGCAATTTTTGAGCGCAATAATGTCAATATATGACCCTCTGGGTTTCCTTTATCCCTGCGTCATCCAATCACGTATATTAATGCAAAGAATTTGGAAATCAGGAATCAAGTGGGATGAACCATTAAATGAGGAAGATGCCTATATGTGGCTTAATTGGCTTAATAATTTACAGCGATTAAAAGATGTTAAGATACCGCGGTGGTATAGGTTAAACCTAGAGAACCTAGAGTTACATGTGTTCGGGGACGCTAGCGAACTAGCTTACGCCGCGGTAGCTTACCTAGTAGGCTATAACTCCGAAGGCAATAGAGAGATTGTTATGATACTAGGGAAAGCGCGAGTAGCGCCACAAAAGGTTATCTCTATCCCTAGACTAGAGTTACAAGCAGCGGTGTTAGCTTGCCGATTAGCGGATACCGCCGAAAAGGAGCTAGGGTTACCAATTAAAGAGAAATTTTATTGGACTGACAGCAAAACTGTTTTAAAATGGATAAATTCTGATGCACAAGAGTTTCAAAGGTTCGTTTCGCATAGACTAGCGGAAATAGATAGGCTGTCAGATAGAGGCAACTGGCGCTGGGTCCCCACAAAGGACAACCCAGCTGACGTAGCGACCAGATTGTGTTGGCCCGATAACCATGCAAAATGGCTCTCGGGCCCCTCGTTTTTACGTGATTCACAGGAGCAGTGGCCGACATGTCAGGAGCCTGAGGCGGCGGAGGCGGATCTTGAGTGCATTCAGCGGGTCCACGCCACCATAGCACCTCCAGCACCACTCCTGAACTACGAACGATATTCATCGTGGACGCGCATACAGCGCGTTATGGCGCGCACGCTCGTCTTCGTCAGCCGATGCCGTAAACGCCGGGCGACGACGGAGCTGCGAACACACGACTTAGAAGAAGCACACAACATTTTAATAAAGTTGTGTCAAGAAGACAGCTTTCACGATGAACGAGCTGCCATTCTCAAGGGGCTGCCCGTTCCCAACGACAGCAGCATAAAAGCTTTGGACCCAATGATTAGCGACGATGGGTTGCTACGAGTGAGAGGACGTCTGAGTGCCTGCGAAGTGCTCACATTTAGTGAAAGGCACCCTATAATCTTGGACGGGCGTCACCCTCTAACTAGGAAGCTAATCGCACACTACCATGCGATGGCTTTACATGCGAACCACGAAACCGTCGTAAATAACCTACGAGAGAAATACTGGATCACGAAGATCAGGACATCAGTAAAGACAGTGGTCGCAAATTGCCAGCTCTGTCGCATCTGCAGAGCTCAACCCGCCCCACCAAAAATGGGTGATCTCCCACTTGCAAGGCTGGAAAACACCAGAAGAGCTTTCGTGCGAGTGGGAGTCGACTACTTCGGCCCAATGGAAGTGGCGATTGGCCGGCGCCGCGAAAAGAGGTGGGGAGCCTTATTCACCTGCCTCACTACGCGCGCCGTCCACCTGGAGTTAGCCGCCACGCTGAGCGCCGATTCAGCCATACTAGCCCTACGGCGCCTAATAGCGCGCCGTGGGCAACCAGCACATTTGTACTCCGACCAGGGTACAAATTTCGTCGGAGCCAACACCGAGCTGCGAGCTGCACTGAAAGACCTCAACCATGGGCAGCTCAGGGACGAGGCCATCAACCGAGGCATATCGTGGCACTTCAATCCCCCGGCGACACCTCACATGGGTGGCTGCTGGGAACGCCTGGTGAGGTCGGTGAAGAACGCGCTACGAAGCACACTCAAAAAGCGAGCGCCTCGTGAGGAGGTTCTTTACACCCTCCTCACAGAGGCCGAGCAAATAGTGAACAGCCGACCGCTGAGTTACGTGCACGATGACCACAACGAGCCTGTGGTCCTGACACCGAACCACCTACTCCTGGGCACTGCATCCGGGAGTACGCCGTTTGCACCGAGGGACATCGAAGACGTCGACTCCCGCAGGCAGTGGCGGCGTGTGAACGCGCTGGCCGACATGTTCTGGCGGCGCTGGCTGCGGGAATATCTCCCGACCCTGCAACGTCGCGAAAAGTGGAAGAACAATGTGCCAAATGTGCGTGTCGGTGACGTAGTAGTGTTGGTGGACAGTAGCAAAGAACGAAGTGCATGGACAAAGGGGATAATCCAAACAGTGTACCACGGAAATGATGGAATCATCCGTGTAGTAGATGTTAAGACTGTATATGGGGTCCTGCGTCGGCCCGTAGCAAAGATTATTGTGCTTCCCACAGACCAAGATGTAATGCGGCTGAACCCTGTTACAGGGGGTGGAATGTAGGCGAAGCACAGTAATGTGAGCTCTATTTCTAGGTTTAAGATAGTTATATTAGGATAGGAGTATATAACTATAAGAATATTGTAAAGCAATTTGACTGGACATGTTTATTTTACCAATTAGTATACCCGCTACTTGTGCCATGGTAGTAAAATGCGCGCCTCCCGCATTGTCAGTCATTGGGTAATAACGGCGGGGGGTACATTTTACGACCCCCGCCACTTGCGCTACCCATGCCAGCGCATAAAAAGGGCGCACCTTGGCACAAGCAAGTCGGTCTCCAGCGATCATCCAGTGAAGCGACATACCTACACCCGTTGGTTCACTTCGCGCCGCGCTTGAAGTAATTAGTAATACCAGTCAAGTTGCTAAGTTTGTAAATAGTGTGTAAATTTGCCCGTGTATTTCCTTTTAATATTTTGTATTGTGTTGTGTCGTATTGGAAATACAAGTGTTTTACCCTGTGTCGCGTGGTTTTATTTCCACTTCTTCGTCAAGGGAACAACGTCACCCCCGCCTACACGCCCGTATCCCCCACCTGCCCCTCAGCGTGGGCTACAACGTCCATGTATAAACAAGGGAGAAGGAATCATAGGGCATTAAGAAATTCGTCCGCATCGTTATTATATTCCTTGGTTTTCAATAAACTTAGTTATCACGCGTGGCTTGTTGGTATACATAACCTAGGTATTACTTAAATTTACAATCGAAAAGTTATTTTTACACCATAGAAAGCGCCTATTCTTCTGCAAATGAGGTTGATAGTTATGTCTCGCCTAAGTTAAGAATAACTTAATTAGAGGTTGTTAAGTATAATAGAATCAGCGGCGCGGTAGGCCCAGAAGATGGCGTAACGAGTTAATCTCCTACTTAAGGATTGGGGTCAAATTGCAAAAGAGCGGGAAAAATTATAAGACGGAAGGGAGGCTTTTGCCCAGCAGTGGGACACGACAGCTCATTATAATAAAGTATAAGTAGCTAAAAACCGTATCGCAGGGCAAAATCCTACATTTATTAAAATCCTCCCTAATTTACGCAAATAAATATCAGTACAGTACTTAAGAACATTTTCAGCACTTACCGTTTATACTTTTAGTGGGACCGGAAACGACCCATGTCTTGGCATGTTGTACACGCTACGTTAAACACGAACTGCTAACGTTTGAGAGATTTTACTTCAATGGACTCGGTAAAGAATTTGGGACGGCTGAAACTTTATGTTTAAGTACCTACAATTTTGTTTTAGCTACATGACCGTGTTTCGGAAATTTTTATTGTAGATTACTGACGTGCAAAAATCTGGACTGTCCTTATGTCAGGCATGAATGTGGCAGACATGTTGCTGTTCCAATGCCGGTTAGGAAATTATAATTATTGTGTTTTTATTTTATGTTATTGTATTTTATTTGACCTAATTTTAATTTGAATTTAAATAATTGTAATTTAATTTTATTTATTTATTTATTGTTGTATTTGTTTGTGTAAATAATAATTTGTTTGTAAATTGTGTACCTAATGATAAGTATGAGTCTATTGTTACTCGATAATTTAATTTAAATAAATAAATTAAACAAATAAAAATGAGTAGGTTTGTGCAGAATTTCTCATACTTTTCTAGCACGTGTAATTTTTTATTCTCATCGAATTCGAATATTTTGAAGGTGAGGTCTTTTTTATATTGAGTTAACTTGATAATAAAATTAAATATCATCTTATGTTTTCATCCATTTGAAAACCATCTTACTCGAACGCTTCGAACGATTTTCATTCTTGTTTATACCTTTGAGCGAGGGTACGAGTGTGTCCGTTTTATACTCAACTAGCTTTTGCCCGCTGCTTCGTCTGCGAGGACGTCGGAAAAAAATATATACAAAAAAAAAAGCAATAACACAGTCATAAGATTTGCACAGTAATTGTGATTACTTATTGTTACTATCTTTGTAAATAAGATGTCGTTGGTGTACCTTTTTTGATAAATAAATATTATGTGCTAAGTTTCATGGTGATTGGTTAAACAGCGTTGAAGTTTATCAGTATATATGTATACACCATCATCCATTTTAATATAAAATCTATAGAGAATCTATAATCACGTAAAGCTATTATTACCTAAAATCTAAGAAAACCTTCCGAAAAGCTAAAACCCCACTATAATCTCAAATATTTCATTCTACAAGTTTCAATACCAGTAATAAAACAGTCTTATCTCTTCAGATCATAAACCAGTGAAACGCCCCACAATACATAGCTGTGCCACTATAATTACGGTTTAATCTGATGCATATCACGTACATAGTGTGTCGTGCAATATTATTGGCCGGGGATATGCTAATTCAGGCGCTCGTTGCAACGGATTATCAAACAGCAACATAGAAATAGTTCCAGTTGAGTTAGGATTAAGGGATTATGAAAGTGGGAAGTATTTGCTCGGATTTGGTGGACATTGTCGGGTCATTACGGGTAGTCAAAATCCCAAAAGTCTGACAACCAGTCTTACCAAGAGGTATCGTGATACCCAGTTACTGAGTTGTGGAGGTCAGATAGGCAGTCGCTCCATGTACTCCATGTACTAGTATTCAGCTACATTCAAATTGACTGGAAGCTGATCCCAACATAGGTAGGAAAAGGCTAGGCAGATTGATTGATTAATAGATATTGTCGGGGTAGGTTGTCAAAGATATGATACTTCACTACATCACAAGAATGATACTTTATATTAAGTCCTTGGTTTATAGACCATCATTAAGATAAAGAAAGCCATGTGAGCAATAACATTATCAATTCTGATAAGAAAGATGATTTTGCACAAACCGGCAACGTTCGATACTATGTATATTATATCTGCTTAATATCCCTTTCATTGAAGCAGTGTCTGTAACCAATATGTTGATCTCGAATCATACACTGATTACTATGCACGATACATTGTCTATATACCGCATAATATAATTAATATTGCCTATATTATGTATGAATACATGATACTGCCTGTCCCTGTAGTTACTCTCAATTATTAATAACTAAACAATCATAACAATTCAGTTTCTTAGCAAAGCATATTATGTACTTTGTTGAGAAAATTAAGTTTAGATTAAATTAGAAGTTTGTGTTGGTGTTGAACTTTGCGATGGAGTAACACGAGAGAAGGTGTTAGCACATAACATAAGTGTTGTAAAGTTTGTTGATAGGCTTGGAGGTTCTAAGGTGTAACACAAACAATCCATATGTTTGGGTATTTGTAACTTGTTTTTTCGTAACTAATTTTCTGAATTGTACAAGGACGATGGATGGCAATAGGCTCGCCCCCTATTAATGGGACTTAAACATAACTGGCGAAATGTGGGTGGTGTGTACATCTGTTTGGTGCCAGCGGACTGTGTCTGCTTGTCATTATCACGAGTGAGCAATATTAAATATCTTTGGTCTTACTAGACGAACGATTCGACTGGCGACCACAAATTGAAGCTCTCACTAGTCGCATCTGTAAACTAATGTACATTTTTAAGAATCTGAGACACAGCGCTGTCGATGCTTCAGCGATTTATATGGTCTACTTTGCCCTATGTCAGTCAGTGTTAATATATTGCATACCCGTATCAGGTAATAAACATAAAACTCTCTTTCTTGTCCTGCAGAGGGCGCAAAGGGCGATTTTAAAGGTGATACACTTTAAATCACGGTTTTACTCAACTGTCAAACTATATATCGATATAGTTTGGCAGTGGCTTTGAGACAATAATATATTTTAAAAACAGTACTTCGCAGGTATTCGCTACTACCACTGGGTGACAAAAACAAAAAAAAAAGCGCACCGGTGCAGTTGTTTGCCCTAGTGTAGCTTGCAGTACAGCTTCTGCCTAGTAGGTGATTTATTTCTCCATGTATGATTCGAAATTTTAATTTAATTTATTTACTATTAAGTATTGCAAGTCAATTCTTAGGCTACAAGGTGTATATATAAGTCCTGCATCTTAACGCTTACTCCCAAAATACAAGCTTGACTCAGTTTGGGAGTTTTTTTTTTGCATTGGTAGATCATCTAATATGTGCTGCTGTACAACCATCAAACACCTTAATAAATTGTACTTCAGTTGGAAACGGCTTGGCAGACCCCTACTATCTTTATTTTGCTGTGTCCGACACGGTCCACGATTATTCTCTATCTAATGTATACCACCTAAGCATATACATTTTGGAATGCAACGAAGTATTGGGTATTGACATTGATGGGGATAAGGTGTTATAAAATTAGATCTGTAATTCTATCGCAATGAATCAGTGAACTTAGTTAACGCATAGTTTAAAAAGTCTGCAAAATCAAGAATATTAAGAACATTTCGTCCCAAAATACATTTTGTTTAAATTGGAAATATTATTTTCATAGGTTCAACGAATTATTCCAAGATCAGAATACAATATGTAGGTCTGTCTAATTGTGTTCTGATATAAGAAACAGCAATAATAACTAGTTAGACTTTTACAAATGACGTGTTCACAGAAACTTCGTTACATATGAGACAGTTAATGACGTATGTGCTCATACCAATGAGCACTCGACGACCGACGCTCTGGAGTGCCATCCACTCGATGATACTCGATATTTGGGGGTAAAAAGCGCAAATAATGAGCATGGTTACACTTATTGATATGGTGAGTATTGCTATGCCATAATTATGAGCAGATTTGAGTGGTCTACAATAGAAGTGAAGGGTGGAAGTTTTGGGACACTGTCTTATACAATTTTTGACGTCCAAAAAGTGCTAATTCTCAGCCTAATTTGACTATATGATTTTTAAATTAATTTATTTCGGTACATTGTTACTGACGGAATTGCATAAATGAGGTTACGCTTATTAGAAGCTGTAACAAACTCTGTATTTCTAGAGTTGTGTAAGTTTTAATGTAACAATGTTAAGACATTGTTACATCAAAACCCACAAAAATTCAAAACCTACTTACCAGGCTTTACAAAACAAAGTGACAAAAGTTCACGAAAAGGACATTGGCAGGATATTATAGCACAAGACAGAGACGAAATAATATGTTTTAGTGGAAATAAAAAGCATCTGAATGTTTTGAAATAAAACTCCCTTTTGTGTTCTTAAGTAATTTCAAAAGCTATCAGTACTTTTGGCTTTCATAAGCAATAATTACGTGTGTATTTCAGCTTTTACATCGTATATTGTATGAACAGTTTGTACTTGCGTCAAATTGAAAAGCTAAGTTCCAAAATAAAATGTCACTATTTTAAATCAATTCCAAATCACTTGAGAATCCCAACACAGTCGATTATAAATCCTTTGTTTGTCAGGTATTGTTGCTTGTATTATGCAAACTGCACAACTGACTTAATTTGATGGCACTCAATCAATTATGCAGCTGCCGCGGACATGAAGTCATCATTCAATGTTTACTCTTATATGTCAACTGGGAGTATACAATTAAGCTGTGAATGCTCTAGAGAGGGCAAATGTTATTTCGATTTTCAGCTTTTCGCATTTGTGTATTAAGATTAATAAATTCCAATTAGGATGTTTTTGAGTTCATGCATCAAAAATTTATTAAAAAAATATTTTTTATTTGGTGTTTTTTGTCTGATATATCCTACTGCCACAAAAAGGTGCTCTTTTCTCTTTTATTAACAAATAAATGATTAACTTATGGTTTTGGTTAATAAGTATGTAAATGCAATGCTAATATCTGATAATTATTTCAAAATAAGCTTCTCAAAGCGACTGAAATTTCAGTGTTCACAAAGCCAGGCACACTATTCGTAAATGGTGAAATATGCAAAGTGAACCTTACCATCAAATCAGGTTCAGTAGTTTTTAAAATAAAAGCGAACAAACACACAGATTTAACGTTACATTATGTATAGGGAAGGTTCAAGGAAAACAGTCCTAAATATTTTAAGCCACCGATGAAATGTACTCGGTTCGAATCGATTGGGGAGTAGACACCCCGAAATCGTTTATTGGGTCTAATAGGGGTCCCGATAGATAGTCGCTAGATTTTCCAGTTGTCTTACATATCCGTTGTTTAGGATGAAACAGTATTCTAGTTTATTTATAGCTTATACGTATATTATACGGTTTGTTTGATTAAACTGGGTGTTTTGTTTCTGATAGTAGTTCAGTTCTGAAACTTAGTCATTATATTTTGTTGTTTTAGGTAAATATTTTGAGAATCATCTTCATTTAAAATATATTTAGTTTTTAATTCATATTTACCTTCTACTAGATATACTTCTCTCTTTAATTTCTAAAGAGGTCTGTCCTAAACAAAAACATCTCAAATTCTTCCCAAGGCACAGTCGTCAAACAACGTATATCCAGTAACAATGCCGTATATCCGTTTGTAATTCAATTCTACATAACATGATCCGAAGCAGGCAATTTGATTTGATTTGATCCGAGCGATGCACCGACATTGTAAGCTAAGCTTGCTATGCTAAGGTCTCCCTGTACGCTCATGTTAATTGGGTATGTTCGTACCCCAAATATCTTCGGGAGAGAGAAATACGCTTTGTGTAAAGAGCCACGAGTTTGATAGCAAGTATCCAAATAGTTCACCTAAGTCGAAAAATACTTGTAATAGCGCAAAATAAACTCGATACATTGAGACGTCTAAAACACATAACACAACAGCTGTGTAATTTCCAAATCCTGCACTATGTACAGAGAAATGTTACGTAACACTTATTTTCCCTGTATGAGGAAAATATTATACAAATACAGTTATTAAATAGAGTTATTTCAACCACGGCGAAAATGATTTTTCTGGGGAGCCAAAAAATGGCAAAATGTACCCTTGGCTTTGATAAATCAGATCGACATAAATAGTTTACCTCATAATGAGGTTATAGGAGACCTTCCTCATGTCTATTGGATTTGCCGATGGCACGGAAGTGTACCAGGGGTGTGGGAAGAGAAATATAGTGAACAGCCAGATGTTCTCCGGAGACGAAATGGTATTAGATATTTTGCTGACAAGCAAGTTTTAGTTTTCAACTAAGTATTCGAGCTTTCATGACTTTGTTTTATAGCAGTTTAAGTTGCTAAACGTAAACTTATTGTTATAAACAAAACAAAAAAACAATGCATTTAGTAACAATAAGAAAACCCATCTAGGTTAATTTTAAACACTGTATTTTGAAATCGTTAAAAATAAACATCCACTCGTGCCCCACTAAAATGCACGAGAGTATGAAAACTAAAAAATAAAATAATGCATTGGCATACATACGAAAGTAAAATTAGGTCAAAACTAGTTTTGACCTAATTTTACTTTTGTATACCAACTTTTAAAAAAAGACTTCTAATTAGCTCCCCGTTGAACAATTAAAGCGTATTGTTGAAAGAATAAAAATAAAAAGAAATTTGAAAACTTGAACACTATTAACGCAAATAAATCCCGTTAACTACTTTACTCGACTTTAGAAATCCTTTCTCTCAGAGTTCTTAAGGAATTAAAGCGTGAACAAAATAACAAGGAAGTGCTTAGTGGAAAGATACAATATTATAAGATTCGAAGACGCAGAAGAAACTAAAGAAGCGTTAATACTCGCTAAACGGTTTGTCGATATAATTATTGAGGAAGGTTGTCAGAACTATCAGAACGTTACATCCGAAAAGACAGTTGGATAAGGAAGAATCACCTTTACTGTCCCTGAATTTGTAGATAAAGACATTAATTTTCGACTTTCATAATTATTATACTCAAAGCTTTTAGACTACTCCACACTATTCCATTGATAAAGTGGGTACTCGAATTGCCAATCAAATTGTCTCATGTCAACAACAATTCGCGGTGAATCTAATATAAAAAGTCATCGGCTGGGATAGGCTCTATAACAAAAGTAATTTTGAATCATCATGATAATTTTAGCCCGGAAGCACCCCTCGCTTGGCCTAGTCTTTTCCCGTCTGTACCATAACCAAGTTTTGGAATCATAATTGGAGCCAAACCTTCAATTTTCTAAACTCATGCGGTCGGATTCTCAACTCTGCTTTTAATCAATCCAGAATTCGAGTTTGGAACTTTTTAATTGGCAGCATCATTAATAGAAACTAAAAATTTTCGTTTAGAAATCCTAGAACATTCACGTAGTCAGTATTTCACTAGGTTATGTTTGTTTTATTTTGATTCTCATTATTTTTTGTTTTTAAAACCAAAACCTCTCTAATCAAATCCTCGTCTATTTTAGCATCATTTACATCGAAATTAAGAGAAATATTCGTTTTCCGTGTTTCTGTATCAAAGTTGATTCTTGGATCTAGTCGCACAGCACTGTTCAATTCATCAACATTAACGTCTGACAGGCTGAGGTCTTCCCGCGAATTGTTATAAATTACTAGCAATGCGACTTGCAGAATTTGCTTAAACATTTTCTTAGGGCTTTAGTTTGAGTCCAGCAATTTATTTTCCAGCTTTGGAATTGGTCAAGTTTGGGCTGCAAAATGTTGAGGGTTTGTTCTTATTATTAGAGTCGTGTTTGGATTGTTTAAATTTTAGTTACGTCGATTTATTTCATTTGGTTGGAAAGAAAAAAACAGCTATTTACCTACAGGATGTGCAGTAAAATACTGCGACATACTGCGAGGGGTGATAGCTTGGATTAGTACCCAACAATAGAGCAAAATATTTTTTAAAGTTCCTTGAAAGGTTACGGTTTTCAATTAAACAAAATGATGTAAAGTCCATCAATCATCAATTTCACCATCAATCATTATCTGCCTTGTATCAAATTTTGACCAGCTAAATCGAATAAATCGTTTGTAGTAGCTTTTTTTTTTACATCAGATCGCTTTATTAGTTGGATAGTCATTTTCATCAAAAAGACGATCGAATTTAAGACGAAAAGTTGTCTCACTCCTGTCTGGTACTCGTGACTATTAACTGGAAACCTTGTGTTTTTCTGTGGCAATCATAGTAGAATCTGTATAAAGTGAGAAGCTCCTTTTTTACATTCAATTGTTCATTAAAATACGTTGTTCCCAAATCATTTGCATAATTTGTTATTTCGACCTAGGCACACCTTTGGTTATTTAGTTAAATCCACTATAGGTTTCTGTTCCAGACCATTACCAGACGGTACAACTTGTTTCAGGACAGCTAACTTTGTTATTTAGTTCCCAAAGTCCTAAACCCCTAGGTCCTAATGTTAATTTTCAAATCTCGAGACACAAGTTTGAAGTCCCCAATGGCTTGAATATTATATTTTGAAATTATTCTTTCAAAATTTGAAATGGAAAGGCATGAGGAGGATTCAAATTATACTAAGAATTACCAAACTTCAGATTATGTGGGAGTCTGCAAAAAGTGAATTTATTTTTCGAACACTGTTGCCAAATATTCGCCAAACTAAAATTGATTTTTGTATTGGCAAGGGAAGACTCTTTTCTCGTTCGTTGCGAAAATTGAGCTCGAAGCCAAGGAAAAGCTTGTCCAAAAATCCCACCCAATATTTTGAGTATGTAATAAAATCAAGTCCCTCATCTCCCTAAAATATATAAAATAAGATTTTCGTTGACAAGAAAACATAGGGTTGTCTAACACCATAATGTGCAAAGTAAATGTCCTTACGAAACAGTGTTTCGCGAGTTTCCCCTTGTATTACATAAAGTAAATATACGCTTATACATATATATACGTATTTGGAGAGGCTGTTCTCCTTTTCAAATAATATCCAGTGTATGTTTTTTCAGCTCTGCCAAATGAGAGAAACGGTAATGTTCACATTTGTTTGAACATGTTAATTATGAGCCGAGTTTGGACTTGTTACTTGAAGAAATTGTCGAGTTGAGTGTGCCAGAGTATCAGGTTATTCTTGTCAGAAGTAACTTTTAAGAGTATTTGTCAAAGTTCGTGCGAGGAGTTTGTTTTGTCTTGTTCCTCTCAATGTCTCACGTTCGTAGGGCATTGTTCGTGCAATATAATTTTAATTGTTATCATGTTAAGTGATAATTTTGAAATTCTAATGGCAGCTTTGAAAATACAGGTTTTGAAAGACTGTTTTACTTAGGTAATATTCTAATTCAATTAAAATTAACTAATCAAATCAAATATCATATAATTGAATTAAATTTAAATATTACGTAAATGTTTTTTCTATCTCCGGTACTAAGTCAAGAAGTCCCGTTTTGTTTAATTGTTTAAGCTGTCTGATAATGTGTACTGTCTCGTATGAGTTTCATACCTATGGTAATATAACTAGTACCGTACAAGTAGTTAGATCCAATGTATAAAATGCAAAATCGACAAGTGAAAAACCGGGCGAAGCATATCAAAAGTATCAAGGGAAGCTGACCCCACTGACATATGAAACAAAAATAGAACTACAGAAAGATAGAGAGCAACAAATAAAACGCAACAATAAACCTGATAAACAGTACTACTTCCATTTCCATGTCATCGCGAATGTAATACAAATGGCCTGAACATAAAATAAAGCCAACGATCTTTATAAATGCAACAGCAATTTCCCCCAGGGTTATTATTCATGAATCTGAAATACTATCCTACTATAAAATTGCTGATACTCGATAAATTACGTCACAATCCAGGTTCTGTCGTGAAATCAGTTATTGTAATTATCGCTATGATTCTCATGATACGAGATTGAATTTTAATTAAAACACGTTAAGCCTTTGTAGGTGATTTTCGGAACCTTCTAGGGATTTAAGGATAAAGGTATTAAAAATAATTCGATGCTGGTGAATTGCGAATTTGAGGTTGTTTTGAGGGTGTTAACTATCAGCTGCTTTTCAATAATTTGTAGGAAATATTTATTTTATGATCCTCTACCCACATTCAAAGATTGGTTATTCCTATCTTGCTGTATCTATTTAATAGTTTCTGTATTTCCATTATTTTGCTGTTTAATCAAAATAATTTTAACTAGTTCCATCCGCGGCTTCGCCTGCATAGTATGTCGATAAAAAGTAGTCTATATCCTTCTTTAAATTTAATCAAAATCGATTAACTGTATAGCCGTGAAAGCGTAAAAAACAAACATACAAATATACAAAACAAAATCTTTTCTTTTTTAATATTAGTTTAGATTAGATTATTTCAATCCGAGATTCCAGTTTTGTAAGTTCTTCTTAAAGAAACTAGGTTATTTTTTAGTATCATGTACGAGTGCATATTTTATTTTTTTTTAATTTAAGATAGGTTTGTTCTTGACTCTAGTCTAGGTCAGAGGTGACAGAGACAAGCTTACCCAGAATAAGCCTGTTCACTCTCACTATTATCAAGTGTATTGCCCAAAAGTATAAATAAATGCTTAACAGGCCTAATTGAACATTAAAAAGGAGATATCGTTAAGAGAAACTATTGCAAGAGATACACTGATTTCAAAGAATTTTTGTGAGTTGAATTTGAAATGGCTATGGATATGATTGCACGTGCAATAAAACGCATTACTGTGCTAGATGCAAAACTTGAGCGGAACATCGTGGCACGTTTTATCTTACTACCTAATCTATACAAATAAATAAAATTGAAGTGTCTGTTTGTAATGTCAAAATAACAACTTTTTAGTAAATGCATAAGAAAGTATACAGGGTGTAAGGGACAGCCCTCCACAGACTGATCATGATGGGGTGAATTCAGTATATCATACTAAGATGACCGGTACCTACATGATTTTTTTTTCAGGAACGCTATGGGAATCCAGTAAACCTGATTTGTTTTATTTCCTCACACGCAATGTAACGTTACCGTGGTAAAACGCGCGTAGCGAACGGCAGCGCAGCGACCCTTCGGCCGCCGAGTATTTCAACATCCATTGCTGATTTTTTGGATGTTAGCTGTTTTTTTTACATTTATGGAGGGTCGCGTACAGATAATTCAAATTTACATTGAAATAAAGGACCTTCCTTTACTATTTTTTTGTTACTAGGTAATTAACATACGATAAAAAAATCAAAATTTGCCTGCGAATATTTCCGGTGGCCGATTCAAAATAAGGAGTTGAATGCACCTTATAAGTTTGCGGAGGGCTGTCCCTTACACCCTGTATACAGTACTTATAACAAAAATACAATTTTTTAAGCTTTTGTCTGTCTGTTTGTTCCGGATAATCTCCGAAACGGCTAGACCGATTTTGACGGGACTACACTGGCAGATAGCTGATGTTATGGGGCATAACTAAGGCAACTTTTATTTAAGAAAAATAATTAGAGTTCCGCGCAAAAAAATTAAAACACATGAAATTGTGAACAAAAAGTCGGATATAAAAATCTTTTTGCATTTGGTAGCCCAATTTTCGAGGATAGGTATAGGCTATTTTACATTACGTTACAACCCTTAGGAGTCGAGCAAAAAGAAAAAAGCGGCAAAGAACACTAAGCGAAAACGAAGTAATAGCGCGGGCGGGCGATGCAACGTGACGGGTCGGGGGACGAAAGAGTTTTATTAAAATGTGGCTGTTATTTTAGTATATTGTGTATCTTACGACTTCCACGCAAACGAAGTCGCGGTGCACAGCTAGTTTTACAATATTTTGTATAAGTACATTAATTATATTTATATGTGAAGACTTTGCATCTAGAATTAAATTACTTTACCACAATAGGTAAACACAATTGAACTCAAACTCAAAGCATTTATTTCAATTAAACCAATTACAGGCACTTTTGAATTGTTAAAGAGTCAGTCAGTTAGTCAGAAAATTGAAGCTAGTCGCCCATTCCAAAACGTAGATCTCTATGGAGAAGAATGGGCAAGAAAATCCATGGACACTCTTTTAAATGAAAATTATTACAAAATCCTGGGTACATTGTTCTTGTTGCTTCTGTATGTGAGAACAAAGTAAAAAATAAATAATTAAAAACAATTCAAAATATAAGATTAAAAATAAGCCCTGGCAGTTAAGAGATGACCAGTCTCCACTGACGGCGCCCATTCACGAACATAACGCGTGGATCAGCACCATCCAGCTCAACCATTTTGTAGGGAACCGAATGATCCAACACACGCGCCACCATCAGCGAGACATTTAAGTGAGCATGACATACTCTTTCAAGTCAACATACCTACATCATAAAATAAAACCGCTCCGTGGTACTCACTCACATTTACAAAATTGAAAAATGCTTCTAATTTCTAAAAACTATAATTTGCAATGATTGTATTTAAAAGATTAGTAAACAATAAGGTCATAATGTCAGAAAAAGGGATGCATTTCTTCCCAAAAAAAAAAAAATTAACAAAGCCCAAGTGGCTGTGGAGCAGGACCAGCATAAAAATGAAGCAATGACAGATAAATTAAATAATATATGTGTTAGACACACGGTGCTCACATATTCACAAGCACTGTAAAAGTGTACGATTTTCCTAAAATTTAAAAAAGAAATAAGTCAGTGTGTGAGCCAAAGTAATCACAAGATCAGTGTTATAATAAATATATAATTTAATTAACAACCAGTTTGATTTTGTCTAGACTCTAGATTATCCTATGGAACAAGATCAGCATGTTTCCAAGCATTTTTATCTTGGATAATTATAATCCTCTAATTTGTAATATGCTTGTTTACAAAGTGTACTTTTAATGAGTTTTAAATTTTCTTTCATTTAATTGCAATATATCACAAGGTATTTTGTTGTAACATTTAACACAGTACCCCATAAAAGATATCTTCCTTATAAAAGGTATCTTAGATAATCTAAAAAATGGTCTAGAGCTCAATGCTCAGTGTTGATTGATTTTTTTAAAATTAGGAATTCTTCATTAGCAACCTGGAGTCAGTATTTGTGCCTGGCTAATGGTAAAAGGTTCGTTTCCTATTTCATGGCAAAATTAACTAAAAAAACCGGCTAAGTGTGTATCGGACCACACAAAATGAAGGGTTCCGTAGTTGGGATGAGTTTATTCCAAGAACAAACTTAACAATGTAGTTGAAAAACATGTTCTCTCATACATTCCAGCTGCAAATTTAAGTTGGTCGACTATTACTCGTAATCTTGTAAAGCCTACTTAGCTGTGATCGTTTTCCTCTTAACTTTGTTGTACGAGTATATACTAATACTGTGAATTTTTTCGCATATCTAAAATTAACCGTATTATTTTCACGAACCCGCAATAATTTTGAAAGACCTTTCCAACAACACCCCACACCATGAAGTAGACGAGAAAAAAAAATATCCCCACTTTACGTGTACAGGAGGTACCCTAAAAACATTTTTTTTCATGATTTTATTTTACCAATTTGTCGGCGTGATTAATATGTACGTATATATCCTTGCCAAATTATAGCTCTCTAGTACTAAGAGCCTCTGAGCTAAGCTGCGGACGGATGGACGGACGGACATGGCGAAACTATAAGGGTTCTTTGTTGACTGCGGAACCCTAAAAACATTTGAGATATGTGAATATCCTCTGCCCAACCCTTCGGAAAATATACCCAGGTGTAATATTATGTTGTGAATCAAAACTATTTCTAGCTACAACGTTCTGAGTCATTCAACCGGCATTGTAAGTCAAAGGCAAATGGTAACAGGTGAGACGTATGGGCGTTTTCGGGTCACGGCACAAGCTTGACTTGAATTTGCAAGGTTATACACAAGTCAATGTTCGATACAATTTGTTTTTCTTTTTTACTTGTTTCTAATCACATTTACGCTTTATTTTAAGAAAACAAAAATTGTACTATTTTGATGCATAACTACGAAGATGTTCTCTCAGAATGTAGTGCAGGTAAAAACATTTTTCATTTAACCCAAATGTCAAAAGTAATATAAATTGCATTTACAGCTTATAAAAAGTCGCTACGCCGAAAAATTACCTAATCGCATCAGCCACAAAAAATAGCCAAAAATAAATCATTCGAGATACAATTTCAGATAGCCAATGCTTTCTCCGCGGGGGCATGAAGCCCAAAATTGTTTTAGGCCAAAAATGGCTGAAGCAATTATACGTGAACTTATTTTTCGAACCATTAAAGCCTTAGAACATTGTTCAAGGATCGTTGAGCCTTCGTTAATGGAAGATCATGGCTTTCGAACTGTGCTGAAAGATGAAAGGAATGAGAAAAGTTTTTGAAGAATTTAGACTGCATGGATTTGCGGAGTTAGGGTAAGTTTTGACAGGAGGCGACTTTGAAAACTGTTCTAAATTATTACACTTACAGCCAAATAATGGAATCACCGCGACTTCAGAGATAGAAAATAGTTTATTGTCCAGATAATACAGTAAGCAGGTTTACAAGTTAACACCAAGTTGAGACGACATGAGCAGCTTAAAATATTATCTAGGTTACAAAATATTATTTACCAGTGAGCCCCAAACTAGACAGTCAGTCTGTATCATGTGTCAGTATGTGTGGGCTCGGGGTACGAATTCCAGAGTGGAGGTTAGAGAGGTGATTTCATGTGTTTTGTTTTAAGGTATGTCCGGTATGTTTGTGCATGTGTGGTGTGTGTGTGGTGTGTGTGAGGGTCTCTGTATTGTACTTCATTTGATTCAATGTCAGGTCATTGTATTTATATTAACTGTTCCGAGTCATCATAACGAACTAGAGTTTTGCAACATTTTCTTTATTATTATTTTACAACTGAATGAGGTAGTATTTTTTCATTCACAGAGTTTGCAGGCTTTATTTTACGTATTAATCAGATAGTAAGCTGACGTGCGTCTAGATGACGGCGAATAGAGATAACACATTGAAGACAAAGACATGCTGCGCTGTCCCCAAATAAATTGGATTGAACTTATCAAACTCCTTTGATTTGAAGTTTGATAAGTTCAGTCCTACAATGCATTTTGAGATAAGTGTTTAATAATGAATGAATGAATTAATATGAATGAATGAATATTTATTTGTAAACACAGGTACATACATTTGGTCTTCAGTAATAATTAAGTTGATTCTCTATGTTTTGCCAGCGGCGTACAAATTTTATAGTAGGTAGGTACAATAATAATAATAAATTGATAATGATTGATAATCTATCTATACATATATAATTACTTGTCCCGACTGATTCATCAACGCAGAACCTAACCTAACCTAACCTAAGCCGCTGCGGCTACAAACTTGAAATTTCGACAGTCGATGCCTTTTATGTTGTAAACATCCACTAAGGACGGATTTTTTGGAAATTCGACCTTTAAGGGGGTGAAAAAGGGTTTTTTTTTGTTTGAATAATCTTATTTCTTGCGCTAATAAACATGAATGTTCGCACGAATACTCATCTAAGTAAATTATGAAATTTGTCATTTTTTTCTTTTTCTAAACTAAAGGGGGATTGGGGGGTGTCAAAGTTTGTATGGAAGAATTTTAACACGTGGTTCCATTAACTCGAAACTCAGTATTTATAATTAAGAACGAAAATAAAAAATTACGTTTATCAGAGTTTTTTGAAAATCTATCCCTAACGGGATACTCATCATCTGCCTAGCCTTTTCCCAACTATGTTGGGGTCGGCTTCCAGTCTAACCGGATGCAGCTGAATACCAGTATTTTACATGGAGCGACTGCCTATCTGACCTCCACAACCCAGTTACTGGGTAATACGATACCCCTTGGTAAGACTGGTTGTCAGACTTTTGGGCTTCTGACGACCCGTAACGACTGTCAAAGATACACGAATGACAGCCGGGACCAACGGCTTAACGTGCTTTCCGAGGCACGGAGGAGTCTTGATATGTAAAGATGGTCACCCATCCACGGACCAACCGCGGCAAGCGTAGCTTAACCTGACCGATCGACCCGTGCGGCTGTTATTTCTTAGCCAAAAGCCCCTCGCTATCCCTAACGGGATACTAAAGTACAAAATACACGCGGACAAAGCCATGTGGGAAATACTAGTTGATCTGTAAGTAGGTGGTACCTTTTATATCCTAGCGTCGTCCAGGTGTCTATTCAACCTGGAAAGAAGAAAAGGTAAACGTTAGTGACATAATTTCATCAACTTTATTAAAACTATACCAAACTATAGTAGCCATAAGACAAAACCCCTCTCACACCAATTTTAACTATGTTTTACAAGAATGGGCCCAACAGCTGGTCACCAAGAGAGTAATGATTGCCAACGTTACAGACGAATTTTAATGATGTGCCTATTAATTTTTTTCAAAAGCACCAATACCCTTCAAAGCTGACCAGAGAACTTCTTTATGGTGGCAGAAGATATGGTGGTAGTGGGCACTAAGTCATCATCATCTTACTAGCCTTTTCCCAACTATGTTGGGTTTGGTATTGTTGGGACCAGATGCAGCTGAATGTCCAGTATTTTACATGGAGTGACTGCCTGTCTGACCTCCACACCCCATTACCGGGTAATACGATACCATTTCGTAACTTGTAGCAGTAGGTAAAAAAGATAAAATACCCTAAAATAACCTGGACACCAAAACCAGCAATTTCAGCAAAGTCCATCACAGCAGCTGAAGACTATAAAGGAAACAATTATGTTCTGAATCACAGTTAATTATGACTGGCGTTACAACAGCGATCGTAAACCAATCTTGTAATAACATTGCGCCTGTGTTTATTGTGCAATTAGTTGTTGCAATAACAATTTAACTGTTCAAGTCGTCTGTGAGGTAATTACCTTCGAAAGACATTCAGTAATGTACTATTTTTCAACATCTATTTCAAGTCCAGTGACTTGAAATGAATGTAGTTCCCAACGTGGTGAAACCAGAAATGAATGAAAATGTAAGCGGCATGCTGGTTGTGAATATTATTTATTGTTGAACAGATCCGCAGACCCACTCTAGTTGCATGTTCTTATTTAAATCAAAGAATATTGCTTTTGACTGCCTCGTTGGTCTAGTGGTCTCAATCGCTACTGCTGAACATGAGGTCTTGGGTTCGATTCCCAGGTCGGGCAAAGTGTTATTGGGTTTTTCTATCTGGAACTTTTCAGTAGCAGCCCGGAGTCTGGATTTGTGCCCGGTAGATGGCAATAGGCTCGCCCCCTATTACATGGGACTTAAACATGACTGTGGAAATATGGGCGTACTATAGGTGCACCTCTGCCCAACCCTTCGGGAAACAAGACGTGATGTTTATATTATGTATGTTCTGTAATATTGCTTTTTAAGTGTACAACTCAATCATCAATAAGTACACTTTATTATTTCTCTAACTCCTTACTTATACCTCAGTGACGCCATTGTTCGTCGAGCTTCATAAAATAGAAGTTATTTTAATTTAATGGCTCCTACTATATAAGCTGACAGTCTTAAAATAATAATAATAATATGTGCATACACGCTCTTCTGGCCTGTCCCATAACCATGAAGTAATAAATGAAAGTAAGGCAATTTCTGTTCAAAACGAATTTTCTGACGCTAGTATTTTTTATTGAATCATCAGAATTGAGACAGTTATCAAAACTTCAACAATGTTTCTGTAGTATTAAGAAGATCTTGCAAAAGTCGTCATTATACCATTCAAGAAACTGGTTGCCAGAAGACTTTATGCCTAATTCCTGACGGAGTAGGGAACATAATTGTGTCTCACTGTTTCAAGTCCTGTAAATTAAATATCCTTGTGTATCGTACAGGAAATCTCCTCCCTCCATAACAAAATACGAGTGTAACAACAAGCCCAAACCGCCATCATCTTAACTTTTTTTTAACAAAAATATCTTCTCCTACCAACTTCCTTATGCCTCTATTAATCCCAAGAGCTTCCTTGATCTTGCAAACGCCATTGCTTTTTCATAATGTCCTTCAAGTGTGTATCCACCTGGATGTATTGAATACGGCCATAACTGAAGCATCCCGTCGTCCTACATAAGTTGCCTCACTCTGGTCCGTGTCAGCGGAAAGTGGCGTATAAGACCCGGTCCGACTCGCCGTTGCGGAAATCTCTTAAAATAATAGGGAATGGGAAGATGGCGGGCGGGCTGGCTTAGAAGACGGTTCGGGCTTGCATTATTCATTGTAATAAATTGGAGTTCACTGGCTACAAGGCATGGTGTTTGTTGCCAGCTTATGGGATTTTTGTATAGATTTTTGGGGCAGTTATAAACTGTGTTTTTTATAGGACTTGTCGCTGTTCTGTTTGAATTAATTTTATGACGTGTTTGTCGTTTTAAATTCAAGTAAATTGATGTTTTGATAAATTAAGTAATATATGTTTAGGTATGCTATTTTAACATAACATAACATCACGCCTTGTATTCCCGAAGGGTTAGGCAGAGGTGTACCTATAGTACACCCACATTTCGCCAGCTATGTTTAAGTCCCATGTAATAGGGGGCGTGCCTATTGCCATCCAACGGCACAGCTACGCGCACACGGCAGCGGGTACGGCTTAGCTATTATATTGAAATACTGATTGTATCAGTATTTTATGTAAATGTGGGTGTACTAGAGGTATATCTAGTACACCCACATTTCGCCAGTTATGTATAAGTCCCATGTAATAGGGGGCGAGCCTATTGCCATCTACCGGCTATTTTTCAGTCAACGTTTTTCAAGACTTTTTTTTTTTTTTTTTTTTTTTTTTTTTTTTTTTTTTTTTTTTTTTTTTTTTTTTGTGGATGGGAAATCATCAAATGACTTCTCCCGCTCTGGGCGGAGCGGGAGGGCGTGTCAGACTTTTACTGACTAAAACCCACCCGTGTTCCTTCTGTTGCCTGTGCCGGGGCCACGGTAACTCTTTCGAACATCCCGCAACCCTAGCTGGCATCGGCCCTAGCGGACCCCGTCAATAGTGCTGACATCTCTTTGAGGCGCGCGTGGAACACGACGCGCCGTCGACTCGGGCCTGGTCCTTACCGGACGGCGAGCTACCCATTGCTCGCCGTCCGCAAGCCCGCGCCTACGGTGGCCGGGAATCGGCTGCCGATTCCCGACGCCCAGGGCGTCTCCTGCGGCGACTAGGGGCGTGAGGGTGCAAAGCTTGCCTCTCCCTCACGCGTCCCGCCTCCCCCTTCACGAGCATTACTGCTTCGCAGAAGGAGGTAATGGCTTCCCATGCACTCTCGCTCCGTACCATGGCCTGGACCAGGGCCGGACGCGAGAGATCGCCGCCGCCGATCGCTTCCGCGAGGACACGGCGGTGCCCCGCCCAAGCCGGGCAGACTTCCACCGTATGCTCCACCGTGTCCTCCGGGCGATCCACACAGTGGCGACACCCGGGCGTTTCCTCCCGCCTTATCCGGAACAGGTACCTCCCGAAGCACCCGTGTCCGGTGAGGACCTGCGTCAGGCGGAAGGTGAGGACGCCGTGGCGCCTCTCCAGCCACTCCTCAAAGAGGGGACTTATCGCCGCAATTGTGGCGTGCCCAGCGCTGGGTTGCGACAATCGCACTCTCCATGCCGCCATGAGATCCTGCCGGAGCTCTGTCCGCCGTGCCGCGATTTCTCGCGGCAACGGAGTTACGCCCCGGCGTCCTGCCTCCTCGCGCCACTCCCAGATGTGCGCGAGGACTTTTGCCTCCAGATCCCATGGCGGTAATCCGGCAAGGAGGTTCGCCGCCTCCCCGGAGACCGTGCGGTATCCCCGGGCTAACCGGATGGCCATGACCCTCTGGGACGCGTTCAACCGACGGACCGGTCGCCGCCTCACGGAACGCGCCCACACCGGAGCTCCGTAAAGGGCCATGGACCGCACGACCCCCGCGTAGAAACGTTTTTCAAGACTTGCGATTTTATTTTTTAAAAGTACCGTAATAATTATGTAGCTCTGACGTGTGTTAATAAAAAATTAACAGTGAATAATATTACAGATAACAACTAATAACATTTCAAGACAAGTCTTTCATTTGCTTTTAATTGAAATTAAAGCAAGTTACAAAGAATAAGAAACGTCTCCGGACAAAGTTCTCCAATTGTCCGATTCAATCGTAGATCTTGCAAACTTTGCACTCAAATCGAACAAGTTTTTACTACACCAAATTATATTCACTATCTCTCTCTTTACTCCTCGATAAGTTAGATATTATTTGGATACTTTATGGATCGTTTATTCCGAAGTGCGACCGTTGCGGTTGACTAACCGAATGATTTGTCTGAAAATCCCAATTGCAACGGAACTTCACATAAAATTTCGTTGAATTTTCGTTCGCTCATATTTCTTGGGTACCGGTTTGGATAAGGTTACT